>OY754492.1:7646547-8022875 GCA_963575735.1 Amblyjoppa fuscipennis | reverse complement strand
AAGAAGAAGAAGAAGAAGAAGAAGAAGAAGAAGAAGAAGAAGAAGAAGAAGAAGAAGAAGAAGAAGAAGAAGAAGAAGAAGAAGAAGAAGAAGAAGAAGAAGAAGAAGAAGAAGAAGAAGAAGAAGAAGAAGAAGAAGAAGAAGAAGAAGAAGAAGAAGAAGAAGAAGAAGAAGAAGAAGAAGAAGAAGAAGAAGAAGAAGAAGAAGAAGAAGAAGAAGAAGAAGAAGAAGAAGAAGAAGAAGAAGAAGAAGAAGAAGAAGAAGAAGAAGAAGAAGAAGAAGAAGAAGAAGAAGAAGAAGAAGAAGAAGAAGAAGAAGAAGAAGAAGAAGAAGAAGAAGAAGAAGAAGAAGAAGAAGAAGAAGAAGAAGAAGAAGAAGAAAATAATTGAAGGTGATGGGAGGTAACGACGAAGAAGTAGAATACCTGTAACGTAAGACAGGGGGGTCCTCTTGGCATGTGGAATTTGTTATGCATGAACCCAAGTAGGCATGGCTAGCCCCCTTGCCACTTGTAGGAGCCAAGCTATACAAAGCAACAAAAAAAAAAAAAAAAAAAAAGAAAAAAAACAAAAAACGGATCGCGAGATTATTATGTGAAACATAACAACTGTTTATTTAGAGAATTTAATTATCATTAATCTTCCCCAAGTTGAATGAAAGTGGGAAAGGAAAGAACGAAAAAGAAAAAAAAATTATAAAAGAAAACTAATAAAAAATAAATCGAAGACGCATACCTCGTGCCTCATTTTTCTTTTGCAAATGAGGCGACATTCAAGTAGTACGAGAGATTGAATGTTTTTCTTTTTTCGGTTGGTTAATTTATATTTTGTTAATGATTTTCATTGATTATTCGAAAAAGGAGTGATAAGGAGAGAAAGAGAGAACGAGAGAAACGAAGAAATTTGTCCCTTATAACGCGTATTCAAAGTACAGCTTTTTCTCCCGTTTGGCATCCCGTAAATGAAAAAAAAAAAAAGAACTATGAAAAGTACCTGAACGTGACGCTTAATTATTTATATCTATTGCACGTGTGGAGATAACGAGTCAAAGTTTAATTCGTAATTGTACGCAGGCAACTCTTGTGGAGAAACGTGCACGCTCGTCGGTTGGCAGGTCGCGAGGAGACAAATGAATGAGGCCAGACAGAAAACAAAATATTATTATTATGGTGATCGGTTTAGCGAGCGGAGCGCAATACTCGACAACTGCCTTCACGATCGATAATTACGACGAGGTCGCGCGTCACGTCAGGACAAAAGCAACCGACGTGCTGTTGTATTTTCTTGTTTTTTTTTTCGTAATTATTAACGAATTATCTTAATCGTATTTCCTAATTATAATTTAATTCCCTAGAAGAATAACACACACACACACACACACACACACACACACACACACACACACACACACACACACGCACGCACGCACGCACGCACGCACGCACGCACGCACGCAAACACGCGCGCGCGCCCACAGACAGACACACACAGGTAAACAAACACATACACACAAAATCCCATGCCCAAAATAATTTCCTGTTATTTCACCACCCCTGATACATGTCTTTTACCCTGAAAAAAAAAAACAAACAAAAGAATCCTTCCTTCCTAAAACACCCACAGCCTCTTAAGAAAACCCAAGTAACTCGAAACGTACATGTATGAAAAAAAAAAAAAAAATGTATTCGTAAACGTGCGTACCCCGTGGGTACTAACTGAAATGAAAAGGAGACTTTTCATCGGTTTAACGAGAAATCCCTTCTCGTTATAGAGGCGAGGAAAAAAAATATCAGTGTGACGAGGAGATATAACACTTTGTGACTGCTCCCTTTAGCTGCAAAGTGAAGAGTAAACAAACAAACAAACAAAAATGAAACTATATGTCATGGCGTCGTGAGGAAAAGAACGAATAGGATACTATGTTGTCGACGAGAAAAAAGAAAAAAAAAAAACAAATTCGACGATGTACCGAAAGGAGGAATGTAAGCGACTGGGAGCAACGAAATAAAGGTGATGCAAACAGTCAAGCGTCGTCCAAGTTGTTCAATGACTTTTTTTTTTGGTTTTCTATAAACACACAAGCGTACTCCTTTCCAAGTTCGTTTATTTATTTCATATTTTTATAAGTTTCATTTTCACAATTTTACGATCTTCGTGGTGGGATTTTTTTTTTTTTTTAATACTCGGTGCGTTTCAGTACAGCAATTTAAACACACGATACATCACGTGCATGAATATCGGGTCTATGTCACGTGGTGTAATAGACAGTGGATATGCGATATCGAACACTCGGTGACGGTCGTGTGAACTCGTTCGTGACTTCCGTTAAAGATTGTCGGGCCCGATATTGAAGAAAATATATATATATATATATATATATATATATATATATATATATATATATATATATATATATATATATATATATATATATATATATACGTTAAAACGCGATGTGCACGAGCGCTGCACTCACGCACCCTGCCAACGCCCGACTGACCCTGACGCAATGTCGCACTCGAGGGTCGCGCGATCGATTATAGAATTTTTGAGCTCGATAAATTTAGAATCTCGATCGCAACTGATTGGGCTCAAAGGCAATTTTCGCCGGTTTCAATTTGAATCTCCTCGGCGAAGTGTTTTTCGTTTCGGCTTTGAGAGTCGCTTTGCGAAGCGCCGCCTCCTTGCGCTTCGGTCTGTAGCGGTACCAGTAGTACTCGAAGACGAGAACGCCGCAGGCGAGTATTATACCAACGAATATTACGATGAAAACACCGCCGATATTAGCGATGCTTATACCCTCGCTCTCCTCCTCCACTTTCTCACATATGACCCTCTTCGGATTTCTCTCCCACCATCGGGTCTTCAGCTTCTCCAATTTTCGTTGATTCAACAAATGAAGAATCCTGCAACAAGCGAAATCATCCAAATTCACTCGATATTTCATTCGCGCTCGCGCTCATCCCTTGTGAAAATATTACTCTGACAATTTGAGATTTTTCGAGATTTTTCACTGATTTTCACTGCTTTATGCTACTAATATCTCAGCCATTTTCTCCGCACAACTTTCAGCGGTTAAAATATATCAGAGAAATTCAGAGTATTTACCGACAATTTTTCAGTGCGTTAAATGAAAATAGAAGTTGTCTCTAGGATCCACTCTTTATGTTACTCGGACGAACGGCGGACGTTATATTCAGAGAAAATGCAATTTATTTTCTGGAAAACTGCGAGTTCACTCCAAGATCTGTTCTTAGAGTGAACTTACGAGTTCACTTAGAACTTTCCGAATTATTTTCCGAAAATTTCTGGATATCTCTGATTTTTTTCTAATACAGTGCGTTAAATGAAAATAGAAGTTGCCTCTAAGATTTACTCTTTATGTTACTCGGACGAACGGCGGACGTTATATTCAGAGAAAATGCAATTTATTTTCTGATAAACTGCGAGTTCACTCGAAGATCTGTTCTTAGAGTGAACTTACGAGTTCATTTAGAACTTATGAGTTCACTCTAAGATCTGTTCTTTCTGGTATTCGTATGAACAGTAAACAGTGAACAATAATTTATGTATTCTTTGTATGGGAAATTCAGCGAAAATTTGACTCTTTCAGAAAATAGTTTCTGAATGTAGATGATAAACAGGCTTGGAATATCAACGTAGGCCATAGTTTTTCAGAACAGGCAAAATCAGAGATTTTCAGAACAATTAGAAATATTTAGATTCAGAAAAATCTTTGACTTTCGCTGAAAAGTGCAAAAAGTGAGAGAAATTCAGTGGAATTTTCAGAGAAATTTCAGTGTAATTTTCCGAGACATTCAGATATATTATCAGAGATATTCAGGGAAATATTTTCACCGGGGATGTTGAACGTTAAACGATTAATTGTTATTATTATTGTTATTTATGTTCCCAGCACGTACGCGTTATTGAGCGGCTCCTTTAGAGGCGAGCCCTGCTGCACCGCCAGGGCGTATGGCTTTCGAGAGAATTCCGAACCGACCATTAGAAGATCGCAGTTGGTCATCGAGAGGAATCTTATGTCGGTAGCGTCGCCGATCAAAGCAAAATGGTTGGTCATGTTAGGATGTTGCCGGCGTACCCGCAGCATAGCTTCGTGCATGTCAGCGGGAAACTGAGTTTCCGTCATGGCTTGAAACATCTTCGTGTACTTGTCGCTCACCGGATAATCCCAAACGGCCAGTTTGGCTCTCTCTTCGTTGGACAGACTGTCGTTCAGGCTCATATCTCGCCAAATACTGAAATAGAGCGATACAAAAAAAAAAAAAAATCAATTTTAGCGATACCCTAGCGGAACTGGTGGAACCGCGGATTCGGAGTTGCATCGTAGTCGCTGTCGCACTAGTGATTCACTATAGGCATGCATCTGCGAGTTGCAACGACTATGACGAGACTTCGGGTATACTGAAATGAGACCGATCGCTTTGTTCAAACTTTTAACCATTGGGTAACTCTGTTTTTAGGGACTCGCCCTCCCTCGCGTTCCTCACAACCAAAAACCAATCCAAAAACCAACCGTCGATTGATGCGCCAAAAATTATTCCAACCTCCCGAAGGTTGATTTTGGGTTGGTTCGTCAAATCCAACCATCAGCCAACATATTCTTTCGACAGAGTAAAGGTTGATTCACGGTTGGATATTATAAACCAACTCTATTTTCGACTTTGAGCCGAGAATAGTAGTGGTTGACTTATGGTTGATTTTTCAAAACCAACCGTAAACCAACCGCTGGCTAGGTTGTCGCCCGAAATAGTTGGTTTATGGTTGGTTTCGAAAAAACCAACCACAAATCGACCCTGAAATCGACCCTTCAGTCACCTGAAAGTCGGAATGAGGGTCGTTTTATAATAACCAACCATGAACCAACTATTTATGCTTTCGAAAAATGGTTGGTTTCCAAAAACCAACCGAAAATCAACCTTCGGGGGGTTGGAATAATTGTTGGTTTGGCGCACCAATCGACGGTTGGTTTGTGGTTGGTTATAGAAAAATCGTCCAAATTCCAACCATTATTTACGGTTGGGTGGTCCGCGAGGGCTACCAAATTGACCAACACCAAACGGACCGAAAAACGGACACGTCCGTTGGGGAACGAAACGGACCCTAAAAACGACAAAACGGAATGTACATTTTTTTATTGGCATTTGGTCTTTTTGTCGATTGCGAAAACCGAAAACGGACCGAACATTTTTTTTCGAAAAATTTTCTTTGCTCCGTTCTCGGTTCCCGCAACCGAAAAACGACCAAGATTGTATTTTTATTGTGTCCTTTCATTAAAAACAGAATTAAAAGCAAAACAAACAAAAATTTGAAAACTTAGCCAACATTTTTTTAATAAAAAACGTCCGGTCTTTTCTCGATTAACACAACCGAAACAGGAGCAATCAAAAAATGCACGATCTGTTTTGCCGTTTTTGCGCTCCGTTTCGTTCCCTAACGGACGTGTCCGTTTTTCGGCGCTTTTTCTAGGTTTTTTTTTTTCTTCTAAAAGCAGCCGTCCGTCAACTTGCTAGAGCGAGCGATCCCCATGCAACTACAAAACGACTAAATAAGACTATACAACGATGCTTGCAAGGGTTACAGGAAAAAACGACGTTAAAATAAAGGTTATACGCGAGTCTAGAGCAAGCCAACATTTTGAACATTGTGCTTTGGTCTATTGAATTCTGCCGACGGTCACCTCAGTTCTGTTAGGGAGTATCTTTTTGTTTATTTTCGATCTGTACATATTTATGTTCGCAATATGCCGCGACTCTTGGCAAACCTCTCGCATCTGCAAAACTTTCGAACGAAAAATATTTCGCTTCTAGGTTTTATGGCATTTCTTTGTTAATTACTGTGCATACTCGTTTCGTGGAATGTACAGTGGAGGGGAAATGTTGAGAAAGAGTTTCAAATTTTTTAAAATGACGATCGAATTTGTTCCTCGAAAGCTAACACTCGATACTACAGCGTTTTGGAAACAATAATAATAACATTTCTACGATGCAGGATTTGTGTAGACTGCGTATGTACATTAGAGTGGTCTTTAAATTGAATATTTTTAAATTTTCTCGGGGCCCTGGTGAAAATGTTTCTCTGAAAAACTCTAAATGGACCATTTCGATGATTTTCATTGATTTTCCGAAATTTTCTCTGATATTCTTAGCTATATGTTAAATATCTTTGCCATTTTCTCCGCACTCACAATATATGAGAGAAATTCAGAGTATTTTCCGAAAAATTCTGGATACGTCTGATTTTTTCTGCTACAGTACGTTAAGAAAAAATACAAGTTGCCTCTAACATTTACCCATTCTGTTACTCTTTCAGAAAATTTTTCAGAGCATAGTTTCTGAATATAGAAGAGAAACAGACTTGGAATATCAACAAAGTTCATAGTTTTTCAGAGAAGTTGGCAGGAATAATCCGAGATTATCGGAATAATTAGAAATATTTAGATTGTAAAAAAATCTTTGACTTTGTCTGAAAAGTGCGAAAAGTGAGAGAAATTCATAGGACTTTTCAGATAAATTTTCCGAGACTTTCACATATATTTTCAGAGATATTCAGAGAAATATATTTACCAGGGGGCACTCCGTATTATCGTGAAGTGTTAAAATAAACATGCGATATGCGAAGGATCCCCAAAATTAATGCATTTTTAGAGATCGCTACCGACTATTTAAAAAAAATGTTAACTTCGGAACATCTAAATTTAAATTCAAAATGAAAAATTCGAGATCACCTCCAAGCCACCCCGCATTTCTAAAGTATAATGCATAAGAAAAAACTCTGCGAAATCACTATGAAATTAAAAAGTGTTTTTAGAGGTCGCTACTGAGGATTAAAAAAACAAAGTTTCGATAAATATTGTTAATAGTTACAAAATGTTGTAAAAGGTGAACATCTAAAAGGTGGAAAAGTATAAAATATAACGTTCTATTGAGGAACGAAGGAAACATTTTATATACCTAATTCTCTTCAACAGTTGAAAAAAGAGTACTCTTGTTGCAGCTGTGTTGAAGAGAATTAGGTAAATAAAATGTTTCTTTCGTTCGGCGATAGAGATATTGTATACCTTTTGACCATTGCAGCAATTTGTCAACTTTCTTTACCGAAAGCGACAAACCTTCGGTTTTTTATTTAACTTTTATTACAACAAACATATCTGTTCAAATTAAATATTCGGTTATTTTTCCGCGGTGGATGTTCACCTTTTACAACATTTTATACCTATTAGCAATGATTGTCGAAAACTTTGTTTTTTTAACCCTTGGTAGCGACCTCTAAAAATGCATTAATTTCAGAAATCTTTCGCACATCACTTTTTTATTTTATACCGTACGATAATACGGGGCCCCTAGAAAATTAAAAAAAATTTATTTACGAACCATCCTAATATATATATATATATATTAGGGTGTCCAAAAAAAAAAAAAATCTCGGCCGTTGATGGAAATGTTGAAATATATGCAGAAATACATTTTGGTGGAAGGGGGGCTCTGTAGTTAATTTTTTAGAAGTCGCTCATGCGAAATTTGTATTTATAAAAATGTACTAAATTTACTGAATGTTATTAATTTTTTAAAACTATATTAATAATTACCATCGGTCATAGTTGGCTGTTAACCACCATCCAACCAAGTATTAACCGTGTTTAACGTTGAGCATCACGCCAACTAGGCGGGACATTGCTGCTCTCGTACGGCAAAGTGAAAGAACAGTAGGGGAATTATAGAAGAGGTATAACTGACATAAACGAAATATGTTTTTCCTAACTCAAGCACGTAAAATCCTGCTGTCCGTTCCTGTGAAGTGTGCGCAGAAAGGCACTTTTTCGCATTGCGTGCGGGAAAAATACTGCGCATGCGTACAAACCCAATACAGTATTTTTGCGGAAAAGTGCCTTTCAACGCACACTTCACGTGAACGGAAAGCGTGATTTTCGTAAATTTGTCAGGAAAAATTATGTGAATAGCATGGACGTAGAAAAGGGAGTTCTGACTCGTGTGGCATTTTCACACTCGTCAAGAACTCCTTTCCTTCGCCCTTCCCATACAAATAACTATTAATCAATTCTTTGAAGGAAATAAAACGTTGTGCGTATTGATCACATTAAATTATGAATGTTGTTTACTCCAAAATATTTTTCTTTATTTCGTAATATTTGTTTTATTTATTTATTATTACTTTTCAGAAATGGTTTTCAGAATTTTTTTCTGTGTTCGGATATGGTTGCCGATGGCTTTTAACAACTCGCAAAAGATATTGCTTTTCCTCTTCATTATTCGTCATTGAATTATTATATTTATGTATGAGGAGGACTCCTCGCTCGCCAATATCATTGATGACTGTCATGTTTTTGAACACCGTTTGGCATTTTTGGAAGCATTCGTCGTTTTCCCATAGCTCCGGTGCTTTCTAAAGAGATTTTTACCACAACTCGAACTGATCAAATAAGAACAGTGTTCTTATTTAATCAGTTCAAGCTGTCGTACAAATTTCATCGGAAAGCACCGGAGTTGTGGGCAGCCCTTCTTTTCCGCACAATTCTTTTCACCACAGCACCGATCCAACACATTCGTTTCTCCACAAACTCTATAGCACACACGGCTTTTCCTTCACAATTTTACTGTTCACGTGTATTTTTCACGACATGTAGATTGTAAACACTTCGATTATACACATTGCTTTCTACACAAACCGTTTGAACACGCTCAGTATACCGCGCGAACCGATACGCCACAGTCTCGAACCAACACATTCGTTTCTCCACAAGTCGAGATGCTCACATTACGTAGGTAAGGTAGAGCTCGGAGCGGTTCGGCTTGGGAGCAGAGGTTCTCACGCGAGTCTATCAGTATGGGCTACTCGGTTTCAATTTCGCTGTAGCCGCATACTGATAGACTCGCGTGAGAACCTCTGCCTCCAAGCCGAACCACTCCGAGCTCTACCTTACCTACGTAATGTGTAGTAACGAAATGTGTTGGAAAACTTTGTGGTGGATCGAATGTGATGAATCGAAATGCGCTGTAATGCCGTTGTGCATTATCGAGTTGTGTTGTAAAGCCAGTGTGTAGTAACGGGTAGGTGTAGAGAAGAATGTGTGCAAATGATTTGCGTTGATATAAAAAGCGCGGTAAAATTTGAGCGTTCAAACGGTTTGTGCGCCAAGCCATGTGTATAATGGAAATGTGTACAATCGAAATGTCTTGGATAACGCATGTGAATATTAAAAATGTGGAGGAATTGTAGTGTGTACGATCAGGTTTGTGGAGAAATAAATGTGTTGCCTCGAGACCATCGCTTGTCGAGTTGCGCGATAAAATTCGTGTGTTCAAACGGTTTGTGCGGCAAGCAATGTGTATAATCGAAATGTCGTGGAAAACGCATGTGCACATTAAAAATGTGAAGGAAAGCTGGCGTGAGCATCTCGAATTGTGGAGAAACAAATGTGTTGGTTCGAGACTGTGGCGTATCGGTTCGCGCGGTATACTGAGCGTGTTCAAATGGTTTTCGTAGAAAGCAATGTGTATAATCGAAGTGTGTACAATCTACATGTCGTGAAAAACAGATGTGAACATTAAAATTGTGAAGGAAAAGCCGTGTGTGCTATAGAGTTTGTGGAGAAACGAATGTGTTGGATCGGTGCTGTGGTGAAAATAATTGTGCGGAAAAGAAGGGCTGCCTTTTATTTTTCCCCTTCTGTTCTGTCACTTTGCCGTACAAGAGCAGCAATATTCCGCCTAGTTGGCGTGACGTTCAACGTGAAATATGCTTAATAGTTGATTGGATGGTGGTTAACAGCTAACTATGATCGACGGTAATTATTAATATATTTTTCAAAAATTAATATCATTCAGTAAATTTCGTACATTTTTTAAAATACAAATCTCGCATGAGCGACCTCTAAAAAATTAGCTACAGAGCCCGCCTTCCATCAAAATGTATTTCTGCATATGTTTCGACTTTTTCATCAACGGCCAAGAGATTTTTTTTTTGGGACGCCCTAATATATATATGTGTGTGTGTTATGTAAATATAGCTGGTTGTAATTACCGCGCCGCGGCTCCGCATCGACACGGTCGATGGTTAATTGTTTGGTTTTGTTGGTTTTTGCCCGAAACTAAAAAGTGTGTCTTTGCCCATGAACAAAATCGTTCAGGAATATTCTATAAGTTGATTCAGATCGAATCCAAATGTGAAATCGTTTTCGGTTTACTTCTATACGATTTTCTATGTGGATTGATTATAGATTCGCTTGAGTGCTGCGTATCCATGACGGTCTGTGAGTCTATGAGTGCCTATGAGTGTATGAGTGTCTGTAAGCCTATGTGTTTCTTTGGGTCTATGCGATTATGTGCGTCTATGAGTGCCGGTGAGTATCGGAGTGTGTGTCAGTATCCGCGACCGGGCTGGAACTAAACAAACACAAATCGCCGAAGCATGAGGGCTGTCGTTTATATGTAGAGAGACATACTCACTCGTAAAAACGCTCTTCGATCTTAGACATCCGATAGAAGTACGTATAAGCTTCGGAGTCCATTATCGGTGCGTATTGAACTTTGTACTGCTTTCTAAGATCGTCGAGAGATTCTATAGGTTCTTCCAATCGCGAAACGGTGAGAAAAGCCGCCAAGTTGGCAGTGTAAGAGGCTATGATGATGAAACCGAAGAGCCACCACGTCGCTGCGACAAGGCGTCCTGACAAATTCTTTGGGGCTTCGCCACCTCCCTGAGGTGTCAACGAAGTCATGCAAAACCATAGACACTCGCGCAGGGTAAATTCGCGCTTCTCATCGTCGTCCTTGAATTTTTCACGATTGTTCCGAAAGCTGTATGGTGACCAACGATCGAACAGCCACATGAGAATGCTCGTGAAGAAATAAGACCCGAGAATGCACAGCCACACGTTGTTCTCGAGGACGGTTAAAAACTTGAAAAGTGAAGTTTCGGGCTTTGCTTTGTGCATTAGTATGGATATACCAACGAGATCGTAATAAGGCACGGTAAAGTCGACGACGTTCTCCCTTTCGGCCATAACGGATAGAGCCCCGAGGGCAATGTCGGCTCGCTTCTCTTGCAACTCTTTTATCATACCGGTCCAGGTACCGTTTTTGTCTATCATTCCAAATTTCTTGTCTTCTACCTCACGAAGATCGTACGTAAAATTCAGATAGGCCGCCAATTCGTCTATCAATTCTATGCAGTAGCCCGACCATTTTTTAGTTTTCTCATCGTACATAATGAAGGGTTCTTTTACTACGGTTACTATCCGGTAACTTGCTATGGCCGTGTGATTCCTCACAACTTCGTCGTTTCTGACCTTTGGATTCGAAATTATTTATTTATTTAATACGGAGTAGACGGAAGATATACCCACATAGCACGGAAATATTTTTGAAATATCTCGAAAATGTTTTTTCGAAATATTGATAGTATTTTGACAATATTAAAAATAATTTTTGAAGTGTTTTGAAAACAATTTGAAATATTTTGTTTGTTCGATCATAAATCTTACATTAAAATGTTTCCGAAATGTCATTTAAATATTCCAGCGAAATGCCAAAGATTGCATCGTTGGTCCAATTTCAATATACAAACCCGCCTACAGACGCAAAAAATCGTAGAAATATTTCGGCGAAGCATTGCATTTAAAAAAAAATTTCAACATTTTTATCACTATTATGCAGAAACATTTGAGAAGTGTTGAAAGATTGACTATGTTTCTGAAATTTTTGAGAAACGTTTCAGTAGGAATATGCTGATAGAATATTTCAAAATATTATTTCCATATATTTCAAGAAATATTTCGTAAGCTGTGATGGACTGGAAATATTAAAAAAATGATTTTTTAAATATTGCATGCTGTATGGGAAAATACCATTGACAATGAAGAACAGGAAGAGGTCTGAAAACTCGTAACTTACCGCGAAGTACGCATCGCGGTCAGCTTCCCAAGTACCAAGATCCTCGCTGGAAATCGGATTGCCATTAACGATATTCACCATTTTCGCCGTCATGGAAAATCTCGGTTTGTGGAGACCATTTTTTTCTCCCCAAGTGATCTTCGTGAATGTCGGATGAAATTCCTCTTTATCCGATGCAGCGGCGAGTTCGCCTAAATAATTGAATTCCCGGCTCGGTCTGTTTGAACCGTCGAAAGCGTCGCAGGTGATATGCGGAGGTCTCATCGGCCACTTGCCATCTCTGATCGACGTACTCATCGCGAGTACGCCGAGACGCGCGAGATCGTAGTAAAAAGCCGAGGTTAGCAACGGTTTTGTGATCATTCCTCGAGTCGTGAGGTTGGTGACACGTTGTTGACTGATCGAGTTTACAATTGGCTTAAACAATATCAGTGAGAGATTCTTGCACTCGCAGCGTGGCTCGAACTCGTCCTCTGTCAGGACGTACCATCCGTAACGGCGACCCGTGTAATTCATAGATTGCCCAACGTCGAGTACCGATTTCACCGTTTTCGCGTTGCCGAGTATGAAATAATTAACGATATCGAGTTCTCGAAATTGCTTGAGCAATAGACGAATTTCATCGGGCGATTGCTTCATCCCTATCAGTATGTGTCTCGTCTGTACGTTCAGAAACAAACTCTTGTACTTGTGATCCATCGTGTAACCCTCATCGAATATAATACCGGCGTTCGTGATATTCATCTGATAAGCCAACTGTCTGGCAGCCTCGGGTATCAAATCGGTCGGTGGCATAACCTGAACGAGATAGCGGGCCTGATCTTCGTTGAGTCCCTGCCAATTTCTCATGTCACCCACCTGACCGAATTGCGCGGAGAGAGTCGGGATACCGAGCGAGGCGGTAAAAGAGCTCACTATTTCCCCCGGGTAACCCGATCTCGTTGTGTCCAAGACAAAGTCCGGAATATTCGCTGGATCATCGGCTATCGCGTGATCCCACGCATCGCATATTCGCTTCAGATCTTCCTGCGGCGACACGCCATCGATATTGATCTTTATTATATTACCGACCAAGCCAGGACTATTCACCAACAGTTGTTTCAACGAATTTGTCACGCTCCTCGCCGCTACCGTGTTTGCCTCCTCGTTGATGACGACTGTTTGAAGAATCGGTAAAAAAAAAATGTTATAATTAAATTGAGAAATTAGCATAATACGAAGTAAATATAAAATGTTCCTTGCAAAATTTCGAGACCAAATTTTGAGGTCAAAGCTTCTTATGGCTTCGGCGGATTTTCTTAATTAGTTCTATTTCATCGGGGCTATTTTTTGCTATCTAATTTTCTTGTACAATCCGGTTTAATACGCCTTCGGCATGTCTCTAACGGTATGGAAATGTTCTCATCGCGTCGCCCACGCTTTATCGGCGAAGTAAGGCGGCCTCTTTATACCCCTATCTCTGAAAGAACGACGACTTCCGTGGAAAATTGCATTCCCCGTCCTGTCGCCGTTGTCGTAGGTTTCTACGATACCTTGCATCGTTATATCAAGTCGTGTCCTATACCTACGGTACGGCAGTTTTCGTCGAGAGTTTGGAGGATACAGTAGAACCTTCGATTATCCGAACCTTCGATTATCCGAACCTTCGATTATCCGAACCTTCGATTAACCGAACCTTCGATTATCCGAACCTTCGATTCTCCGAACCTTCGATTATCCGAACCTTCGATTATCCGAACCTTCGATTATCCGAACCTTCGATTATCCGAACCTTCGATTATCCGAACCTTCGATTATCCGAACCTTCGATTATCCGAACCTTCGATCCGAGCCTTCCGAACCTTTATTATTCGAACCATGCCGCAAAGTTTCGTTGTTGCATATCGTCGAGCGATACGTTGTTGCAGGCGTGTGCAAGTTTGTATCATGCGCTTATACAACAAAAGATTGACGACTCTATCAAAAAGAATGCGTAAACTAAGCGTTTAATAATATGCTCCAAAGTTATATATATATATATATATATGTTTGTATACGAATTTATATTTATAAAAACTCATATTCATTACGTATGTTATTATTATAATAATTTTTAATTCATAATTCGATTATACGAATAATCGTTAATCCGAACTGGTCTCGGCCCCAATTGGTTCGGATAGTCGAGGTTCTACTGTACTTATTTTGCCTCGCGACGCGACATATCGTTCTACTAGCTTTGCGCTCACCGTTCTTTCAGGTCCTGGCTGTTTGTGTATTTCGAATTGTACATATCATCTTGTATATATTATTTCGAATGTTGTGGTTTTATTTGTAGAAAAATTGGGACACACATGCATAGAAATGTATGTGTGTCCCAATTTTTCAAGAACTCCAACGCACATAAGCCCTTATTATTCACAGTCCCCTTAAGGGACTTGAACCCTGATTGTTTCAAGTGCCCCTAATGGTTATAAGTCCATAGTATCTACGTACTCCTAAGCTATCCTCCTCCAACCCTTTTTATTACAAGTTATCTTAACGCGACCGGCCCGCTGCCGAGTGCGAGAGAGACAGCGTCATAGGGTTTGTGTGAGAGCGACCGAGAGGTGGTTTAGACTCCCCTTAAGGATTTCCTCCCATGCCCTGATACTATTTCCCTATTATACTATTCTAAACTTCCAGTTCGTGAGTCTATGACAGGTATTATACTTTGTTGGGCGCTTCGCGCTCCCGTCACGGAGTGTACGGAATTTCGGAAAAAAAAAATGTTTTTTAAAATAAAATTATTAGCAAAGCCCTTGGTTTGTTATTTTACACTGAAGCGATTTGATTTTCATAGAATACTAGCAGACTATGATGGATTCGGAGATAAGAACAAAACTATCTTACGAAATTAACCCCCTCACTGTCAGAGGCAGAAACGTATAGAGAAATACGTTTCTTTGATAGCGAAGGGATTAATGCGAGCAAAGCGCGAGCCACTGTAACTTCCTTATATATATATATATATATATATATATATATATATATATATATATATATATATATATATATATATATATATATATATATATATATATTGTAATGAATATGTAGCTGACTTCGTTAAGACACACGATATTGGTTAGGTTTGACAATTGAAGAACGAACGGACGATCGATGCAAGATCGATGCAAGATCGATCGTCATGTAAAATAGTCTTGATCGGACTTTCAAAGAGTACAGACGTTTGACAGTTCATACTCGAGATACTTAGTCGTGATTATACTAATACTATCCGGCCCAAAACCTAATAAGCGCGTTATTCATTCCCAGTCGTTACAATATATGTATACACACATATATTGTAGTGAATATGGAGAGTATAGGGCATAGAAACGACCGTTTCTGTTCGCGGATTGACAGTAGACAAACCATGACATGACAGGATCGTAACAATAAGAGAGTCGTGGCTGGATTGCCCTATCGATCGAACGTATGACGTATCGCGTTCGGAGATTCATCCGAAGATTGTGGAATTAATAATAATAATCGCCCTGACCTCAAATATACGTGTCTCGTTCATTTTGCACGGATATAATTATATATATATACTAGGGGGGCCTTGGGCTCGCGCGCTTCGCGTGCTCGCAACTCCTGCGCGCAAACCCTTATTATTCTAAATACTCTAAAAACGTATACCCATATAATATTAATGTTATTATAATAACCCTATTATTATATGGTTTATCGTTTCCACACCACTATGCTATGTATCAACCACAATTACCACACTGCCCCCCTGATTACAAAAGACCCCCTGACCCCATCTCCCCTCCTTCGGAATCCCCCTGGAAACATCTCGACCCCTGTCTTCCGACCCCTTTAACTCTATTGTAGACCCTTTAATCCTTTTGTAGATCCCTTAATCCCATTGTAGACCCCCTTAACCCTACTGTAGACCCCCCCCAATTCTTGACACGGCGGCGAAATCTTTATATATATATATATATATATATATATATATATATATATATATATATATGGCAGTTTATGTGAAACGGCCCACTTTGTAGTGCTTCATTGTCTTTCGTCAATGCGGTTTTTCAGATAGTGGTCAAAATTAACCCTTTAATTAACGTACACCTTTGTATCCTGCTGGAACATGCGACCCTGACAATAACCAGTGGGTGGCCGCAATAGCGACGGTCGTTCTCAGCCACGCAAACAACCGGTGAGTGACTTTTTTTACCGTAACTAGCGTCAACGCGCTCGCTTCGCTCGCGCTTATTTCATTACTTTTGGGTTAGGTGTGCCGACCTTACTAAAGAACGGACGATCCCGATTGGCTACGAAAACTGGCTTCACGATTTCGATTATTTCGATAATCGACTGTCATGTCTTTTTTAAGAGGGGAATTTGGGGAGCGGCCAGCAATATCGCTTCAAATATTTTGGATCTTCCAAAATTTGAAGCAACATTGCTGGCTGGTACCCAAACAACGGTCAAAATGAAGTCGCTTATCAGTTGTTTGCGTGGCTGAGAATGACCATCGATATCGCCGTCGCCGGTCGGTATTTTGTTCCGTCAGGGTAGTGAATCATAAACTGTACATGGGGTTGAGCGATTATCCATGCACGTTTTACGGAAAAATAAAATTTCGTTAAATCTATGCACGTACAATTTAAAAAAATAAAAAATTCAAGTCCAGTTTCAGATAACTAAAAAGTTAACTGAAATTGAAATTGAAACTGTGCGCAATTTTAATTAACCATTTTGGAAGTTAGAATGACCTCGTGTGCACTGGAGGGGTGAATCTTTTGTTCCTCAATTGTGTTTTGCTGAAAACTCCATTGAACTCTATGAGACATTTATAATTTAGTCAGTTTTTATACATTACACGATAGCGAGAAATTGGACCCTTTCCATATGGACAGCCACACATGCGCATGCGTATGATGGCCACCCGCCAGGAAAAACTTGGAAATCCTGGTAATGTCAAGAAATTACAAATTCAGGGAAATCAGAAAAAAATCTGTAAACTTTCTAATTGGCCAGGGAAAATAACTGGGGATAGGGAAAAAAAATTTCACCTCATGTGCATAGAATTTTTTATGAATGGAAATAAAGTATTGAAAATTGAAGTAAGTAGATTAACATTATTTTCCATCACCGTTGAATGGGTTGAAAATATGTTTTTGAATACCGTTTGATGTGGAGCTTCATTAATTTTAGTTGCTCGCAATGGGAATACCGGTTTTGAATTTCGGTCCGGAAAAAATTCGCTTTCGGAAAGTCCGGGAAAAGTCAATGCATTTTTTATACTGTTTTCAGTGGCCATCATGACGACACAGCAGAGCCTTTCAACGGATTTTTTAGAGGCATCAAAGTGAGACGTCAATGTTGATACACAATGTACAGCATGCACTATTGCTACAGGTAATATAGGCGTGAATATTTTACATGTTGCACGTAACGATTCGACCGTCCAGTGTAGTAAACGGTTTTGTAGGGAAAGGGCGATGGAGTCATACGTGTGCGTGTGTGACATTCGCGTGCGCTGCTCCACTCGTGGATAGAAAACAATATAGTGTTACGCTGACCGTCCTTGACGTATACATATAATGTCGAGTATGACATTGACAGAGACTCCGTACGGGAAAGCCCTTGTGAAAGCTCAGAGTGTACAAAAAAAAATTTATAATAAAAATCGTGTACCAACGCTGTTACGAAATAGTATCACGAAATGTTATACCAGCGGACTTTAAGGTTTCGAGCTTGTGGAGACAAAAATGCAAGCCTAGGAAGACTAGCAAAATTCAAATGTTTCGTATGCATAATCGTTAATCTTTCGAAAAAGTGCAAAACAATTAAAACATTTTTTAATGTAATCAAGAGACGTGGTTGCACCTCGACGCTCACTTTTTTCAAAAAACCCGTTTTATAATTGACAAATTTTATGGTCGGAATCATATATTTCTATGTGGAAGACTCAGAGATCTTGAGGAAGATATAAAAATGAAACGGGCTTAATATAAACATGGGCTTGGCCCTCATTATTTTTGAAGATAAGATTCTCAATTATGATTTATCACAGATTTGTCAGGATATTAAGAAATATAAATTTGGTCAATGAACTATAACATGATGTGACAAAGGTATGAAGCAAGAGAAGAAAGATATTGGATCGCTAACTTCGCTCTGAAGGGGTTATACCACATTCAAACTTTCTTACTCGAATAAAAAAATCGTTTTCTCCCAGCATTTGAGTAAATGTTAAGCGCAACCCAGAGTCTGTATCAATAGTATCAACGAAAATATATATTTTTTTTTTTGTGGAACGGCCCACTCGCTGTGTACCGTTAAACGCGTTTTTTTAAACCCTTTTTTCAGAGCTGGCAGGAGTCATAACTCAATAACGGTTATACCGACTGATTTGAAATTTATACATTTTTTAAATCGTTAACATTACTACAATAAATATTTAAAGACGATCTTTTTGGTAAAAAAATTTTAAATGTTCAAAGTGTCTGAGTTCACAAAAATCTGTCTTTTTTAATTAAAAAAAAAAAAAAATGCGATGTTTTTTTTATTAATTTGACGTCACCGAATAAAGTATTGTTTGGTTTCTTTATTAGCAATGAAAATTGTGGGCTCTGCGACTCCTGCGAATTAGATTAAAAAACATAACGTGTCACGCGTGACGCGCATATCTTCGCTAATTATTAATAGTTTTTATTTTTTTTATGTATTTCGGTGTCCAAATACAAGCACTGATGGTGCTTCGACTGGCAATAAAAAATGTAATGAAGTTTAACCGCAAGAAGTCCAGAATACCGACTTAATTTTTTTGCTGTCAGGATGGTGTTCAAGTAATTGTTGATTTAATCGTTTGAATGTTGAGTGAAGACTCGCGAGTCTCTTGGGTGTTGATGCAACAGTCTGATTAATCTAGCCTTGAGGCTGACCGTTGTGCGACGCCCCAAAAAAAGCTATGTAAACTCACCAAGTGCGAGCATTAGAGGGGAAAAAAAATGTAGGTTCATCGGTGAGAAAAAGAAAAGATATATCGTACGAGCTCGCAGCTTGTCGTCGCGTGATCTGATCTGAATTGCAGAAATTTAATATTCAATATCAGATGGTATAATTTAAGGTCGCTCCAGCGAATGGTGTTCATTTCGCCTAAATTCGAGAAATTCTGGCAAGAATTGCAAACACTTTCCGATGTTATAAAAATCTGAAAAAATGCATACTTATAGGCACTGAAAAGACTAATGTTGCATAATAATAATTTCAAAATGTTATTAAGAAATTATTGAAAAAAAAAATTGTTCATTGAAATATGCGGTAACTCAACTTTTTTTAAAATGAAAATGATTCGTTCAGTTTTCGAAATACTTATGAATTTTTTCAGATTTTTATCTTTATTTTGATTTTTCATGGAAAAATGTGCAAACATCAAAATAAAGATAAAAATCTGAAAAAATTCATACGTATTCGAAAAAATGAACGAATCATTTTTATAAAAAAAAGTTGAGTTACCGCATATTTCAATGAACAATTTTTTTTTTCAACAACTTGTTAATAACATTTTGAAATTATTATTATGCAAAATTAGTCTTTTCAGTGCTTATAATAAGTATGATTTTTTTCAGATTTTTATAACATCGGGAAGTGTTCGCAATTCTTGCCGAATTTCTCGAATTCAGGCGAAATGAACACCATTCGCTGGAGCTACCTTAACGGGAATCTTCGGTGTTAGAAAAAATAAATAGTGAATATAGAAGAGAATTTTGAACATGGATCAGTGCATTTCGAGAGTCGGGACGTGACAAGAAACAAGTGTTGCGGAATGTGCGAATTATAAATTAAGTGCCGCGACAGTGTTTCGACAGCAAGTATGGTAAAAATGATGACAGGGCTCGTCTCGATTAGCACGTAAGTCAATTAAACCAGGAATGAAAAATAATTTGACGGATGCACCGGAATACATAGTGCAAAGTAATTAAATTAAAACAATAATAAACAAATGCAACGTTTATTAACGCCAATATAAATATGACAATAACATATTTATTGAAAATTAATAAATATTTAATTGCGGGGCGTGCGTGAAATAAATAATTTCTCCGGGTCTAAATACGTACCGGACACTATGTACCACTTTTATTAAACACAATTGTTTTACAACTAAATATCAGAATATTAAAAAATGAGACTCACTCAGATTCACTGGCCTAATTCGATCCTCCGCAGTCGTTCCTGCATCTTCTTCGGGTTGAGAAGTCGTCACCCCGTCTTGGGATGTCGCTTGACCTTCGGCATGAAGATGTCCGTTGATCGACAGCCAGACGATGCAGAGTAAAACAACCCACGTTATCCTCGTGATAATGTAATCAGCAAGCGTCATGATTCTTCGAGGATGCGGTGGCCGAGCCTCTTGGGCCGAATCGACCGAAACCTCTCGACAGCAATGAAGACGTGCGCGTTTATCCTGACAAATTGTACAAACGTTCGACCTGCGCGCTCATTATCCAATTTTGATTTAATAATACTAAGTTAAATCATTTTTTCCCAATTTAACTTCGAGCAAAGTATTTTTTTTTATGTACCTCTCAAGTTATAGACGTGGAACGGGCTCGTTCCCTCGATGGATTAATGCGCCTCGCGCGAGTTCATCGTAAGGACTAAGTGACGGTGCTCGAGTGAAAAAGCGCCACGTCCTGTCGGAACTTCGATTCGTTCGTGTTTGTCCATCGGTTGCCGCGGGGACGACCCAATCAATCCATCCGCTCACACGGACCTTGGATGACACATTGTATGCCGCTAAAACTCTATAGGTGATGACATACGACGCCCGCGTGTTTACTATTTTTATTTTATTTTTTTACTCGTCCTCGTACACCTTCCCCAGCCGGCGACCCTCTCGCAGTGTACCTGTCGCGCGGCGTATGCCTTCGACACCGCGGTTCCAACTTCATCAAGCTGTTGCTCATCTCTTGTGTAACGACATGCACACTTTTGTCATTTGTTTGAAACTATATATAGGGTAGAGCGGGGCAAAACGGGGCATGGGACAAAACGTCATTTTCCAATAATTTTTGGATGCCCGAATTCGCCCCATCGATACATCAGGCTTTTATGCCCCGTTTTGCCATCTTATCCGATCCAAAAATTATTAGAAATAGTGTATGATGCCATAAGGGAGGAAAGTGCGTTTTTTCACCGAATATGATGCTTGATACCCGACCGAAGCAAGGGCAGAAATTCACACGAGGTGAAAAAGCACTTCCTCGCTTGTTGTATACGATACATTTTTTCCCGACTTCGTTAAAATAACCATATTTCTTGCGTCGGAAAATCGTCATAGTTGCCAATGACCATTACTGACCCGGGAGTAAAAGAGGTTCGAGACGGAGTAATGCGCCCTATTACACCCTGGGAAGTATTGCAATTGTACTGCGCATGCACACATGTTAATAATGATCATCGGTCAATAATAGGCTATTTTCCGCCCGTATTGCACGCGAGGAATGTGGTTATTTTAGCGCCGTCGGGAAAAAATTTAGTTTTGCCCAACTGCCCCGTTTTGCCTCGTTGCCCCATTTTGCCCCGCTCTTCCCTACGTACAGTTAGCCCTTCGGTCATCTCGTTGCTTATGACCTCCCGCCCCACAGCGCGCCCTTCACGGCCATTTCGCCATCCCTCGCGACCGAGAGCTGAGCTCAGCTACGGTCATCGTTATTTTACTCGACCTCAGTGTACCGCGGATGACCGCGTTTGCTCGAGCTTGTGGAGAACATAGATACGTGCACAGGGTGGCGACAGAACGATGTTTGCATAGAGGTACGTATTGGTGGTGAGACACATGGTTGCAACAATTGTGTGTACACATTATATATATATATATATATATATATATATATATATATATATATGGGTATATGTGGCTATGTGTGATACACATGTATGGATGTATACATAGATGACCGGGGTCCTCATAGCTGAGGCATGGCACGGACGCGTGGCTGCGGCATCATCAAAGTGAAGAGCCAACCCCGTTGTATAAGCTCGCCCTTCCGCATTGCATGCTTGAACGATCCGCTTCCCTATACCCCACGTGCCTGTGTTATAATATACATTATACTCACCCTGTTGCGTCGTCCAGCTAAAAGCCGAAAGAATCCGGAATCTTGAAACCGGAAAGACCATGAGGCATTGGCCACACTTTCTCTATTTTTCTTTTCTATTTGTTTCTTCATAGAGGAGGCTATTTTTTTGTTTAAAAAAACGCGATTTTTATGTAAACGTGTCGGAAATCTTTCGAAACATTGAAAAATCACATGTGAAAAAAAGGTTCGAATGTAGGTGTGTATCCATCAGAATCAAACATTTCGAACCGCTATAACTCGATCGAATATACATCTCCAGCGATAAAAGTACGATTTATCACACAGTATCTGTGATCGATGTCTCATGTTATTTCTGAATTTCATGGAAAAATTTGTAGCCGTTTTTTGAAGTCTTTTTTAAAATTATTTACGCTGTAACGTGATTAGTAGGGCGCTACCTAATTTTTCCGTAATTAAAAACGCTTTCGAGGACGGAGCTTTTTTTAATTACTCTGATGGTTCATTTTTTATGTCGCAATGTCCCATAAGCAATCTTGAATAAAGAGCAAAAATGTACGCATTCAATGTGCTCGTCGTTTTCTTTTACTTTGAATACAAGGCTATAAGTGGATAAGCAGGTTACTTGCTCATTTTTCTCCGTAATTCGAAACGATTCCGTAACGAAGAAGCCAAAAATTACCGAGCACAATACATCGCATAATGCTTCGTAAGCAATTTTGAACAATGTGCAAATCTATCTACAGCTCCTTTTTCACTGTCAGGAGTGGCGTGCCTGTAGGCGGTATATGTGGCACACTGAATACTGTAATTGCACACCGTCATTGAAAGGGCTGTGCGGAGTA
Source organism: Amblyjoppa fuscipennis (assembly GCA_963575735.1). Classification (NCBI taxonomy): domain Eukaryota; kingdom Metazoa; phylum Arthropoda; class Insecta; order Hymenoptera; family Ichneumonidae; genus Amblyjoppa; species Amblyjoppa fuscipennis. The sequence goes on along the minus strand of OY754492.1, from coordinate 8,000,007 downwards.
CATTAATCGTTCCGAGTATACGAGAGTATATTATACTGAAATACGACTCGGTCAATTGTAGCGTGTAATGCAAGTGCCGTCCTTTCGTAGTCACGGCCACGCGGTAGTTTCATATTTCATAATTTCATAATACGAGGAAAAACCTATTACTTTTTCGTTCATCCTTGAACTAAGAATTTCGTATTGATCAAAGTTTTCACGTAAGTCTCGACGCAGCCTGTGTATTTTGTACATGGAACAGCAATTTCAGATATACATCTTTTACGCTCAAATTTTGACCGAAAAGAAACTGAGAATTGTAAATTCACTCCCTTTCCACATATTTTTCTTATAATCACAAAGTATCTTCTACGATAAAGCATATTTTGTAATTTTGTGACTTCAACACAGAGAACGGTTTGTGAATAAAAGACTATGAAAATTTCAATTTTCAGTATTGTTTTTTATGTGTACAATTTTGCCGAGTATTATCTTCTGCAATAATGAGAAAGCTCGCATTTCTTCTTATTCGTGACTTAGTAAATTAAAAAAAAACAAAAAAAAACAAAAGCTGTACAACAGTTACAGGGTCATAAAAATCGTCAGAAAAGCTCAATAAATAATGTTTTTGCAATTGGCACCGCCGCGCATGACTTTGGGCCAACTCTGAAGCCGGATTTGTTATCGGCGCGAACAACACACATGAAATCGTGTGCACTGTCGGTGCATTTTTCGGAAGATTCGATTTTTATTAAAAACATTCAAAGGGTCTGAAAATTCAAGGAGAGCGAAGATATCGCTGTTTGAAAATATCGCAGTGAACACGTTTTATTGAGGTAATATAATATAGAAATCACATGTAATGTATCATTCCCACATAGCACGAAGTATTTGTAAATAATTTTAGAAATATTTACCGTAGAACCTCGATTATCCGAACATCTATTATCCGAACCCTCTGTTATCCGAATCACCGTTGGTACGAATAAAGTTTCTACTGTCCGAACTATTGCGCGAAATTTTCGTATCCTCACATTGTTGCATGCTAATACATTGTTGCATGCTAATAGGGTAAATCAGGGTGAGATGGCCAGGCGGGTGAGATGACCACCCGTAATATCTTTTAACGTAACAAATGAATGGTGTCACCGCTTGCACAATTTTTAGTATATCTGGATACAATGCGATTGCACAAAAAATTTTAAGATCGTACGTGCAAGGGTCAGTACGAGCCGCGAATCCCTATTTCGAGGTAGCCAGAAATTTCTCGAGCTATATTTCAAGCGCTCCGGAGACATACTAAATTATAATTTTGCTAGTAAATCAATATTGTACACTATAGTTGGATCTTTCAAGAAAAGGTTGGTGCGTAGTAAACCGATTTAAAAAAATGTCTTCCCTACATTTAAGCAGTGGATATTTTTCCCGGAAAATGGGTGATATGGCCACTCATGTTCCGGGGGATATGGCCACCTCAATGATCGTGGGCCACTGCCTATAATAGCGGGGGTGGCCATCTCGCCCGGATATTGCGGGCGAGATGGCCACGTCAATGGTGGTGGGCCATCGTCTGCAACAGCGAGCGAGATGGCCACGTCAGTGGTGGTGGGCCATCACCCGCAACAGCGAGCGATGGCCTTATCGCCTGGATATTACGGGTGAGATATCCACATGAATGGTGGTAGGCCGCAGCCTGCAATAGCGGGGGGTGGCCATCTCACCCGGATATTGCGGGTGAGATGGCCACGTCAATGGTGGGCCACGTGGCCATCTTTCCCGCACTATCCGGGTGATATGGCCAGTAAAACTGTTTTCTTTTTAGTTTAGCGTCTGAAACATTTAACAGAGGTGTTTATTGTCTTTCTGTAGGCTATGTAGACAACATGAAATATAGTAAAAAATGTTTTGTGCGATTTCGATCCTTCTCTAGACTTAATTGACTACCAGTATTACTGTGGCCATGTCACCCGTAGTGTCCGGGTCAGACGGCCGATCGCAAATATTTGCTTACAGAGCTGCAATTAAATCACGCATCGAAAATATCGAAAGTTCTGAATTAATTACTTTAGTTTAATGTTTCTAGAATTGCTTACAACGAAAATGTAAACATTTTACAACGAAAATGTAAACATTTACAACGAAAATGTAAACGTTACACCTCCAATTTTCGTTGTCTAAAAAACCATGGCCATATCACCCCGACTTACCCTACATTGTTGCATACTAATACATTGATGCATGCTAATACATTGTTGCGTGCTACAAACAGCAACCCAATTCAAGAACGCTCGAGCTCGCATCGACTTACGCAGCACTACCGTAAATGCACGTTAGTCGTATACGCAGTATTTATTAGTTTATCAGCCAAGCAAATGCACACGTATTCAACATTTATTTTCGTTAACCTACCGATGTCGTAGTTTAGTGCGTTATGGATTCAATGTCCAGTGGAAAAAATATTTACGTGGAAAAAAACTAGAAACCCTTTCGAAACTTGATGAAGGAGAGGTCAGCCCATTATTAGCGCGATCGTATGATGTTTGCAAGACAACGATCTGACATAAAAAAAAAATAGCTGCGAAAAAACGTACAACACTCTTGCGCCAAACGAAAATGGTCGTTTTCGTTATGAACTTTTGAAGTTGCCATTGAATATAATAAAACTACATGTGTCACGTTATTCCTCAAATATATATCATAATAATTTAAAATATAGGGGTACTGTAATTTTTTTCGATACGTATCGCGTTATATCGCTTAACACAGCTTCACTGTCCTGTTATCCGAATTTGTGTTAGTCCAAACGAGGTCCGGTTCCAATTGGTTCGGATAATCGCGGTTCTACTGTACAATGTTTCAAATTTTATGAAATATTTCAAAAATATGTGAAAATAATATTTAAAAATATTCTATAAAAATAATCCAACGGAACGGTTCTCAAATATTTCAGAAACATATTTAATCTTTCAACTCTGAAACATAGCGATAGAAATTTTGTAATATATTTTTTTCACCGATTGTTTCCGTGTTTATATGGGTTTGCATAATGGTGATACAATCTTTGACATATCGTTTAAATGTTTAAAAAACATTTCTCAAATATGCTTGAATATTATAAAACAAAGACACGAAAGTTATGGAATCGTCTAGTGTATAATAGATTTACAACAAAATTCCAATTGCTCTACAACATCGATTAAAAAAAAAGATCAACGACTATGCCTTACCGTAACGATTAATTTTCCGCTGATCTCTAGTTTCCCGGAATACGAAACGGTTATACCGAATGGCATAAAAACTCATGAGTCTTTAATGCGATGACAGCGCATTGTGAGAGAGGGTACAAAGGACGAGAAGACAGTGTCAGTCAGATCTCGGAAATACGTTTTGATGGTATACATGAATATTAACAAAACAAAAAAAATGTGCCAAGGCAAGAACCGGCGACTTTGGCGAGTACACAGTCGCGGTTCCGTAGACGCTGGGATGGTTAAAAATGCAAAACCGCGTGGAATATTGAGGCGAAAAATATGAAAGGGGAAAATACTATGCTAAAGCGAGAGGAGAGTACGATAGCTGGAGCGCAGGAGTGCGGAGTAGAAAGGGGTGGGGGGACGGTCGGCGGCATTGCGGGGCTCTCGTTGAAAAAGCACTGAAGCGTGGAATAGTAAAAGGGGTCGGTGTTACTGGCTGTTGTTGCTCGACGGCGGTGAAAAGCGCGAGCTTCTCCTACCTACCTGCTTCCCTCCCTCATTTTTGCTCGACTCTTTTATTCTCCTTCTCTCTCGGACTGGATGCAGCTTCGTTGATCCATAGTAGCGGCTTATCATATTCGGAAAAAAAGAGTAGAAAAGCCCTGGCGATAGAGAAAAAAAAAAAAAATAACGGGGAAGAGTGAAAAGGATAAAAAAAAATGCCAAAAGATTTTGCCGACTGAGATGGAAAAATCAGTTCTCGTTTAACTTAAAAATAAAAAGAAAATGACCTCGAGACTTCGCTGCAAAATCATTCTGTATTAAAATGTTTTTTTTTTATTTTTATTTTTTTTTGAGAATTAGATAAACAAACTCACTCAACAAATTTTCCACTAAAGCAACCTCGTAATTTCCTCTTACCTGTTGCTGCGAACGAGCAGTGAGTTGCGAAGAGCAGCATTGACGTTGCAGAAATGTTATTATTAATAATCTTTTTCCGGTACTTGGCTTGATGCCCTCACTTCTTTCGAACAATTTTACCTTCTCGCTGATCGTACGCTGCAACGGAAAGAAACTTTCGGACGAAATTTCGTTTCGTCTCTCGATTTGTTGTAAATGAATCGGAACATGCGCGAGGGACGTTTCGCGTAGCCGAATGAACGAAAAAATAAATAGATAAAATTTCCCCGCGGCAATTGGAACATCCTTAGAGTTTCCCGTTTGAATAGCCACTCCTCGCGGTAACCAAATTACCTCGTCTCTGATAAGGTCGATTCCACGAATTTGACGAACCTCGAAGTTGCATCTTCATCGTGAGCTCTCTGGTCACGAGAACTTGGATGTATCTGAGTGAGAGGGGATTCGAAACGGTCAATGTGTGGACTCTTGCAGCCGTTTCACTCGAAACTTCAACTAGAGGCAACTGCGACGCTTCGTTGGAAACTCCTCGGCGGTGAATATACAGCGACCGATCGGATAAGTTAACACAAGCTGGTAAATTAATAAGATACGACCACAGAAGTTAATACCAGATTGGTTAACACGAGCAGGTAAGTTTATAAAATACAACCAGAAAAATTAACTCTTGAACTCATGTATTATTTTTTTCTGCATTCTACCTCATGATTGGTGTCGATATCTAGCCCACCCCTTTCTTCTACGTACAAGGTACGAGGTCCTATGAACAGTAAATGAAGTTTGCTACACATTGACGCCTCTCTCTCGCTCTCACAGAAACTCCATGGCGCTGTTTCTCTCATACCCAAGTAATCGCCATCTGGGTTTAAACTCCTCCTAAGAAAGAGATGGGCATATGGCAAATTTGATTTTGTTAAAGGTTAGGAGGTGAAAATCACACTTAAAGCCCCAAACGTAACGAAAATTGGCATAAAACGTATTCTTTTGTGAAAAACTTGTGTTTTTAATGTCCGGATTTTTAAATTATAAATGGCGTTTTACAATGGATACACCAGGCTATTAATTGGGGAAAAAATACCCCGATTGTATTCCCTACAAAAAGTCTATTTCTTTGAATATATGAAAATGGGGAAAAACCCGAAAACTGGAAAACTGATAATATGGAAAAAAAAGTGGAAAATGACATTTTCATAACGCCTCTTCATAAAAGTTGAAAATGTAATGTTCATATCGCTTTCTCACAATGTTCCTTTATTCGCAAACTTCTATGAGGAAGCATTGTTTGTATTTTTGGCTTCCTCATAGAAGGAAGCTTCAGAAGCTAAAAGTCCTCCAAAAGACGTCTAGTGCGTCAATTTCCGACTTTTTCTGGATCTCTTGGAACTGAGATCTTAAGGAATTTCTTTTTGTGAACACAAAAAACCTCTGAAAGATCACCGAATACTAAGCTGTTTCATGGGTAATTCATTCAGACAGTCATACTATGTCATATTTTGGAAGTATGATTTTTGTACACCGAAAAAAAGGTTTGGTAATATCAACATCGCAGCTGCATTTGGTAATATCAACGGTGCATCGCGGCTGCACCGTTGTTGAAATAATAAAACTGGTATGATTGTGTCAATTGCGTATAGCAGTTATTGCGATTACAAGGTTGGTGCAAAGTGAACCAAAACTGCATTAAATCAACATTTTTTTTATTCAATCGCATATACTGTCACCATACAGAAGATATATTATTATCACTTGAATGTATACTTGGTCAATTTGAAAAAAAAAAATGTGATTCGATGTGTTCGTATATATACGAACATTTGTTATCTTGAAAATGATTTTATTCAACTCGGCAAGACGTCAATTTAGTCATTCACAAATATTATACCGACAATAAATAACTTTCAAGTTGTTTCAATATTTCAATGTCAAATCATCGAAGTTGATTTTAAGTTAATTACGGAGAATAACTTATATATCCTATTCGAGATTACACATATCAATAAACGATTGTAGCGTAGCGGTAAGGTACTGGGTCCGGATGCGTTAGTTTCGGGGTTCGAGCCTCGTTAGGATATATGAGGCATTCCATATCAATTCAACCACAAAAAAAAAAAAAAAATCCCAAAAAATTTCTAAAAATCGGGATAATTCATTCGAGTTTCAAACACCAAGTTTCAAATTTTTCGGAATTTTTTATGACGAGATATTGCAATTTTCTTAATTTTAATGAAGACAATAATATCTCGGGAACGGTTAGACGTATCAAAAATTCTAAAAAACGAAAATTTGCGGTTTTTGATGACCCACAACAAAAAAATTTATTCAAATTTAATTGACTAAGTTTAGACCACATTTTACCGCAAAATCATCGAAAATATTTTTTTTTATGGGAAGGACACTCGATATCATCATAAGAATAATTTTCTCACATTCTGTAAGTGAATAACGAACGTTCAGTATTTTTTTTATCATAGGATGCGCAATCGTTCATAAGTTACAGCAGTTTCAATTTTTTAAATCGCATATTCGATTATAGTTCGATTTTCAAACATCAACTTCATTTGGTCGTGTGTTACAGGAGATCAAATTTGTGTTTGTATTCTGTGAGAGAAGATTACAGTTTCGTTAGAATACAAAAGGATTAACCGATATCGCAGCAATTATCCGACTTCTTTAAAAAAAAAAATAATTTTGAAGATATGAAGCTTTTTTTGCATTTGATGTATTTGCAATATTTTTTTTCTCAAGGAAAGACAATCGTTTTTTTATTTTTTTAAATTTCCCCGAATTGTGGATATGAAAAGCGAATTTTCGGTATTTTTTATTTTATGGGATTTTCAATCGGTAATATGTAATTTTACCGATTGAAAATCCCATAACATGTTAATCCTTTTGTATTATAACGAAACTATAATTTTCTCTCACAGAATACAAACACAAATTTGATCTCCTGTAACACACGACCAAATCAAGTTGATGTTTGAAAATTGAACTATAATCGAATATGCGATTTAAAAAATCGAAACTGCTGTAACTTATGAGCGATTGCGCATCCCATGATAAAGAAAATACTGAACGTTCGTTATTCACTTACAGAATGTGAGAAAATTATTCTTATGACGATATCGAGTGTCCTTCCCGTAAAAAAAATATTTCCGATGATTTTGCGGTAAAATGTGGTCTAAACTTACTCAATTAAATTTAAATACATTTTTTTCTTGTGGGTCATTAAAAACCGCAAATTTTCGTTTTTTAGAATTTTTGATACGTCTAACCGTTCCCGAGATATTATTGTTTTCATTAAAATAAAGAAAATTGCAATATCTCGTCATAAAAAATTCCAAAAAATTTGAAACTTGGTGTTTGAAACTCGAATGAATTATCCCGATTTTTAGAAATTTTTTGGGATTTTTTTTTTTTTGTGATTGAATTGATATGGAATGCCTCATATATAATTTACATTTGTAAAAATTGTGTTATATTGATAAGTAGGGATGTACTGATAACAATTGAACGTATAAAACACGATGTAACCATGTATTAAATTAATTAGTAACAAATAACGTAAATAACAGTACTGGGACTCAATTCCAGATTGAATTGGGCCAAACTTTTTTTTCCTTTGTGCGATTAGATATACGTTTCGAACAAAGATTTTTTTCGATATAATGGCCTATTCCGTTCGAACAAACATATTCTTAGTTGGGACAATGAAATTATTTTTTTTAATGCTGATGTAACTTTTTAATCAACTTAACTAAATATTTCCTTCGCCACCCGCAACCGCCGGATTTGGTTGATTTAAACCAATATCCTTTGATCTTACCAAACCATTTTTTCGGTGTAGTTTCACGCATTTCAATCGTAAAGATTGAAACGATAAAAATGACAGGTGCTTGGATCGGAGCATTAAAATTCTGTCAGGTCACTAAATAAATAAATGTATGTAATTCATGACATAATCTATTAATTAATTAATATATATAGTCATGTCAATCACAGAAAATATCTTCAATACAAAACCAATATACTAATGAAAAATAGTACTGATGCGATAATATTTCACTGCTATGTCTGCACGAAGGCTTACAATATTCACCGAAAAAATATCAACTAAGCTGTGGTTGCGGGTGGCGAAGGAAATGTTTGCTCGATTGAACAAAATGTTTGTTCAATTTAAGTAACTATTCTTTGAAGCAACTAAATATTAGGTCAAACAACTAAATATTCGTTTAATCAACTAAATATTTCTTTCAATCGACCAAATATTTTCTTCGTCACCCGCAACTACAGCTTAGTTTGAGAATACCAAACCTTTTTTTCGGTGTGTTAAAAGGAAAAATCTAATAAATATGGGTAAGAATCAGATGACGCAAGCACGGGCAATGAACAAAATGTTCCCAACATCTGGGCTGGTCAGGACCGCCACGGTTGCATTCGTCTCGAGGAGAGTAGTCGAAAGATATTTTCTCCAGAAACAACAGCAGAATAGCAGCTTGAAAGAGCCATCAACAAAATGTTTCCGACATCCGGGATGGGCGAGACTATTCTAGTTGGATTGTTCTCGACGAGACCAGTCGGAAAATACTTTTGTCCAAACACTTTTCATTTCTACACCGGCCGTATAAAAAAAAACCTAAAAAACAACTCATAAGTTGGAACCTAGGGTTGATCCGCGATATTGAATTGCCGGGCCATTTCTCGCCCGAGCGGGCAACGATCGTCAATCGAGCGTTCGAGCCCGACATGCTCCCGGACATCCACGAAATGGCCCGGCAGTTTAATATCCGATTCTTCGAAGGAAATATAAAAGGATTCACCTACAAGTACGACGCGAAAATCCGCGAAGCCTGCGGCTTAACATGTCTAGAAAAAAAAAAATCATCCGATTGGCATCATCTGTGTTAAAGAGACAACGGAGATCGGTTGTCGCAAAAACGTTGATGCACGAGATGATCCACGCGTACGTTGACGTGATCGGCGGCTGTCGCGACGAAAACATCAATCACGTAGGTATATGGCCATATCAGGAGTTGACATCGAGAGCGTTTGCGACGTGAAACGGAAATTACTGTCGAAGGCGTACGACGTGCAGGGACACAATAAAAAGAGAAACGAAGAATCCTCCTCGAAAAAGACCGGGAAACCTGGGGACTAAATTCGCCGCACACGAGGTAAGGTGCAGAGGTGAATACAAGGAGTGCACGTGTAGGAGTAAATTTGTGCGTGCGTGCGTGCGTGCGTACGTGAGAGAGAGTGAGTGAGTGGGGTGAGGGGGTGAGGGGTGAGGGGTGAGGGGTGAGGGGGTGAGGGGGTGAGGGGGTGAGGGGTGAGGGGTGAGGGGTGAGGGGTGAGGGGTGAGGGGGTGAGGGGGTGAGGGGGTGAGGGGGTGAGGGAGTGAGGGAGTGAGGGAGTGAGGGAGTGAGGGAGTGAGGGAGTGAGGGAGTGAGGGAGTGAGGGAGTGAGGGAGTGAGGGAGTGAGGGAGTGAGGGAGTGAGGGAGTGAGGGAGTGAGGGAGTGAGGGAGTGAGGGAGTGAGGGAGTGAGGGAGTGAGGGAGTGAGGGAGTGAGGGAGTGAGGGAGTGAGGGAGTGAGGGAGTGAGGGAGTGAGGGAGTGAGGGAGTGAGGGAGTGAGGGAGTGAGGGAGTGAGGGAGTGAGGGAGTGAGGGAGTGAGGGAGTGAGGGAGTGAGGGAGTGAGGGAGTGAGGGAGTGAGGGAGTGAGGGAGTGAGGGAGTGAGGGAGTGAGGGAGTGAGGGAGTGAGGGAGTGAGGGAGTGAGGGAGTGAGGGAGTGAGGGAGTGAGGGAGTGAGGGAGTGAGGGAGTGAGGGAGTGAGGGAGTGAGGGAGTGAGGGAGTGAGGGAGTGAGGGAGTGAGGGAGTGAGGGAGTGAGGGAGTGAGGGAGTGAGGGAGTGAGGGAGTGAGGGAGTGAGGGAGTGAGGGAGTGAGGGAGTGAGGGAGTGAGGGAGTGAGGGAGTGAGGGAGTGAGGGAGTGAGGGAGTGAGGGAGTGAGGGAGTGAGGGAGTGAGGGAGTGAGGGAGTGAGGGAGTGAGGGAGTGAGGGAGTGAGGGAGTGAGGGAGTGAGGGAGTGAGGGAGTGAGGGAGTGAGGGAGTGAGGGAGTGAGGGAGTGAGGGAGTGAGGGAGTGAGGGAGTGAGGGAGTGAGGGAGTGAGGGAGTGAGGGAGTGAGGGAGTGAGGGAGTGAGGGAGTGAGGGAGTGAGGGAGTGAGGGAGTGAGGGAGTGAGGGAGTGAGGGAGTGAGGGAGTGAGGGAGTGAGGGAGTGAGGGAGTGAGGGAGTGAGGGAGTGAGGGAGTGAGGGAGTGAGGGAGTGAGGGAGTGAGGGAGTGAGGGAGTGAGGGAGTGAGGGAGTGAGGGAGTGAGGGAGTGAGGGAGTGAGGGAGTGAGGGAGTGAGGGAGTGAGGGAGTGAGGGAGTGAGGGAGTGAGGGAGTGAGGGAGTGAGGGAGTGATAACTGGAGACAAATGGTCCTTTTCAGGGTCAACGGGATCCCTGACAGACAACCGCCTCGTGGTGGATCCCGGGTAATGCCAATGGTCTGCCAATGATCACGTCAATGAAGACGAACGACTGTGGCGCGGAGTTCAACAACTCGAAACAAAGTTTTCGAAATGCCGATAACTCCGAAAGTATAACAGAAAATCAATTTCCGAGGACGAACTATATCTTAGAAAAATTCTGGACAATAAATTGGTGCAGGCAGATTTGCAATAACTGCCAGACGAACGACTGTATCAAGGGGGTACAAAAGCTTAAATTTTATTTCAACCTTATCCAACCAATCTATTCATACGCATTTCGTCGAGTTACATTTATCTAGACCAATGACATCCTCGTACCCTGTCGGGAACATGGTTAATTAAGGGGTTACAACGGGTTAAATTTTATTTCAACTTTAAGACCATTCTGTTCTTACGTATTTCGTCGAGTTGCGGAGGTGCGGAGGAAAGTCGTCGAAAGATACTGATCTCCAGAAGCAATAGCAGAATAGCAGCTTGACAGGGCCAAGAACAAAATGTTCCCGAGATACGGGGTGGGAAGGACTGGTCCAGTTGGATTCGTCTCGACAAGACCAGTCGGAAAATACTTTTGTCCAAACTCTTTTCGTTTCTACACCGGCCGTATAAAAAAGAGGCAGCCGTATTTCAAGGCCCGAACGAGACGTTCTGAACATTCGGGGAGGGCGGGACCGGCAAGGGAACCATGGGTATAGAAGTACGGAATGTCGTATGTCGAATGTCATATGTCGAGTGTTACACGCAAGTTACGGGTGAGTTGCGATTTTCGACTCAACAATATAAGATATTATATAACAGTGTTACATAGCTAAAACGGAACGATTATGTTACTGATACGTCAAACTAAGATTGCAATATCTAACTGTAACATAACAAAAATAATAAGAGTTATATAATTGCAACGTAACTGATTGTAACAGTTAGCATAGTACGGAAGTCAATTAAAGGAATACACTCGCGCTTAACTATACCTCAACTAGCATCGTTATCATTCAGAGTGCATTTACTCTATTATTAGAAACAAATACACATTAGAAAAAACGTAATTAATTTTTACGACATCGGTGAGATTCGAACCAGGGACCCTTGGGTCTGTAGGCTGCAACCATACCTATTTAGTTACCGTAACGGAACTAAGGTGACTGTCGGCAGACTTCGATATACTAATGCACGATGTTCAAAATTTTGACTTGCTCTAGACTCGCATCTAACCTTAACTTTAAGGTGAAGTCAAAGCCACATGAAGGAGTCAGCAGTGTGTGAGAGAGATAACGGCATTGGTCTTGTGGTGCAGCGAGAGAGAGCGACAGCGAGCATATTTCACTTCCCCTTAACGTCGTTTTTCCTGCAACCCTTGCAACTATCGCTGTATAGTCTTCGCTGTATAGTCGCTGTATAGCTGTATAGTCACCAAGGTTAAAGGTTCGAACGAAGCGATCGGTTTCATTTCAGTATAGCCGGAGTCTCGGCATAGTCATTGCAACTTGCAGATTCATGTCTAGTCAACCCTAGTACGTCTGCGACTACGATGCAACTCCGAATCTGTGGTTCCACCAGTTTCGCTAGGGCAACGGTTCTTAACCTGGGGTTAAATGCATTTCATATTAAACTATAGAATTTTTTAAGATATGGTGGCTACAGCTGACATGCGTACATTTTTGCGCTTAGAAGATGGTAATTTTTACGGCTGTGGATATCTTCACGCGCGACATGCAGTGGCATCCGGAATGACATATTTTTGCATTGGAAGGGTTACAAGGCAAGCACTTATTCCCGTACTTATCTGGTTGATTTGTGTTTCGTCTTTTGTGTTGAACGGCAATCCGCAAATTCGATACAGTATTTTATGGAATTCGCATTATGTTACTTCATTTTTAGGCATGCAATAAAATTCCAGATAATACGCTAGTTCCACGGAAATAGCATTGCTACATCTCTCTTACTCTTGGGGGATAAGCGTATTCTTTTCTCGTCTTCTAGTATACATGCAAAACAAAGTAATGTCTCTTTGTAACCTCAAGGGCGTCCCTATTGTCTTGACCCTTGACAAAGTTTTCCATTGGACGTTTAATGGTAATGAATTGTATTCAAAGGTAATCAATGGGATCCTAATGGAAATTCATGGGGAACACTGAAACGGTACTTTCTACCATTCATTCTTAATGGGACTCCACTGATAAATCGGTGGGAAACTTTAAATGGAACGTTTTCCCATTCGTTATTAATGGGAGTCCAATTCCGAAGGACTAGGAGAATTCAAGTGGTACTTTCTCCCATTCGTTATTAATGGGAGTTCACTGACAAATCAATGGGACGTTACAAATGGTACTTTTTCCCTTCGTTATTAATGATAGTCTACTGGAGCATAACTGGAGCAGCTGAAGTGGTATTTCTTACCATTGAGAATAAATGGGAACTGAATCGAACGGTCAATAGCTAAGGAATCTTTAATGGCACGTCTAATTATTTATAATTGACGAGGAATAAGAATCGAATCGAACACTAGGGAACTTTAACGGTATAAGCGATCACTTAAGGTAGTTATCGCGCGATAGGGGGAAATTCGTGTGGAGGGGATAGGTCGCATGTGTGCGCGGCGAGGAGTTGCCCATTCCTGTGCGTGGTACCAGCGTCAGGAACAATATAAAAAGATCTTTACTACTTTTTATCTCCGTAACTAGATGGTGAATTGCCTTACAATTTTTCGAGAAGAATAGTTAAACATCCAACTATTGTACAAACAAATTATTGAAAATCGTAAGAAGGAATTATCTACGGTGATTGAGAAAGTAATGCAATTTTTTGCACGATAGATAGGAATCGCCGTGTATAAGGATTTTTTTTAAATTCGCTAAAACTTGTGTTCTAGATGGTCAATATTTTTTTTTTAATTGAGATGTTTTCATGAAGCATTGAATAACAAATTCGCAAAGTTTTAACGATTTCGTATGAAAATCGTTATCGCGCGATAACTACCTTAAATCGGTCAGTCGGCTGGTTTAAGTGATCACTTAAATGGTATAAGCGATAATGAATTGCAGATAAATGAGTCCACAATAGTAGCTGTGAACTTAAGAACCGAAATTATTTATAAACAATAGGAGACATTTTTCGGGAGCATTACAGTTTTTTTTATTTGTTACATATTTAGACACTGTAGAAAAGTGGACAATTATATATAGCATATTTTTCCGCGAATGGGAATGCTAGCGGAAAAAAAATACCATACAACGAATACCATATTGAATGGTATATTAGATGCTAATACAAATGGGAATGATACCATTGGCAAAACCCCATTGAATTACCTTTAACGAATAGTCAATGGTAATCAATGGGATTTTTAAATGTAATTAATGGGAGATTTAGCTAAGGGGAGCTGTCAGCTCAGTGACTATTGTCGAATTTATGCCCATGTTGGACAACGGAGAACTCACAATGCCTATAAAACTGCACTTCGGTCCACCGGAAGTTTTTATTATAAGATAGAATAATATATTTAGTCCAATATCACATCATTTACGAGGAGTTACATTATTTACACGTATTGTACACGCGGAAAAATAATTTATTTGTCGGTCGGCCGTCAAATAAATTATTTTTCTGTATGTACACTAGGGTGTTTCTCAAAAAGGACATTTTTTTTTAATGTTGGTCCCACCCTTTTAAAGTATAGAATTCGATTAGAAATTGAACCTCGCGAAAAGCGGTTTCTAGCAAAAAATCCTAAGTGGTGCCGCATTCGACGTTTGTACCCAAAAAATGCGGCACCTTTTAAACGTAATTGTCAACGACCACCTTTCGGGAGGTGTTTTTTTAGATGAAAATATATACTTTTGGAGGGTGGGAAGAATTTTTTTCAACAAATTCACCCTACTGGACATTTGTAGTTTTCTGTATACGAATTAAAAAATCGAAATCTTTTGTGTTTATTAAAAAAAAGACAAAAAGTTAACCTCCGACCCCGTAGAACTACATTTTTTCATCGATGAAAAAATCCAGCGAAAGGCAGTCACTGACAATTAAGTTTGAGAGGTGTCGCATTTTTGGGTGCAAACGTCGAATGCGGCACCTCTCAAGATTTTTTCCTAGGCACCGCCTTTCGCAAGCTTCAATTTGAGATTGAAATCTGTCGTTTAAGAAAATGGGAGGAAAATGTAAAAAAAAATGAATTTTTTTGACACACCCTAATGTACACATTACGGCTTATATATTGTGGTAATTTTTGTTTATTCTATCATTCATGCTCTATAGAGACATATACCTTTATTAGTACAGGGAGTTATAGTTCGATTCGTGACATTACTTATTCTTATCTATATCGCAAAAAAAACAACACACTCATTCCTCCACACCGTAATCTAAATAATATCTCCATTCGTCCTATCGAACTCAAATTATGGAGTCTCCAAGAGTATGCATATGTATATCTACAAAAACAAGAGCGCAGTAGTTCACAACAAAAAAATATAGCAGGCGGGGAGACAATCGTTTCGAAATATGATTATAGCCCGATACAGCATCCAGCGATCGTTCCGACGATAGCAAAAGAAAACTAAATAAAGGTAAATATCAAAATTGAGGAATTATTCTGTACCTCGTTCCATCTGGAATTATGTTCCGTGATCGCCACGCGAATTGAAGCAAATACTGACACGTGAATAATACAAAAAAAATGTTCTCATTCGCTGGCGCGATCATATGGGGTGCGAGCGTTCATTAACGCTAAACGAAAGGCCACTTATCTCGAATCGAAGGTATGCCGAGCAATATGGCCGAGAATTGCGGGATACGTCCGAGCCGTGATTCCCCGCTGACGGGCCGGGAAGTCTCCGGGCTTCCCTTTTTGCTCCGAAATGGTTTGGTCTTATGTCCAGAAATCCGCGCCAATGATGCCTGTGCCGGGCGGTGACACCTCCTCCAGTTAACCCGATGCGCTCGAGGGATCTTTCCGTTTGTCGTTATGACTCAATGACGGTCAAATCATGACCTTGGCCGGTAACAACCGCCCAGACGCCCTGTGATATCGAGGCGCCGGTGCAATTATCATACGAATAGGGTAGTTGATTAGACAACAATAAGAAAATTATCATACCTGTGCTAGCACACAATTTCACTTCGCCAATTTTATACTCTACTACGATTACGTCCTGAGCAACGGCCAAGGATTATAGCGATTATAATTATGGTTGATTTTAACGATAATCGTTGCGGACAGAGGCGATGTAGTTTCGGCGAAAAGCGACGGACGACTAGGGCGAGGAGTACAGCTCCTTCGCGTACCTCGCTTGCCCCGCTTTGTTGATTTTAGCCAGATGGGCCAAACTCGGGGACTATTCCGGTGCCTCACACGACACCGACCGACGATATCGATCTCGAACGCGATCGAGGTGGAAATCCCGGGCGAGTCTTTCTCGGCGTCGCGCGATGGCGGTACTATAATATGAGATATTCCATATGAAATCGAACGGTCGGAAACCCGACCACTTTCAATATATGTGAAATTACGCCATCATTTTAAACTGTACCGAAGACACATATGAATTTTTTCAAAATGTTTGAATGAAAATTTCGGTATGTAGGAATGAATTTCGAAAACAGAGTTTTTTCTTTGCATGGTTGTACCTTGAAAAAGATGTGTTTTATGAAAAAAAGGTTCCGAACATAAAAGTTGCTTCTTCGAGTGAACTTTCGAGTGCAATTTTTTCTCAAATAAGAAAAAAAGGAGTTTAGGTGAGATGTCATAAGAAAATAGATGAAAATAATTATTTCCTTCGATTACGTCACGTTTATTCGAGTTGAAATTTTCACAGAATATTCCTCAACATCATCCTAATACGTCCAACTTTTTTTAGAATGGGCCTAAGAAACGTTCTAAAATACCGCCTGACTGAAAGAAAATTGAAATAAAAAAAATGTTTAATGATTTTCTACCACTAGACGCTCAGAGCTGTAAGAATCATTGAAATGGCCAATGGAATGTTGCATTAGTAACATCGGGTTACACCTGATCCGTCGTATATGGAACGGGTAAATTTTAGACATATTCATTTTATCGTAGTCTATCTGCTTATTTTCGTGAGCGATATTTTATTGACGCCGTTTGGCTTATCAATTGTAAAAACTGAAGCTTCTAATCGCCAGACACGGGAAAACCCGATGTAACTCATGCAAAATTGCATTGGCCATTTCAATAATTCTTACAGCTCTGAGCATCTAGTGGTAGAAAATCATTTTTTTTTATTTTTTAAATTTCAATGCTTTTTCAGTCATGTGGCATTTTAGAACGTTTCTTAGGGCTATTCTGAAAAAAATTTGACGTTTTCATTTAATATTGAGGAATAATCTATGAAAATTTCAACTCGAATAAACGTACCGTAATCGACGAAACAATTATTTTCATGTATTGTTGATGATATCTCACCAAAACTCCTTTTTTTATTTGAAAAAATTGCACTTGAAAGTTCATGTGCAGAAGTAATTTTATGTTCTATACGTTAAAAAAAAACTCAATTTTTCGAAATTCATTTCTACATCCCGAAATTTGCATCCAAAAATTTTGAAAAAGTGCATGTTCTTGTTTGCGGTGCAGCTTAAAATGATGGCAGAATTTCAATATTGAAAATGGTCGGGTTTTTGACCGTTTGATTTCACATGGAATACCTCATATTTACTTGAAGGAATTTGTGACACTAATTTTGACGTCCTTCAGAAAATACGGTCGCGTTGCGTCCTAATGTAAACGAAAGATCTTGTGCTGCGTCGTCTTACAGATTTTGGCTAAACAATGGATATATACGCTGACTAGAGAAAAGAGTGACATAGACTTCACGGTTCACCATATTAGAAAACCGATTTGATCGGGAAAGCAAGCATGGATAAGAACTATATAATAGTAACGTAAATCCTTACGTGTGTACACCATCAATTCCACACGAGCTCCAAGACTAACAAACAGCACAACTTTGCGATCGGTGCGTGTTCAAACGACTAACGGTTTACGTTGTGCTCGGGACTGTCGTTGCGATCGAAAATCAAATTTCTATATCGACTGACAGAGCATGCAAAATCGTCTGGGGAAAATCGTGCAACTGTTGGAGCCCGACAGCTCAATCGTTGAGCCTGCGGCACTATCCTAGGTATAGTAGAGTTCGCACATTGTTACGAAGTATCGATTTTACAAATTTTTTGTCTACCCCATAGCCGTATCGTTATTAAATCGCATATAGCAAGAAATTGTGAAGCGGGCACAATCTCTGATCTCTTAGTGCAGTTAACTTGGTGCATTTTATATCTGGAGCGTCTGGAGAATAATTTGAAACATTTGTGGGCGCAAAGTTTGGGAATAATTACGATATGCCGTAAATAGTATAGCGACCTATGCATGGCGAAATTCAAAATGCGTATGGTTAAAAACGTAATTTTTCCACTTCGTTCTAGAATTACTATACGAATTTGGATATTATTACTAAGGTAAATGTCCCCATTACCGACCCCTATAAGGCCGACCAGACAAAATAATGGCGTTGTTAAGCGTGACAAAAGTAAATTCGAGGATGATTTTTACATCAATCGATAGCTTTAATCATACACTTTCCAAAAATCGTCGACTTAATCCATTTCGTCAAGTATTTTCCTCGATAAAGAGTAATAAAGCCGCACTAGTGCATGTGCCATCTACCGACCAGCTGTGTCCAATTCCGACCGGGCATGCCCCCATTACCGACCATAGGCCTTTACAGCATGAATGACAGAGGTTGCAACGAAAAAATAAACATAAATCCAGACTTCGAACTTGAAATGTACAGCATTGTGTACATACTCAGTCTAAACGTTTCAGCAAAATAAAATTTATACAATTTTTATTGTTTATGTGAAAATGAACTGACGTTTACGTGTACGGTAATGGGTACAGGCAAGAGTTTTGCTGTGCCCAACCCCGACCAGTGAATAAAAAATAAAAAAAGGTTACCCGACTGTTTTTTTTTTTTGAATATATAAATTGAACTGTAACTAATCATTTAACGCTCAAACTATTAATTAAACACGAATTTTTACCGAAATATTTACTATTTACGCGATCGACATTCCTCACCTCACTTCTAAGAAACCGCTCGGATCGTGACGTTCGGCAAGAAAAACGATAATATTATTAACTAATTATTACACTTACCCTGCACTTTACAATCCTTTGACACTGCATAAATTTCTGAATATTTCTAGACCGCTAATAAACATTTTTATGCATTGGCAGCCTTGTAAATGACGTTATACGCTGAAATGGTCGGTAAAGGGAGCATGGTCGGGAATGGGGACATTTACCTTATATTTTTTTCTCTGTGCAGAAGATAAATCCTCTTAGATGACCGAACTACTCGAGTGTCATCATACCATCGCCGTATCCTCGTTAAGGTATAATTTCTTGGTGGCTCGATCACGTACGATATCCCATTGCGATCATCTCACCTCATCGTAGATTGCAGACGATCCGCGCTATCGCAATGATATCGGATTTCGACGAAAGGGGCTTCGCTTCTCTTGTTTACTCGCGAACGACAACAACCTTTTGAAATTCTTTCGGTCGTAGCTGATTTTTGGACATGGGATGAGCTCTGAATCTGATTCCTCGATGAACTTGTATTATAGCCGTATTGAGTGAAGAACGTTTTACGATATTAGCGATATCAACGACGGTCAAGTGATCCATCATATTTTATAAGTGGTGAACACCGAAAATAATATTTTTTAAGGGTTGAAGGAGTTAGGTCGATGGCCAGTTGATAATAGAAATATATACTGTAAAGAATATATAGCTGATTTTGTTAAGACACGATATTAGTTAGGTATGACAATTGACGACCGAACGGATGATTAAAGCAAGATCGATCGTCATATAAAACAGTCTTGATCGGACTATCAGAGAGTACAGACGATTGACAGTTTCAACTGGAGATACTTAATTGCGGTTATACTAATAATATCCTCCCCAAAACCTAATGCGCGCGTTATTCATTCCTACAATCGTTACAATACTGTAAATATTCTTTTAAACGTATCAACGTCCGCACATGTATTAATATTGTCAATAAATACATTTACTACTACTAATTGTCTTTTCCTTTCTGGCGCGGGTTTACATCGTATATATTCAGTTGGAAATAGTAGTAGTCTAGGAATAGTAAAGACCTTTATTTTCTTGCCTCTCGACATTGAAAAGCGATTTACGTTTTATATTTTCAATTTGTTCATATTAATACATTTGTTCATATACATATATGTTGTGACGGGGTCGTAGTTCGACAATTTCGTTGAACTTGGCTCGAGCCATACGTCCAAATATAATGACGCCCGTACGGTCCTCTCTTCTTCTACTCCATTAGTTGGGCGCCAGGCGATAAGTTTCACCGCGCTCACCAGGGGTTTAACTGTTTACCGGTCCGGCCGGGGTCCTCCGCTGGCTAGTTGGGATATGGTATTTGGGGCAATGCCAAATAATACCCGGTGCAGACACTTGGTGTTTCGTCGTATGATTGCTCGTATTTATTTTAGTAAAAAAAAAACAGTAACAATTCCTCTTTACATTCGATCCACTTGAGTCCGTCAGTTTCGCGGTACTTTCCCGGGGTTACTTCCGCCACCACGGATGCTCGAGCACACTTTTTACATGCGGTGTAAAGCCACCCGATAGTCGGCCGTCGTCGCGCGCGTATTCGTCCCGGGACTCCATATTCTCCCGCACTCCCAGTCTATATTCTTCTCACGCTTAATCGTAATTCCTGACCGGTGACTCGCTAACTAATTCTCTGATGTGTCGCCGTTGATCGAGATACGCCCTCTTTATCTCTGAGGTAGGAGGTCACGGCTTCACATCGATCGGTTCCATCGATCTTCGCTTAATTTCGCCGCTCTTCCTTCGTCGACTCTCGCGTCCCACTCGCGTCTATCGCTCGACGCGTCGAGCGATACCAAAAATCTCTCAAAGTGAATGTAATTCGGTAACGTCGCCGTAGCTCGAGCTTCGACATTCGAGCAATCTTGGCCAAGCACGTTGTTGCGAGCGTATCATAACGCCTTGTAACACGATGTCCATACTATGTGCATATGTGTTATACATGTATATATACACATTTTTACAATATTTCTTTCGTTATACATCGTTATTATCGTGTCGTTTTTTAAAAATTGTCCTCATCCAAGTTGCTTTTCTCCTGTTTCGCTCGATACCTCCATCAATCTGATTACTGTTTAGAATTCATCATCACATGTTTCTTCCATATCAGATAGTAACTTTGGTTATGAATTGCAAGCTCTCCCCCAAGGAAAAAAGGTAGGTGTAAGATATATGCAAAAATATACATGGAATATACCCCATATATTTTAAATATAATCTGAATACTTATTAAATGTAAACAAAATATATTTCAGATACATTTCAAGATATATGTGCCGGTATATTTTCGGTACATGCGGGGATATATTCCAAATATAACCTGAATACTTGTAAAATGTACACAAAATATATTTCGGATATATGTACCAGTATATCTTTCGTATATTTGAAAATACATTTCATATGTAAAGTGAATACTTATTGTATATAAAGAGTATGCTACATATTTTTTATACATATTTGCATACAAATAAGGGAGAGCGTGGCAAATTAGTCCTCTCTTGCCCCACTGTCCCCTTCCTATTTACATCTATATTAAACATAAACTGAATAGACCTAGAAAAACGTTTCATGACTGCAATGTAAAGTATAATAAGTTACGTAATGTAATGATGTACCAATTGCTAGTCGACTGAACATTTTTTAAATTATATCTTTTATTATATGACGGACAACGGTGAATGCGCGGTTGGTGTGCGGCTTCGGTGGTCCCCAGAGTCAAGATGAATCGTTCGCGGTCAATACTTGGATGGATGACTGCCTAGCCGTGCATTAACTGGCGCATTGGAACCGTTGAGCGGGAGGTTGAATTCTGAGGATTGGTGTTCGTACTCGAAGTATCGAAGGCGAACATCAAGACTCACTTGGAATGACTAGCTGTATCGGCGCAGGTTTTCTGCAGTTTCCCTGCGTTCTCGTGCAAATGCGATAAAGTATTGGGGGGGGGGGGGGGGGGGGGGGGCGGCTACAGCCGCGAACTTTCCAAGCGAGGAATTGGATAAAAAATTGAATTGATTGATGTGTGTGCCTTAATAAATATAACGTTCTTTCATTAGTGAATATGTATTTTCCTATAGGGCTCATATTTAATATATACCTAGTGTACATCCCCTATATCTAGCTATATACCAAATATATTGCACGTATATTTAAAAATGTACGTCACATACATTTTCGTTATGTTTTAAGATATACGTCGGATATATTCGTAGTATATTTTGAGATGTACGTCGCATATATTGGTAATGTATTTGAAGATATACCTCAGATATATTCCCCGTATATTATAAGATGTATACATCGACGAAAAATTCGATATGCCGGATATATTTTATATATATTTCAGGTACATACTACATGTACCTAGAATATAATTGAGATATATTGTATATATCCCAAATATATTCCACATTTATATTACGATATATCGAAAAATATATTTTCACACCTACCTTTTTTCCATGGGGCTGCGCAATTTACTATCCTGCCTTTCCCAGTATTTGTTTGCTTTTTCCCCATTTCCGCATCTATAACTTGCAATGATTTTCCGATCCGCCTCGAGGCCCGTTCGGTTCATACATTCCGATAAGTTCCGAATAACTATGGGCATGTATTCTTTGTTGCAGTTTAGCCCGTGTACTTTAAACAGCTGTTCTTCTTTCTGTCTCACTTTGTCTCTTTCTACGACCTCTTGTATTATTTCTCCTTCTCCCATCACTCTGTGTCTCTGGTGAGTCCATTTATTCCGTAAAACGTTATCCTCTTCTGTACCCATTTCGATTTTTCTCTCCACAGGACCTATTCCCTTGAGTACCTTCTGTAAAATCTTGTAGTTCGATCATTTTCTATGTAGCTTTCGTATTTTGGTTCTTTTTTTCCCGCATCTATCCGTATCTTGTTCCTTCTCTCTTTTTCTATGATGATGTACACTGAGATACGCCTGTTTAGGTCTAAAGTCCACTTTAGATATGTTTCTTGCAGTATCTTAATTTCGCGAATTGGGTCCATCGCCATACTTTTCTAGCGTATACCGGTATACGCTTTACATGGTAGTCGAACATCATGATTCTTCTCGTGTGGTCATCATCAAATTTTCTTTTTTCAATGTTCCAGGTTTGTTTCATTGCGACGGCTGATTTTCTCTAAACCTCCTTTATATCACTCGGTGGAAAAATGGAAGTTTTGCGTAAAACCTCCATTTTCACAATTTGTGAAGTAAAATTTTGTACAATATTCGTGCGAAAAGCGCTCTTGTAACATGTATAATTGCAACACTCGCCTTTGGTTCGTGCTACAAACTTACACTCGTCAGAAAAAGTTTTTTTTTTTCCCGACTTCGCTAAAACCACATTTCGTGCGTGCAATACGGGCGGAAAATAGCCTATTATTGACCAATGATCATTATTAACTTATGCGCATGCGCAGTACAGTTTCATCACTCTCTAGGTAGTAATAGGGCTCATTACTTGTCCTCTGGAAGTTCTATTACTTCTGTGGGAATAATGGTCATTACCGAATATGACGATTTTGCGACGCAAGAAATGTGATTATTTTCACTAAGTCGGAAAAAAGTATCATATCCTACATGGGAGGGAGTGCGTTTTCACCTCGTGTGATTTCTGCCCTTGCTTTGCTCGGGCAGTAAACTTCACACTGGGTGAAAATCGCGCACTTTCCTCCCTTGTAGCATAGTGTGGGATCCAGACCGAGGAAGGGGTGGAATAACGGACACACGACTAAAGTTTTAATTGCGATGTATTGGTACAATCCGTGATCGTAATATGAAATTAGAAAAAAGGCAGTAACGCGACTGAACTTCTGAACGTCTCACGACTCTCTGTCTAGACGCCTTTATCCACCGCTAGAGACGTTCGTGCGCCTCTTTGACAGTAGCTCGACTCGATTTCGCTGAGCTGACGCCACGCTCCTACAATAATATACTATTTTTTTTTTGTAACACGTCCACGAAAAGTCCCGATTTTCGTGCGTGTAAAGTGTGGCGAATGCGGCGCTTTCTAGCAGAGGATGCGCGAAAACTTTTTTGCACACTTTTTTCACATCCTAGCTACTTTTGCGCACACGTAGCTGCGCAAAAGTAGCTAGTATGAATACAAGCTACTTTTGCGCACACTTTTTTAACACTGTAGCTATTTTTTTGCACACTTTTTTCATAGCCTAGCTACTTTCGCCCACACTTAGCTAGCAGCACTGCAGCTATTTGTTCGCACGCACCTTACAGGCGCGAAAAATGGGAATTTTTTTGCACTTGTCACAAAAAGTAGTATGCGATACTCGTACGAAAAATCGGTCTTCCGACAGCGGTTAGGAAGTCGGCAGCACTCGCCTCCTCTCGAGCTACAAACGTCACTCGGCTTCGCTTCGTACCGTTGGAGCTCTCGATCCGGCTCGTGCAGCCAACTTCACAACCTTCGTCGAAAACCTCTTTTCGGTACTAGTATCGCAAAGTACTATTTCCTAATGCATGCACGTAAAATCCCACTTTTCGTTCCTGTGAAGTGTGCGCTTCTCGCACACTTCTAGGCACCTTTCTAGGCACTTTCCTGCCTAGTGCCTTTCTAGGCATTTTTTCGCATCGCGTGCAGAAAAATACTGCGCATGCGTACAAACGCAATATGGTCTGTTTCCCGCTCTAGTGCGGAAAAGTGCCTTTTTACGCACACTTCACGGGAACGGAAAGCCTGATTTTCGTAAATTTGTTAGGACAAATTATGTGAATGGCATGAGCATAGAAAAGGGAGTTTTGACTCGTGTAAATGCCGCGTAAATTTTCACACTCGTCAAAGACTTCCTTTCTACGCCCCAGCCATACAAATCCGTATTAGTGTGAAAAAGCGGTCTTTTCGACGAAGCTTGGGAAGGTTGGGCCGTACGTGCCGGACCTTGAGCTGCAACGGTACGAGCCGAAGCCGAGTGATGTATGTAGCGCGAAAGGAACGAGTGCTGACTACTTCTCAACCGCTGTCGGAAAACCGCGTTTCGTACGAGTATCACATAATATTTTTTGTAACAAATGCACGAACACACCCGCTTTTCGTGCCTGTCAAGCTTGGCAAAATCGTGCGGGAAAGGAACTACAGTGCCAAGATAAGTGTGCGCGAAAGTAACTATAGGCGAGATAAGTATGAAAAGAGTATTTATACCGAGATAAGTGTGAAAAAAGTATCTACATCGAGATAAGTGTGAAAAAAATCTACTCTGAGGTAGATGTGAAAAAAATCTACACTGAGATAGGTGTAAAAAAAAATCTACACTGAGATAAGTGGGCGCAAAAGTATCTGCAGCATTTTTTTCGCATCCCGTCCGAGAAAGCGCCAGTTTCGCCGGCACGAAAAGCGGGACTTTTCGTGCGTGTATTATAAAAGAAGTACATTTTGATACGAGTGCGAAAAAACGATTTCTGACGAGTGTGAGTTTGCAGGACGAGCCGAGAGTGTTGCAATCACACCAGTTCAGAAAACGTTTTTCGCACGAGTATTATATATTAAGTTTTATTCTACAAGGTGTGAAAATCGAGGTTTTCGCACGCGAAGCGTGCGCAAAACCGCCATTTTTCCACCGAGTGATATAAAGTACTATTCCGACATATTCCGCATACAGGTACTTAATTTCTTCCTTGTGCGAGCGATCTTAAGGACACGTATTTTCTCACCGTCAATGTCCTTGAAGCTACACCATTTTCGTGTTCGCCTAGCAGGAGTTAAAGGGAAATATAGACGAGGCGATAAGCATCGAAGCGTTCATGCTTCTGCCGCTCATATTCATATCCATTACCATCTCGGCTTTTTCTACTCGCAGAAACGATTCGCGAGTCTCTTCAACACGTATACGTGTTGTAAAAAAAAAAAATAATAATAATAATAAAATAAGTCTCGCACGACGAGCACTAACTGGATGGTAGGTATTCACCGCAACGAGACGGCTGCTGCACGAAAAATGGACGTAAGCCATAACGTGATTTAAAAGGTGACTCGGGGGAGAATGTACAGGGACCTTGAGGGTCCCTGTACGCTCAGCTTTCCGCCGTTTGGATGAAATAAAAACAATGCTGGTCGCAATAGTACTGTGAGGATACCGTTGGTGAGAGACCGTACAGGGCAATTGTACAATGAAATAGGAGGAGCGAACAAGAAGGAGAAGGAGAAGGGAAAATTCAGTAGAAGCTCAGGCGTCAAGGAAGACATGACGAGAATGTGTAATCTTGAAAATCGCGATCGTTTTCTTGTTTCAATTAAAATATCCTCCGAAGGCTTAATATTACTGAACCTTCGAGGAAAAGTCAACGACGTATTCCGTTCATCTTGGATATTCTATCGAATCATACTGGTGTACACTTACGAGTTGTGGTAATGTTTTTCTCTGAAAGGCTTCGTCCGTTAAATAAATAGATAAATGAATGAAGTACTCGTCGGGAATTCCTTATATATTATTTCTATTCAACCCTTAACACGCTGATTACCTTATAGAAAATCGAGTCAGCAGATCTATTGACACGGTTAATTTATTTTCAATTTTACTTCCAATACTTTTATTTCATTTGAGCTTTATTCGAGTGGATTTTTTAGCCTACTTTTCTTTCTTATTTTCTATATGGAGTGTGGTGCTAGCGCATCAAGTATGTAGAAGCCACATAGTTACAGTGGAAAATAACTTTCGAGGTAGACTGGTTGGTAACAAAACTCGAAATGTCGGGAGTAAATTCGGAGTAGCGGAGAAGGACGTTGATGACGACTAGCCAAACAATGGAGAGATCGATCGTGCGCACGAGCTGACACGATAGGGTCGTATCTACTGGCTGGGCATCGGCCGTAGCGTTCCACCGGCCGACCGGGCTACTCCGATGTGATCAAATGATATCTCACCCCATCGCTGCGCTCAATTCTTTCAATAGATCAAGAGACGCGGCAGCGTCTCGACGCTACGTCCTCAAAAACGAGGTTTTTGAGCAAATATAATAAGCGAGACGCTACCAAGTAAACTTGCGCCAATATGCCAAAAGTAAATTTTTTGCACTGCGTTATTTCAGAAACGAAGCATCGGATTTATATTCCGACGACATTTTTACAATACAATTGTAAACTCAAGCTTCCCATCGCGCCTAAGTCTAATCATATCCGTTCGGTAGAGCTAGAGATGTGGGCGTGGTGTCCCTTACAAGGTCCGGAAATATTATAGTGTCCTGTGAGACCCCTCGTTAACTGCGCAAGCGTTTGCTTCGATGTGCCAGCTCGTCTTTCGCCTGCTGCAATTAATTAGTCGGGAAATATTTTGTTATTTCAGGAATCGACAATAATGCCGGTAAAACATTTTTTTTTTAATCTATCGATATATACAAATATGCAAAATCACTACTCGGCTGATGTAATTTAATATTTCCGACTTATCATTTTTTTAAAGAGATTGATTATATACAAGATATGTATCAATATGTAAATCAATAATTGAAACATATGATTAACTTTTTTTTATTACTCTTTTTAAAAGAAATTGTTTTGGTAAATATACTTTGTGAATGAGAAAACATATTTTAAGAACTTGGCGTATCATTTTTACTATTAAAAAAAAAAGTATATGTATATATTACTGTTAATAGTAACGTTAATAGTTAGCCTAGATAATCTTCAACAGCAACATCAATGAATTACCGACACCTTTACCCACAAAAAATATTTTTTTATTTTTACAAGTTCTTATCTTTTTATTCTGGCTCTCGTTGACTCTGACGGCTGTGTTTGCTCTTTGGCACGAGGGACAGAATAATATATTATGCTGCAAGAGAGGGAGGTGTGCGATTTTCGACGAGGGTGAAGTTTGCTGCTCGAGCGAAGCGAGGGCGGAAATCGCACGAGGTGAAAATGCGCGCCCATGTAGCATATGATACTTTTTTTACCGACTTTGTTAAAATAACCACATTTCCTGTATTGCAAAATCGTCATATTCGTCAATGAGCATTGCTCCCCTGAGATAATGAAACAATACTGCGCATGAACACAGGTTAATAATCATCATTGGTCAACAATGGGCTATTTTCTGCCCGTATTGTACCCAAGGAACGTGGTTATTTTAGCGAAGTCGGGACAAAAAATATAACTCTCCGGGTGAAATAAGGATTGAGCTTCGCTGAAACAAAGATTTGGCAATATCAACCTCGGAGCTATGCGGTCACAGAAAGTTGGTTTTAATCATATGAACATTTATCATCTTGAAAGTGACTTTATTTAATTCGGCAAGACGTCAATTTAGTCATTAACAAATATTATACCCACAATAAACAACTTCTAAGTTGTTTTGATGTTTTAATGGCAAATCATGGAAGTTGAGTCTAAGTTAATGACGGAGGAGGACGGACGGAAATAACTTCTATATCTGATTTAAGATTGCACATATCAGTAAGTGATTGCTGTGTAGCGGTAACGTACGAGGTCAGGATGCGTTCGTTTCGGGGTTCGAGCCCACCTAGGATTTATACAATTTTCATTTGTAAAAATTGTGTTATATTGACAAGCAGCGATTATACCGATAACAATTGAACATACACTCAGAAAAAGGTTTAGTGCCGCCAAAGAAAATTGGTCTGAGTCAACCAAATCCTGCAGTTACGAGTGGCGAACGAAATATGCACTTTAATTGAATATCAGATTTAGTTGAATTTTGAAGAAATATTTGTTTGAGTTAAATATACTTTTCTTCGTTTTAATTTTCTCAAACCAAAGTATGCTTCATTGTATCGAAGCTTTAAGTCTGAAAAAAGTTTGCCCCAACTCAATCTGTAGTTGGTGCCGGTACTGTTATTTATGTTATTTGCTAGAAATTAATTTTACACATGATTACATCGAGTTTTATATATTAAATTCTTATCAGTACAATCGCGACCTATCAATTATCACCATTTTTATAAATTAAAATGATTAATATGCTAGTGGGGCTCGAACCCCGAACCTAACCCATTCTAACCCAGTACCTTACCACTACGCTATAATCGCTTATTGATATGTCCAATTTTTTATTGCATATATAAGTTACTTCCGTAATTAACTTAGACTCAACTCCCACGATTTGACATAGAAATGTCCAAACAACTTGAAAGTTATTTATTGTGGGCATAATATTTGTGAATGGTCAAATTGACGTCTTGCCGGATTGTACAACATCATTTTCAAGATGACACATTTCCGTATAATACTGAAACGTGGTATATGCGAGCAACGTCTGGAATTTAAGTTATGATTCCACAGAGTGACATCGGATCGAATTAAAAAACACCGGAGTTTATAAATCTGTATATTGCCTCAGATATTTTTTCAATGGGAATCGAGAATGAAGTAAATGAGATTTCAATTTTACTTAATATTGGATTGTGTGAAACAACATACTTTTTGATAGTATATTCATTTCTTCTGAAACACGATCGTCTAAAATATAGAAGTAAAAGTACCAAAGTAGTAATGCTTCATTTCAGCACCGCAATATGTTGGTACATATATTTATGAATCCAGAAATAGTGTCTTGAGCTTGTTCAAAATAAGCAATTTGAATCTAACAGCAAGTATGATTTGACTGAATTATCTGTTTAAGTAAATCCAACGAATGTTCTGTCAATTAAAGATGTATGTAACTACGAACATACTCATTATTCCGCTATTTTTTGTATTCATAACATAAGTCATTCACAAGTTGACTAAACATTTCGTCCATATCAACGAATACGCAGTGACTTGGACCAATTGATTTATTTCCCTCAATCGAATAGCGGAGCAATTTGAACTGAATAATTTTATTCCGATTGACTGAATGGATTGTTGATATAAAAATTATTTGTTTTTGGTTCAATGAAAAAAATAATTGCATAATATTATTCTTCATCCAAAATTATGAAAAAAATAAGAATTAAAAATTAAACACCAATTAGTTGAATAAACTGAAATTTAGTTGATCTAACATAATTTGTGGTTAGGTCAGAGTTACTATGTTAACGTAATTATTTAGTTGTTTAAACTGAACTGCATTGATCGATTAAACCAAAATGTATTTGTAGGAACTGAAAAACGTTTGAACGAAATCAAATAAACTTAACTAAATATATGTAGTTGGTTTCACTAAACCTTTTTCTGAGTGTATAAAACACGATGTAACTACACTGAGAGAAGGATCTAGTAAAAATTACTATATCACTTGGGAGATATTACCATATCACATAGTAGTAGATCGTTAGGGCGCCACCTATGGTAGGAAGTACCGGATTTATAAGAATTTTTCTTAGATATTATGGTAAAACTTCTTGGATAATCTCAGACTTTCTACCATAGGTGGCGCGCTGGCGCCGTACTACTATGTGCTATGTTAATTTTTCTTAGATGATTGGTAATTTTTACTAGATCCTTCTCTCAGTGTATGTACACCGAAAAAAAGTTTTGGTAAGATCAAACACGATTTGTTTCAATCAACCAAATTCACCGGTTGCGCGTGGCGCCGGAAATATTTAGTTAAGTTGACTAAAAAGTTACATCAGCATTAAAAAAAATAATAATTTCATTCTCCCAACTAAGAATATGTTTGGTGGAACAGAATAGGCAATTATATCAATGGAATATTACATCATTTTTATTCTTCATTTCGTTGAATGGCTCAATATGAGATTGAGGAATAAAATTCTTTGGTTGAATAAACTGTAATGAAGCTTTGAGTTGGTAAGCGGAGTCTACACAGGCATTTACGAAATATCTGTTTTAATCGATACATATCTCATTCGAAACGGTAAATTAACTGGTTTTTGTTCATTCGGTAGTTTTTTTTTATCGCACCTAACCCGATAACCATATAATTATTAGTAGCGAAGTGAAAGTGTCCTGTAATTAAACGAAAAAAATAAATAGAGAGTTATCGCCTTCGATGGTACATGCTCTCAATAGACGGGTATCGCCCTCTATTGAGAGCATGTTCCATCGTGTGCATTTGCGCAGCTGATAAACGAATAAATACTGCGCATACGACTGACGTGCATTTACGGTAGTACTGTGTAAGTCGATGCGAACTCGAGCGTTTTTGAATTGGCTTGTTGTTTATAGCGCGCAACAATGTATTGGCGTACAACAATGTAAGGATACGAGAATTTCGCGCAATAGTTCGGATAGTAGAAAGTTTATCCGAACCGGCGGTGGTTCGGATGAAGCGCCTTTAATCGTACGGAGTTCAAAACGACCCGCTTCGAGTTAACATATGAATACTTTACACCTTATAACATATAAATACTTTACAATTAATGCACGTATGTCTGCGCTACTTTAAGGTTCAGCGGTGTAGTAAACGTACGGCGGCAAATGTAAATGTTGCGTGCAAATGTAAATAAACGATGGTGTGCAGTTTATAAATGTTAACTTGCACCCATATATGGTTGAGACTATGACAATTTTAAGGCCTCTTCTCATTTTGAGCGCGAGAAACATTTGCTCCATACGATATTTACGCGTGGTTATATGGACAGGGTCTGGTCTGGGAACGTGACGATTCTTTGTGTGTTATGTTGGAAATGGGCTTACTATTAATGTGTGTGAATAATCTTGTGTAAGGAAATGCCAATGTACGAATGTACGTCTGTTGAAAACGCCGCCGTACGTTTGCTATAATGCTGAACCTTAAAGGGGCGTATACACATGTGCATTAATTGTGGTGTAAAGTATTTATATGTTAACTCGAACGCGTGTCGTTTTGAACTCCGTACGATTGAAGGCGCCTCGAAAAAAACGGCAAGCTCGAGAAGTGCTTCGACGGGAATAGGAAGCGCGTGGTTTCACTGTTGAATGAAAACAAATTTGTGTCTGTGAACGTGTGTATGCGGATTTGTGGGAGCGATGCCAAGCTGTCTTTCAATTGGCGTTGTTTCTTTCGCTTCCTTTTGCTCGATTATCGACGCCTCGTTACTCTCGGAAAAAGCTCGTTGCCACGAAAGTATTGAATAGGCGTTAGGTACACGAAATACGGGTTTACCACGGAATATATTTAGTACAGAAGAAAGCTACGGAGCTACCGGGTGGCAACGCTGGCTCGCATGCTAAGTAAACGAGAACTTGAGGGATGTCGAGTTCTTTCTGGATTAGACAAATGGATGGGGTTAGAGCGCGAAAGAGAGATTAACGGTCGAGGCAAACCCGAGCGGGATGATTGAATGAAAATAAATGTGCCACGATTTACGAGCACGATGTCACTGTGCACACTAGTCATGCCCTCTATTCATAAATTTCATAATACAACTTTGACTTTTCGGGGTTGGTATCAATGACTTTGTTGCTGAAGTTGTTTGCACACACCCAATAATTCGTCGCGTCCGATGGTATAGGCTTCTTTTTTCCTATATGGTTCTTTTTTACTTGAAATACGTTGTTACAAATCTGGCGCTCAGTGTACAAATTGGCCCGAATTTTATTTTTTTATATTCTTAAATGCTGTCCCAAACGTTCTGTCTCACCAGTGTCGAAAAACGCGGATCGAGAAAAAATGTTTCGACACACGGACGGTTCTTGAAGATTTTTTTGGAAAGAGTGGGACTGACGGACGTTGGAGAGAGACGAACAATGTAACGTGAAATTGCTAAATTTCCTACTTGCTTATGGATCAGTTCAGTTCGATTAAATTAATCGCTCATGACTCATGAGCAATTAATTTAATCATGAGTCATGAGCTTGACAAGTACGAGTTGAACTATTATAAATGATAGCTTTACTTAGAAAGAGGTTTGATAATGCCAATTACACACGGAGAGAATTTGTTGGTTATGATCCTTATAAACATTTGGGAGAAAACTCCAAACAGCACAGTTAATACTGTTGAGTGAAAACGAATTATACGTGTGTACAATGTAGTGTAGTAGTGGGAACCGCCTCGATACATTATATATACAACCAATAAATTACGTTAATATAGGGATTACAATTTACAACCTGACCAAATAAAGATTTAGTTCAATTCAATCGAGGTCTATTGAACTAATTGATGTTTTACTTGGACTTCATATTTTTTCATAGTATTGGACGGACAACTACATTTTTCAACTACTTTTATTGTTTCATTAAAAATCAATGATATTTATATCAACAATTTCAAAACTTAACTGTAACCAAATTATTTAGATCAAGTTGTCTGACTATTCGATTAGTTCCAGGGTCAGTAGGATCTTTAGGATTTTAAGATGCGAAATTGTATTCATAACGGTCTTGACAGTTGCGATACCAATTAATGACAAAAAGAGGAAAAATAACAATTCAAAGTGTTAATAAACAACAATTAATATAAATAGTAAAAGCGGAACCGAACTCCAGATTGAGTTGAATCCAACATTTATCACATGTCATGAAAAATATATTTTTTCCGCTACTACATCTGAGACAGGCTTTTTTTGTCAAATAATTATAACCGAAAAAGCTTACACCCGCCGAGGCTAGGATGTTCGACTGGCAGGGTCGAAGCCCCTGGCAGATATTTGATTCGACAATAACATTTTATTATTGGGCACCAATTAGTTTCCACGAACGTGGTTAGAAGAGAGCAGGGCAAAATGGCACAGTGGGGCAAAACGGGATAATGAGACAAAAAGCAATTTTCCACTAACTTTTGGATGGTGGGGATAGTGGTACGTGGGGCAAAACGGGTTTGAAAATCTGGATGTATCGTTGGGACAAAATGGGGCATCCAAAAATTATTGTAAGATTGAGTTTTGCCCTCACTGTTCCGTTTTGGCAAGCTGTGCCATTTTGCCCCGGTCTCCCTTATATGCTTGCCTTTACCTAAGTTTTCTCCAGGGAATTCGACTACTTGCAGATAAAACTCAAGCGCTCGAGGAGTCAACATAATCATAGACGTCGAGAGAAGAGAATATTTTTATTATCCTGTCACACATCATTTTGATTCGGATAATTTTAACGCGAGTCCTCCATTCTATCGAATGCCCATATATTTCATTGCACTATATATGATTTTTATTGAAAAATATATTTTTGTAAATTTATCTGAAGAATAAGCTTACCGACCTAGACTTTTAGTACGTTGGTATGGGAATACTGGAAATACACTTTAATTTAAACAGTATATTTTGAGACGAAAAAAATATACTTTACAGAAATAAACCTGTATTGGAGGGTTTAGTTGATTCATACCAATTTGTTGACTTTACCAAACCTTGTTCAAGCTCTTGATTGTTTTACTGTGACGAGATGTTATAACGCGTTCGCAGCAACGTGTTAAGGTAAATGGCCCCGTTTCTGTCATCTTTAAGGCAGCGAACGCAGTTTTCCATTATTTATACTCGGATTGTATTGTCGTTTCGAAAAAAACTGTTTTAATGTATGCATCGAAGCCTTCTAAATGCGATTCAACCATTATTGAAGTGAACGCAGTGGGATCTGATTATGAAATTATAATTTTAATAATTATAATTTCTTAATTTCTTATACTGTAGTTTCCGTCATCTAGTGTACCCAATTTCCGTCGCTTACATCGCACTTTTCGTTATCGTCATGTACCGACTTTCAGTCATTCGTGTATGTCGGTTCACCAAGTACCAATTTTCTATTTTTATGTCGAACTTCATGGCACCATGGTACAGATATTATTTTTCAATAATTTTACGGGTCAAAACGATATCAAAACATTAAGTTGAATTTATAATAACTGTTATACAACAAGTGAAGGAAAGTCCAGCATAACGTAATTTGGCTGACGCACTTTTTGTTATGACAAATTTAATAAAGGACGTAATAAAAAAAACACAGTATTACCAATTTAATCGATAATATTACTTGTCCTAACACCGTCGGTATAACTTTTATGTTTTTTATTACTTGCAACTTAATGCATTCGGAGAAGTAGTGATATGTTTTGACTTGAACGCCCTGATAGCAACTGCGGCACAGAAGTATAGAAACGCGCGTTGCGCAACACACTGTTAAATTGTTAATTTAACATTTTTATAAAAATATATGTATTGCGATAATGATCGCGAGTAAAATCCGTCCCTGAACACGCGGTCAATTTTTTACTAAATGCAAGCTGTGTTTCTTATTAGTATAAATTGCGTTCGACGACGATAACTGGGTGAGCGACCGAAACCGGGTCGTTTACCTTACATGAGTTCCCCGGAATCATCCAAGGTGCCGAGGGGACGCGCGGCAGGAGCACGGGATGGAGAACGAAGGCCGACGAAATTGAGCGAGGATCAACTAAGCCGTGACTCCCACCCCGAAAATTCGCAGCGCGTAAGGTAAATGTTCCCATATCCGGCCATGCTCCCTTGACCGACCATTTCGGCGTAGGACGTCTTTTACGAGGCTGCCAATGCATAAAAATGTTTATTATTGGTCTAGAAATATTCAGGAATTTGTGTAGTGTGAAAGGATTGTAAAATGCAGAGTACCACACGTCACGACCCGAGCGGTTTCTTAGAAGTGAGGTTAAGGATTGTCGATCGCGTAAATACTAAACATTTCGGTAAAAATGCGTTTTTAACGAATAGTTCGAGCGTTAAATGGTTCGTCGCAGTTCGGTTTACATATAAAAAAAAAAAAATCTCGGATACCCTTTTTTTATTCACTGGTCGAGGTTGGGTACAGCAAAATTCTTACCTGTCCCTATTATCGTACATGTGAACGTCAGTTCATTTTCACATAAACAATAAAAATGTAATACGTTTTCACAAACCGTGATTAAAATGACACCATCGGTATAAATGAAAAATGTGCATAAGCAATACCGGAATATTAGAATATATTGGGAAACTTCTTTTACTTGTTACCAATCTCATTGACACTAAAACGAAAACTGATAACTAAGCCTTAAAAAATCGGCAAAAAGGAGTGCTCGCAATGTCAAAAAGCAATTTGAGATCCACCCCGTAATTATACACGAAAGCGGCTATAAGCATGTTATGTGAATGTCGTAGAGTCTCGTTGGATTATTGTAATGTTATTATACTGTAACGATTATCGTACGCGGGATAGGATAGATGCATATTCCCGGGAAGCGGTCTTGGAATATGTAGCTGACTATTCGTTAAGACACACGATATTAGTTAGGTTTGACAATAGACGAGGTTTGACATTAAACGGTTTGACATTAGGTTTGACATTAGTTAGGTTTGACAATAAACGAACGGACGATCGATGCAAGATCGATCGTCAGATAAGCAGTCTTGATGAGACTTTCAGAGATGAGAGACGTTTGACACTTGATACTCGAGATACATAGCCCTGATTATACCAATAATATCCGCCCCACAACCTAATACGCGAGTTATTCATTCCCACAGTCGTTACAATACGTAGAATGGGGATCGCCGATGTAATTTTTCGATATGTCACCGCGAACTTTTAACCGGATTTCTCTAATTATGGTTTATTACCGTGAGTTCATATCTCCGCTCACAAATGTATTATCACGAACATAGATCAGGCTATAAAGTTTTAGTATACCAAAACCTGTTAAGTCATTTTTTGCACATTTCAACGTTTATAGGCACTTGCCAAAAGTTTCCGAGTCGGTGGATCGCAGTGAATCGCATAACTCCCGTCTCTTTGTTCTGGTGGGTAGTCGGGAGTAAAAATATAGATAGGGATACCGGCAGAACGCTCCTCACAGTTGTCGAATATAGCGCCTGCTTGTACGGCGCATGTCAGTAGACTCGGGAAATAAAATAAAGTCAAGCATGAGGAGTAATAATTAAGTCAAATCGTCATGTTAGGAAGAATAGAGATAATGGGTACACTCAGAAAAAGGTTTAGTGAAATCAACTACATATATTTAGTTAAGTTAATTTGGTTTCGTTCAAACGTTTTTCAGTTCCTTCAAATACACTTTGGTCCAATCGATCAATGCAGTTTAGTTGAAATAACGAAATAATTACGTTAACATAGTAACTCTGACCTAACCGCAAATTATGTTAGATCAACTAAATTTCAGTTTATTCAACTAATTGGTATTTATTTTTTAATTATTTATTTTTTCATAATTTTGGATGAAGAATAATATTATACAATTATTTTTTTCGTTGAACCCGAAATAAATAATGTTTATATCAACATTCCATTCAGTCAATCGGAATAAAATTATTTAGTTCAAATTGCTTCGCTATTCGATTGAGGGAAATAAATCAATTGGTCCAAGTCACTACGTATTCGTTGATATGAACGAAATGTTTAGTCAATTTGCGAATGACTTATGTTATGGATATAAACAAAAACAGAATAATCAGTATATTCGTAGTTACATACATCTTAATTTGACAGAACATGCATTTGATTTACTTGAACAGATAATTCAGTCAAATCAAATTGTTTCACACAATCCAATATGGAGTAAAATTGAATTCACATTACTTCATCCTCGATTCCCATTGAAAAAATATATGAGGCAATATACAGATTTATTAACTCCGGTGTTTTCTAATTCGATTCGATGTCACTCTGTGAAATCATAACTTAAATTCCAGACGTTGCTCGCATATACCACGTTTCATTGTCATACGAAAATGGGTCATCTTGAAAATGATATTATTCAATCCGGCAAGACGTCAATTTAGCCATTCACAAATATTATGCCCACCATAAATAACTTTTAAGTTGTTTGGATATTTCTATGTCAAATCATGGGAGTTGAGTCTAAATTAATGACGAAAATAACTTATATATCCGATTAAAAATTGGACATATCAATGTAGTGGTGAGGTACTAGGTTAGAATGTGTTAGGTTCGGGGTTCCAGCCCCGCTAGGGTATAAAAAATTTTAATTTGTAAAAATGGGTATTAATTGATAGGTAGCGATTGTACTGATAAGAATTGAATATATAAAACTGATGTAACCATGTACAAAATTAATTACTAGAAAACAACATAAATAACAGTACCGGTACCAACTACAGATTAAGTTGCGACAAACTTTTTTTTCAGACTTTAAAGCTTCGATACAATGAAGCATACTTTGATTTGAGAAAATTAAAACCTTTATTCCATTCAATTTGGGCTTTTTCGAAACGAAGAAAAGTATATTTCACTTAAACAAATATTTCTTCAAAATTCAACTAAAGCTGACAGTCAATTAAAGTGCATACTTCGTTCGCCACGCGTAACTGCAGGATTTGGTTGATTCAGACCAATTTTCTTTGGCGGCACTAAAACTTTTTCTGAGTGTAAAGATAAGAAAACTACAGAAAATAAGAAGAAGATGTAAAACAATTAATACGAAAATTCCGGGAAATAATCAAGTAATTGTTAAGAAAAAATTTATGTCAACAATTACTAACTTTGCAACGAAGGGTCGTACAGCTTTCGGTGAAATTTGTATGTTCATAAAATTTGCGATCAAATTTAAGTATCAACAAATTGAATTGTCAAAATTATTGTAATACTGTAAATTGAAAATAATTCATTAGTCAATCAAAGAAAGAAATCAGGTGATAAGAGTGGGGAGGTGACACACAGGTGTAAGAGCGGCGACGCGGGGGTGTCCGGCACCGAGGTTATTTGTTGGTGTACCCACGGCCCACTTGTCATTTCTTCGCGAGCGGGACACAGACCTAAATCTTGCACTGTACTGACAGTCATTAACAAAGAATCAACGAATCATCAACTTGTAAAATTCTCAAGATCAATATTCAATTTAACTCAGTTCAATAAACAACTCATATCATTCATAATCATTCCATCGAATTTGATTATATTTTTCCTGAAAATCATTTGGTCATCGAAGTCAGCCACTCATATCGTTAAAATCTGGGATGGTCATTCATTTCTGGAAATCGATTATCATCATTCGATTCCAATTCGAATATTCGGCATTTTGGAAGGACGTTATTTTGGAAATTGACCGTCTTCATTCGATTCTGACTCGAATATTCATCCAGTATTTATGAAGGACATTCCATTTCAATATTGACAAACATTATTCATCATTTGATTCATTTGATCATTCATTCCGAGGTAAACCCATGTAAATCAAATCTTAAGTTTGGAAAGTTATCATCTGCATCTTAAAAATGCATTCTGAATATTGATTTGTCAACATTTATTTGCTATCCTAGATGATTCAATTATTTTCCGGGTCAATAGATATTTGTGTCGGTCAATTTTATTTCAGCTATATCAGTGCGCGTTAAAGTATTAGGATAGCTCAGGAGAAAACAGTGATCGAGAGTGATAGTGAGTCGTCGAGGGTGATGCGCGAGAAAGTGAGATAGCCATATACGTCTTCCATACGATAAAAGGAGGTCCAGAATTTTTTAGTCCAAAATCGTTACTCAAAATCTAGTAAATTCCAAATTTTATCCGCGAATAACATTATTTCAATATTAAATATATACACTCTAGGCCCTAACCCGAATTATTTTTCGAAAGTTTAGGTTCAAAACAGGGCCAAAACCTCGATAAAGCGTCATCTCCGAATAATGTGTAAAGGGAGGGTGCAAATTCTTCTTGACCGAGATGGAGTGACAATTGCTGATCGGGACGTAACAGTAAATTAGTCAGAGAAATCGCGAGAGATTGTGAGTTCAAAGGCAGAGATAGAACAACAAAAAAACAGGATTAGCGGAGACGCGAAGAGAGTCGAGAGGACCACGCAGCGATCGCCTGTGAAAACGTACGAAGCATAACTAGCGAAAAACAAGTAGGTGCACGTGGTGCGCACTTTTCAAAATTATCGTGGCCATTGTTTGCCGGAATAGAGTTTGCCCGTGGAATGTAGACCCCTCGATTGTACCCGGCTTCCCCGGCGAAGCAAATTCTAGACATTTCCGTTAGCTCGAGTCGCAGATTAATTCATCGTAATAAATCGCGCATCTGTCGGACCCGGATGGTCTTGTATAATTTATTCGTGTCGCCTCAGTATTAGTATAAATTGCTGTACTGTGTTGATAAATACCGAAGTAAATCACGAGTTCTTGAATATTACTTTTTGGCATGCCCTCGAACTGCACCTCTTCCCAACTAGTCGGCAACGGTAAAGCTGCTTGCACACAAAACTACGTACGGAACACAGACAGGCTATGCGGTATTCACACATATGATTGGTTGATGCTCGTGTATTGGTGTTCAACCGGGTCGTTTGTGTGACAGCAAACTGTAAACGTTTTTTTATGCTCGAGGACCCTAAGTGACCGAACGACAGAGGATCCAACCCTTGGCAGTGAGGGATGATAGTAGATTACCTGGCGCCCAACAATGTAGAAAGAAAGCACTTGCAAAGAACAAAGGTCATCGGTACAAAGGGCATCATTATATTTGGACGCGTAGTCCGTGTTACGGTTAACCGAAATTCCCGCACCACGGGCTCGTCGCAATACAAAGGAATGCGAAAACGCGTGACAACTCATATTTTAATATAGTTTCCTCGTGTAATGTACTTTTGTGTACAAAGCTTTTATTAAAAAGGATTTTCAGTTTTCTTTTTTTTTTGCCTTCCCATAGAGGCTTTCTCAATAATCGAAAGTAATCGCGTTCAGATTTCTCAATTTTCAACCATTTCAACGTTCCACGTTTTGTCAATGATGAGAAAATTTTTATCTTAATATCTGGACACTTGCAATATTTCTGTTACCAAAAGTCATGCCAAGTACATAATAAACCCGTCTCGTGTACAAAGTTTTAGGCCGATTGTTTGAAAAATGTTCATGAAACATTGAGCACAAATGCATTTAAAAATCCAAAAACTATATACTCATAACTTTGAATCCCTTTTGCCGATTCAGGTCAAATTTAATACCAAATTGTAATTGGTGGTGGTTCGATTTCTGTGCAAAGATTGGGCTCGATAACTCAAAGACTGCACAAAAGTCAGCAAACAGAAATGGTTTTTTTTTATTTTTTATTTATGACATTTAAAAAATGAAAAAATAGTACCTTGTGATACTAGTGCGAAAAAGTACTGCCTACTTCCCAACCGTCGTTGGAAGACCGCTTTTTCGTACGAGTATCAAATAATATTTTTTTGTTACAAGCGCGCGAAAACTCCCGCTTTTCCTGTTTGTAAAGCTTGGCAAAAGCGTGCGGGAAAGGAACTACAGCAATAAGATGAATGTGCGCAAAAGTAGCTACGGGCGGGATAACTGTACGCAAAAGTATCTACATCAAGATAAGTGCGTGCAAAAGTATGTACAGCATTTTTCGTGGTGAAAGTGCCACTTTCGCCATGCTTTGCAGGAACGAAAAGTGGGACTTTTCGTTAATGTGTTACAAAAAGAAAATTATCATAATTTTTTAATCGATTTGCCAATTCTGAGTAAATCCAAAACCAAACAACGTTAGTGATATGTGGTAACTCGTGACTGTGGTGCAAAGTCTTCGACCGGTCGATAAAACCTTGCGACCGGTGGCCTGTTATTAATCTGTTTTTGGCATAACACAATCATGTTCATCGGATATTTTTTTTCAAAAGATTTTTCATATTTATAAAAATTCGAATTTTTCGAACATTCTTTACACGTTTTCACGTAAATCTGGAACAACATTTTTTGAGAAAATCAAGCTTCCTCTACAAAGAAACAAGAATACCATTAACGAATGGGATGGCTTCTTTCTTTATCCGCAAACTCGAGTACGAAAAACGTGTGCACGTATCTCTTGCTCGCCGGCTTCGTCTGGCTGTTAAATAATTCATTATTAGCACGATGTGAAAGAATTCTTCCATAATTACATACGAAAGTTTATGAATATTCTTTGCACCTTTGATAAGATCAATAATGTTAACGAAGGCATATGCAAATGTTAACGAACCTCCATTATTACTTGGATGAAAAATTGTTTGCAAAAGGCTATACTTTTGTGAGAGGTAAAGCGTGTCGCGAAAGACTTAGTCGTACAACACGCGTCGTAACATATTTCATCTCAGGTTTTACAGCGAATATATATATTTTTCCTGCTGCCGGCACATCCTCGCTAATATTCCGCGGTGAATTCAGCACTCGCACAAAACGTTGATGCAACGTGTATGTAGTCGTGTACGCTGCAGTCGGGGGAGGCTTAGACTTCGTATGGAATTCACGTGTAAACATTTTTCAAGTATGCGCCTCTGCGAAGCGGATATGCGCCACGACCGGGGCTCAACAGCGACTCGAGCACACGAGTAGACATGGGCTCATGGAGTTTGCGATCCTGTACGACTTATACGAAAGTAAAAACGTGACAAAAGTTATACGATGGGATTTTGACTTTATTCTTCTCATACGACGTTATTGATTCGGCAGACACTCCTCCTGTAGAGAAGGATATACTCTCAAGACAAAGTTCACTCGTTTCTTACGATTGAACTTTCTTTTAAAGTAATAATTACAAAAAAAGAAAATGTAATGCAGAGTTGGTCAATATTAGGGACGCTAGCGCCTCATAGATAATGACGGGAGGGCCACTTGTAAATAGGAATAAATAGGGATACATTGAGATAAATTCGGATAATTAAGGGGTTCTTCTCCGAAAACAACCTCTCAACCAAGACCCTAAGAAGTCTGGTAATTGGAACAAATGCTGACCTAATTACGATAGCGAGGGAGAGGAGGGGTGGCACTGATTGGGAAAAGGGTATTATCGCTAGGCACATATCCGACGAAATGTTGGTTATGAAATTTTCAATTTCTATTACATAGAGAAATGGATACAAATTGTAACAAACGTTATTTAAAATTAAGAGATAAGCGCAATAAATACTATTCTACAAAGTCGATGAGAGTGGGAAGTCGCGAAGAGCCGCGAACACAACACTAGTATGACCACCCGTATAGATATAATATCATTGTATTATGTTAAGGGCCAGTCTTCCAGCAGATTTCATTATAATGCGAAGGTGTCGATATTTAACGTTGATTTAATTGCCTTGTTTGCGATTTATTTATTTATTTGGTCATTTTCTACTTGCAAGTTATGTAAGTTAATTGTATCGCTGTATCACTGGACTTTTGTACTGGTAAATATGTAAATAGTATTCTGTCCACTCTTGGCCGATCAGGGTTATGTTTTGTATACTGTACATAAAAGAGAAAGCTGTTGAGTAAATACATATCAAATAATAACAAAATCTTATATATAGGACAAGAGTGGTGAATTCGATCCATCCCTACTGGCA
Organism: Amblyjoppa fuscipennis; assembly: GCA_963575735.1. NCBI lineage: Eukaryota > Metazoa > Arthropoda > Insecta > Hymenoptera > Ichneumonidae > Amblyjoppa > Amblyjoppa fuscipennis. The sequence goes on along the minus strand of OY754492.1, from coordinate 7,957,109 downwards.
TGTAATACAGTAATATATGGACTGGACTGTATTGTGGACTATAGTGTATTGTATGGGCGAGCCCAGCGTAGATTAGTAATTTACGATACTAGTGCGATAAAACATTTTCTGACGAGTGTGTTTCTGCACCACGAGACGGAGACGAGTGCTGCAATCACACTAGTTCAGAAAAAGTTCTCCGCAGGAGTATCGTATAAAATTTTACTTCACAAGGTGTGCGTAAAACTGCCATTTTCGCACCGAGTGTAATAAATAATAATATTTCCTTTTCTTACTCGATTACTTGGGTCAGGAGTTCAAATAAAATGTTACATATTACCCAAACTACTAGAAAATCGTAAAATAATGTTACGCCATTTCAATGTTAGAAGTAATAAAATAAACTTTGCGTATGCATCCTGTGTGTGGGCAACGCGGTTGGCTGATTTTGTGCGTTTTCGTCGCTGTTCTGATGCGCGAAACATGGAAAGAGGGTGAAAGCATAACTCGAAATGACTCAAAGCCTCGGGTTCTGTGGTGCTGTGGGTAACAAAGTATAAAATTTGCATCCGACCGTACTCGCAACTTGTGCAACGGGTACGTCGAGAACCTGCAGGCAAAATCAGCACTGGATGGTCGAACAGGTCTGTTGTTTGTGAAACTGTCGAAGCCCACTTCGGTGGTGTAACATGCAACAGCGTGTGCACGCACGTTAGAGAGATATTTTAGAAATAAATTTCCAAACCGACGCATCCACTATTGAGCTTACGGTAATCAATTTGCGCACACAGCCGAACGAACTGAACGACGAAATTGCATGCATCGATAAACTGTAATTTATCATCTTGCAGCTTACCGACAAAAGGCTGCTGTTTATTGGGATTTCGCGAGGAGTAATATTGTTTTTCTCTATGGCAAGCGATTGTTATATTTGGCATAAATTCACGAATGGGGAGTTGCTGGATAACAAAAGAACAAACAAACAAATTTCGTACGGATTCTTTTATATTATCATGTTTACGATTATTCGTCTGCATAGAGGAAAATATTTTATTTGAGGACAAATGGCAGGCCTCAAATAAAATATCCAGATCCGGTCGCTTCAGTCTCTATTCATCACGCTGTTTCTTTTTACGACAAGCGTTCCAAACCAAAGCTCGCATTGATTTTCAGCAGTTTTTTCGGACGAACTTAAAACTTTTTTGTGAAAATAAATTTTTGAAATCCTCGGCATAAAAACGTAGTCGCTTCAGAATCGATTTATCACGCTTAACGACACTTTTTCGATAACTGCTCGACGCTCCCATCGATGTTGTGCTTTGTATACACTGTGTGAGTGGTAAAAAAAACCGGTGCTAAAATGAATACCATTTCCCAGTGAAAAATACACCGTACACCCTAGCAAGTTGACGAACCGCAAACGGACCGAAAAACAGACACGTCCGTTGGGGAACGAATCGGACCGTAAAAAACTACAAAACCGACTGTATATTTTTTGTTGGCATTTGGTCTTTTGTCGGTTGCGGAAACCGAAAATGGACATTTCTTTTCGAAAAATTTGCTCGTTCCGTTGTCGGTTCCCGCAACCGAAAAACGACCAGGATCGTATTTTCATTCTGACCTTTTATTTAAAACAGAATTAAAAGCAAAACAAACAAAAAATAAAAAAAATTAGCCAAACATTTTAATAAAACCGTTCGGTCTTTCTTCGAGTTCCATAACGGAAAAAGGACCAATTAAAAAACGTACGGTCCGTTTTATCGCTTTTGCGGTCCGTTTCGTTCCGCAACGGACGTGTCCGTTTTTCGGTCCGTTTTTTTCTGAGCAGCCGTCCGTCAACTTACTAGGGCATATGGTAACCTGTCGACGCGGTATACTCGTAACACCAAATTGAGCGATGAGCAACGATCTCACTTAATGCTGTTATTCTCATAGACATCAACACAATTCTGTGTTAACTGATATGTTTAAAAAGTGGTGTATGTAACAATAACTTTAAGTTTCAAATATGCATTTAGTGATGTCAAATACGCATTGAACGGTGCCTTCAACCCCCGAAAGGTATTTTTAGTCGAGGAGCTGGATTTTGGATTTTTAAAATTTGAAACTCATTTTCGAAATTGGTGGTAAATTTAATATTGGTTCCCAATATTAAATTTAAAGTAAATCGTACTTAAGGAAAAATGGAAGGATACTTCAAAGAGGTGATAATTATCATTTAATTGATCACCAATTGTTAATTTAACGTAAAAAAAATTATGATGATTCTTTGTAATAGTACAATAAAAGATGTACAAGTACATAATGTTCCTGTATAAACATTATCTGAACGACAATAGTATACCATTAACTATATAACCATTAACAAGCGTAGTAGCTTAAACAAAATTTGAACAAGAGAAATTCTCAAGTGAGCAATAGCGTAGTCGGTAACGTGTTAAGTAGTAGGCATAGGTAGGTAGGAATAAGCATTAGGTAGGCTGTTGAAATCCCATCTCAAGCAATTCACCACCATAGATATTTGTGATCGTAGCCTTTTTTTCATTAATGTTCTTTTTTCATTTATAAATATCACAATTTCCCACGTATTTATTTTGTTGGGCAATTATCAGTTACGATACATTATATTAAGACTTTTACTTCTGCTTCAAGCGCTCAAACCTATTTTACTCACTTAGGAGTAAGGTCGGGTGTTACTGTATAACGTTACAGTGTTAGAATGTACGTTCTGTAAGTACTATTGATTTTACACCAAATTTTAACAATGCTTTTAACAGCAAAGTAATGGACCTGTATGGATCACATGGCGGTGTTAAAGCGTCGTTGAATTTAACACCGTTTTTTTTTACATTGTACTTCTATTTGCAACGTTCGTCGGGCAATACGCTCGAACGAAACTGAATGCATGAATTTATGAGGATCCGCGGCGTTCGGCGGTCGGGTAATTAAAGCATATGCAGAACGGAGGTAGACAGAGAGAGAGAGACGCGCGAGTTTTGCGAAAATATGTGTCGTGCAAGAGTTAGTGAACGAGTTAGCACGATCTCTGGTAAACTCGAGGATGGCTAGTCATAGTGCTGTATGCATACATATGTACATATATGTGGCATTGTAGTTTACCACAGAGGGACAGTGCGTGCAGTCTGTGCGTCGTCATATATGCATATATATACCATGTGAAAAGAGCGTAAAGCTGCGAGAAGAGAAAAGAAAAAAATAAAGAGAAACAGATAGATGCAGGAGAGAGTGGGGCAAAGCGGACTATCTACCAATTTTACCTGAATAAAAATATACCTTTTACCCCAAACAGAGGATACCGGACCGTTTTGCCCCGGTGTTACATTTTGCCGCTATCCCACCTATATATAATATCGAGCCATGAGCAAGAGCAGGCTATTATAAACGAAACTGTGCAGTTGGGCGGTCGGAGGGGGTGAGTTCGAGCTGCGAGCGAGGTATTGCGCTCTACAACGTTATCGGTCGGGTCAGGTGAGTCCTAGGGGGTTGCTAGTGGTGGATATGTAGGTATATCGACCATGCTGGGAAAACCCTGGCTGGGAGGCGATGGGGTTGCGCGCATGCGCCCCGAACCATGGATGCGGTGTGCTCTTCGAAAGTCGAAACTCGAACTGGCAGACACATGACCAACATCCAATGGGAAACAATAGGGTCTACAGGAATATTTATATATAGTTATACCAATCGGCTAAAGGTACAGTAATACACTTTCGTCTTTTCTTCAATTTCTCGTTTAATTTTTATGGATTTTATTTTCAGTATTCGATTTCGCACTCCACCGACACATCTCTCGGCACGAGGCTCAAATATACATATACTATACACACATAGACACACTCGCGCATATACACGCACGCACACATCTTCACACCGACGGACAGAATTCGCTTTTAATTTTTTTTTTCGCTTCACAATAACTGTACATGTAATATGGTATATTTTTCGCGAATAAAGGGAGAGAGGTGTACAATATCGACGAACGAGAGCGAATCCAGAATTATATAGTGGTGTGAAAAAAAAGAAAAAAAAATGGAAACATTTTTTATAGAAACGAGATTTTTTTTTGTTAACCTACGCATTTGTTCCAATATTCCGGTATCGCTGTATCGGATGTTATGCACATAGGTATAGCATTTCATGGCTGTTTATATGAGATGTCCCGAGGACACGTTCCATGTATTCGACGTCGATGCATATCGATTATTCGAAAGAAAAGTTTGCATTGTTCGGGCCCAGGAAGCAATATGACCGAGCACGGGTGACGGAGGCTATTCCGTCCCGATGTCAGCATGTCGCGATCCGTACCGGCGCCCGCGTTCTCACCTCTCCTTCACCCCGATAACCAAACAATACCCGGCACCGAAGCATGCAGACTAATTTCGCGTACAGTTGGATATAAACCACGACACATCCGCAAACGCGCTCGTTATCCCGCATGCGATAATTAACGACGGGTTCGGGTATCACAATCGTTTTAGTGGGCCATCGTTAAACCGCGATACCGACGCTCTCCCATCCTCTCGATCCTCACTCTTCCCCTCTCTCCACTTTACACGGAGAATTAACACAATCGTCGTATCGGTATGCATTAAGGTAAGAGCGTTTTCCCGCACGTTCTTCTCATCGTCGGCTTATCCATATTCCACTGTATTCGACCGCCCGACTTTCACATGTACACATAATGATAATTAATAATAATAATAATAATTAATAATAATAATAATCATAATTTCAATGAATGTTTTCGTTTATCATCGATTAATCTCTCGTTCACACTGTACAACATATCCGAATTATTTTTTAATACAATATACTATATATGTGTATATATATATAATCGTTCACGTATTTACACAATCAAGCGGCAGGCTCACATTGACAGAGATGCTTGCTCGTTGTATGCATCAAAAAACTGTGTGTATCATGCGAAAAAAAAAATAATAATAAGAATGAAAATAACAAATCCTACGAGCCAAGCGTCGGTCTGACGATGCTTGTCGCGGAAATGTTTTGGGACAGCGGCGACACGGCTGGCGTCATCTTGTACTTACGTGTGTGTGTACGAGACGTGATCGTGCTGCCGCACCGCCTCTATCCCGCTCTAGGCACGAAAGTGTTTTCCGCTTCCTTTCCTGCTCGTTTTCATTCCGACTCGATCTAACCCTCCGTCGCGGACGATCCGAGATGCGTCGTTTGTCTCGCATGATACTTTTCCGCGGGCTTCGCTTCCCTTCGCTTCTTATACAACAGAACCGCCGGGAGACCGTGTGCTACACACGTTGTCATAGCCTCGCGAAAATCCTCGTCTTAACGCGCCTGATAGGATGGAGTTTCGATGATACGATTTAACGACGAGAAAAGGAAGGCGAAACACGCGTTCGTGCAAACAAATGACAAAACTGCCCCAGTGGCGTATTTCTCTTGATCTTAATATCAACAATCTTATACAATTACAGTGTGTCGCATAGAATACAAATTTCTCGCTAGGTCCCCCGTGTAAAACCACATCGAGGTCTTACTGGACGTGGACCATTGCGATACACACACGCTCTTTCATGATAAGACAAACACGCATAGCTTTTCTGCATTAGTATTGCTACACTTGTAAATCACAACCAACGGAGTATTAGATTTATGTTGTTTTCCATATCATTTTTGGTTTTTTTTTTCTTTTTCTTTTTTTTTTTTACTAAATGTACCAATTTGGCTTACGGGAGGAGGGAGGATAGGGAATGAGACCGCCATATCCGACAGGGGAATTCGCTATCTCTCGTAAACGTGTATAACGTATGACGATGTATCTAATTAATTAATTTTTGTTTTTGTTTCGTCTCATTCTTTTTTTTCATATATCATGTAAATGAAACGCAGTGAGTACGCGGTTTTCATTTACATGTGTGTCTGTGTGCGTGTATTTGTGATTTTGTTTGTGTGGCAATATGCGATCGACCAAAAGCAAAACTCGATCGATTGTTCATCGAGATCTCAAAAACACGTAAGAGGTCAGCGTCGGTGGCGCAGCGAGCGAGGGACGATTATCATTTCGCTTTTATCAAGGTTTACTATTTTATTTTATTTTTTCTCCGCAAATGCAGCGCACTGGGTCGGACGCCGTGTTATACGTGTGCTCCGGCGAACTTGTACGAACTGTCAGAGTCACGCGTTTTCGCATGAAACACGAGACGGTTATGTTTTACGCGAACTCGGCGACACACTCGTTGAAGTTTAGCTATCTGTTTAACCGTTTCGTTGCGTTTACCGAACTCGTATATCTCTACTTCTGTGTTTGTACACGTCATATGTATTAACCGTCTACCGATGCATATACCATGATGCTGATGATACCGCTACTCCGATGCTTTTACTACTACTTCGTTATACTTGGTCAATGTGCGTGATACGTTTCTGGCATGATCCGGTGGGAGAACGAAGGTCTCGACACTTCTCCATCTAATGGCTTTTCACGAGGGTTTATACAACCGAGCAAACGTTGTAAACTTCGTCGCGCGAATGGTTTCTATTCACCCCTTACCCCTCTGCCTCTTACTATTTAAGGCCTCTCTTTTGGTCTTTATCAGCGAGAGCCTCGAGTGCCCGCGTTTATTAATTCATCACACAAACGCTAGGGTCGGTGAGACTTTCGGCTCAGACGTACGCAGCCAGTGTCGGTCACGGGGCACATTTATATCTCTACCACTCACAACTCTACCGGATAACAAGTTTACCAGAACACATCTCTCCCCGAACAACTCTACCGGATAATAACCCTACCAAAAAAGGCAGCTCTAACAACTCTACCAGAAAGCATCTCTACCATATTACAACTCTACCGTATTAGAACTCTACCAAAATCTCTACCACTGAAGAAAAAAACTCTCCCGGAATTGAAATACGACTCCGGTAGAGTCTTACTTAAATTCCGGGAAAGTTTTATTTCAATATCGGTAGAGTTTTATTTAAATTCCGGGAGAGTTTTATTTCAATTTCTGTAGAGGTTCATTTCAATTCCGGGAGTTTTTTCTTCAATGGTAGAGATTTTGGTAGAGTTGTTATCCGGTAGAGTTGTTTGGGGAGAGTTGTGAGTGGTAGAGATATAAATGTGCCGGTCACGACACTGTATCCATAGCAAAAGTACAGTAGAATTTCTCTCGCAATTGTAAAAAAAAAAAAAAATAAGAAGAGATGCAGTAGCGTCTCGACACAAAGTACTTAGAAAATATGATTGTTTTTATGGAAACGCTACCGTGTACCTACTTATACTCTATGTTCTCGAAAACTAGGCGTCAAATAGGAATATCGACGACACTTTTATGATACAATTCGGACAGACGCTTTTAAATGCGCGTAGTTGCGATTAAATCCGTTCGACGGTGGCTGGAGTATGTATCGGGCCTCTCAAAAAGTTCGATTCTACGATAAAATTTCTGGTTTCGTGCCCTGTTCACTTCTTCGTTACCCTCGTTTTCACAACTCTACCAATTAACGATTCTACGAGAAAACATTTCTCTACCATATTACAACTTTACCTTACGAAAATTTTACCAAAAATCTCTACTACTTTGCCGGAGCAAACCAGTCGCTAACAACTCTTTTGGAATTGAGGCGCCCAAGAAAATCTTTATCGGAAAAAATAAGAGTCTACCAGACTTATAATAAAACTTTACCGGAATCCGGAAATACCGGAAATAAAAATGTATTTTTATTCCGGCAAAGTTTTATTTTCACTGCGCTAGAGTTTTTAACGACCGGTTCGCTTTGGCAGTTTTTTTTTTTAATGCTGTGATAGAGATTTTCGCGTAGAGTTTTATACGGTAGAGTTATAATATCGTTGAGATGTTTTGTGGTAGAATTCTTATTTGGTCAGCGGTAGAGACTCAAATGTGTCGTACGGCACGGGTTAGTCAATGCGACCGGCTCATCTGCCGACTTGGGCGGTTGGTCGGTAAAATTAAAGAAACATTTTTGCTGATAAAGTAAATATACATATACTTTTTTTTTTAGCAACGTGACGGAACTTTGTAATCAGAAAACATGCCAATATAGTGAAAATATTTAGATCAGAGTATACAAATTTCCGAACAAAATTTCTGTTTTTCTTTCGTTACGTGATCGGTACCGAAGTAGCCCCTGTGGAATAAATTTGGAAGATCAGCTTAATCGATTACTTCCTCGATCAATCTATTCCCCGGTATGTCGTTTGTCCTCTCGGCTTACTGGATTGTAATTGTAAATTCGATCGATAAATTCTAGGGCTTATATAGTTTTGTTTGAAAAAAAGTTATAAAAACAAAGATCGTATCTCTACCGTTCACGGCATTTTATTTCCGTGGCGATAAACGGAAAAGAAAGAAACACGATCGCGAGCTCTTTGAATCACGAGAAATTTCCTACTGGAGGCGGTAGTCAAAGTAGCAGCAAAGTCTCGCGTGGCGAGTTTCAAAGATTTTAATTCAAGCGGTTCGTAGCCGACGCCTCGAGTCTGCAGTGTGGTCGGTGCCTGCGAGGCGAGAAGGGTGGGCGGAGGGGTTAGAGGTGCTAAAAGCTGCAATCACGCGCGCTTCGCCGCCAAGAGAGCTTGCCGTTTCTGCCGCAGTGGTATTAATATCGGCCACGAACACGTGGTTGATACGCAAAGAAAGCAATATGCCAATTTCGCCGTCCCGTGCACGTTCGTCGAGAGTTTGTGAAGAAAACCATTGAGATTAAAAATCACGAGCGAACGACGAAGTTCGTTGTCGAAATTGTCGAGTGACGTCGGCTCATATCGATTGAACGAGGGAAAAGCTGGCGAACCGAGTGAAACCACGGTCTGGAACGCTGCGAGGAATGGCAAATATGAAATATCAATCGGTCTTCATCTTTCTCGAAGCAGATTCGTTCGGGGGAAGAGGACTCGGTGCGGTGTACAGTCGAACCCCGATTCCACTGTAACAATAGGACACATACGAGAACCATAAACTATTGTTATTTCATTTAGGTTACGTACCCAATTCTGGATGAGAAGTTGGGTTATGATAAAGTTCGTTTAGATTTGTTTTATTTTTTACAAAAATGTGTGGCAACGTAATAATTTTAATGATTTTTACGACCGCTTGCGGCTTTTAAGTTAAGTGTGCCTATCTTACGAACGAAACGGACTATCCTGAGTGGCTACGAAAAATGTGGCTTCACGATTTCGATTGTTTCGATATATTCATCGCAATCATTCGAGAGTCTTGTCTTTATTGAGAGGGGTATTTTTTCCGTTCGTCAATTATTCGGTCACATTTTGTTTTGTCCCTCACAGATTCCTCAAACAACTTCTACCTTGAACTTTCCAAGTTTTTGCGGTTTGCCCCGACCACTATGTCTTAGCTCAGCTACGATTTCTTTTAATCTATATTATTTCGTTATATTTATCTTATGTTTTTCTTAAAAGGGATTTCTTCCGTTTGTCAATTATTCCGTCACATTTTATTTTGTCCTTGACATATTTTGAGATTTCTTGACGTTTCTCTGATTCTCCGACAAACTTCTTCTACCTTCAAATTTTTCGGTTTCCCCTGGCCAACATGTCTCAGCCCCCATTTTTTTCTCTTCAGAACTTCCGACGAGTGAAAAACAATCGAGGCTCCACTGTACGCGTGTCTTGCCCGACACTTTCGAAGGCTTCACCTTCTGTCGTTGTTACCCTTTCCTTTATCACTGCAGCTACATCGTCTATGCATCCTTCTCAAGCTATTGAAAATAATTTCCCTGACTCCACGATTTCCTCGCATCACGATCTCTTTTCATTTATTCCTTTTACTTCTCTTTGCTTTTGCTGTCACATCGCAGACAGCGTCAGCGAAATGTTGGGTCGTAGTTTGGATTCACTCGCGTTCATGAGAAAACGCCGCTGTGCGGTCCTGTAAAGTCGATCAACAGACGTGCAAACCCGAAGAAAAACTTCTCCGTACTGTTATGTGCACCAAATATATATTTACATCACGGTATACTCGGTAGTATATGGATAAATCTCGTCTTCTCGCTTTGCCATGGCGCTTCACTCACGTGGGAGAGTCTCCACCCAAGCATCGGAACTCTCATGCAGACGGGCGACCCAGGGGGGGGGGGCCTTGTGGTTTGCCTTGGAACATTGAAATTTGAATTTTGCACAGCGATCTCAAGCTCCCGCAAATTTTTCTTGGGCGTTGTCTGCCCTCAAAGAGAAATGCCCGATGATGGTGCTGCTGCTGGTCTAGCAGCTTGGGTTCCAGATTAGATGCCGTTATGCCGGGTAAAACGAGAATGGAAGAAAAAGTATATGAAGCCGCGGGAGTTTGCAAGAGGAAGAAAAAAAAGACCCCCCCCCCCCCCCCCCCCCTGAGGATAAGAACAAAGGGAGGATGAAAAGACGGGCGGGGTTAAAAATGGGGGAAGCTCGAGTCAAGAAATAAGTACGGGGAGTTAAGGCACGCGGTGAGGAAAAGATGGAGCAGAAAAAAGCAGAATGGGGTGAAAGTAGGATGAAAGACGGAAGAGGAGTAAGAGAAATAGATGGCAAGCGTAGCACGCCCCGTCGCTCGCATAATGCAGCCAGACCCGGCAGCCATTCAAAACTCTCTAATTACACTCGGGGAATGTTATTAATACAAATTATCCTGCGCAACACACTCGCGCTTCTCGTCCTTATCGTTGTTACTGAAGGCGGAGCAATTTTTTTTTTTTTTAACAAAGTTTTTGCTAAGTCTTTTTTTTTCCCAAGGTGTAAAACATCGCAACGGCAACTGCAGGGCGTAGATGATTCGATAGTGATAATATGATTACCTCCAATGATCCGTTGCTTGTGCGTTGGCAGTTACCGGCAATGAGCACGACGACGAAACTCGAGAGCTTGTTAGGTTGTTCGACAGAACAGATGGGCCAAATTCCACGACACTACAACGCTGTCTCTCGAGAGACACAGCGCGTATGACAATTCAATCGAAGTGTACGAACCGATTTGAATAGGGCGAGTAATCGGCATACTATATGAAAGAGCGGGAAAAATTGACTGTTTTTACCCATTTTTAGCGGAATTAAAAAAAGTCTCAACTCAAGTGATAGACCCTGGTCCATCTTGCCCCCCCCCCCCCGTCATAGTAGTTTGATTAATACTATTCCGATGAATAGTACATTTTGATGCCTTGAGCGACAATGCTTGGGTGGATTTATATGCATATATTCGTATCGGCATTAATGGTCAGTGTTGTGTATTTTTAATTGTTTCGAGTCTTTCTCTATACAATATTATAATTGTTCACGTTATTATAATAATTTTTTTTTTATAATGTGGTCATTCGAAGCGCGGCTAAGAATGTGTTTTCACAACCTTATCACAACCTTATTTAAGAGTGCCAGCATCGTCTCCTACATCGCCCATTTCACTTTTTTCTTTTTCCGTTTCTTTTTTTTTGTATTTTTTTTTAAATTCGTACACTCTATCTCTTCGACCTTACTATAAATTTCTTTCACAACAAAATTGAGTATCTATGGTAGGTAGTATATTTTTAAAATTATTGACGCCCGTTACTCCGCAAGATTGTTACCCGCGGTAGGTTTTCTCTAATTATTTCATAAACTCTCCTCGCCACTTTTTTGTGATCCCCCGATTTATATAGATTATCAATTAATTTTATTGTTATCGCGTGTTATATGGTATACGTGTGTTTATCGATTTTATCTTTATATGCCTATCTGCGCATGGACACGGTACGGTAATATCGATGAATCTTGTTTTAATTTATATCAAATAATATATCATATATATATTATATATAGGAGATTCTCACTCGATTCCAGAGGGTAATAAGATTTTCTTTCATTTTTGTTTAAATTTTATTTTTATGTTTTTTTATTTTTTATTAATGCCCAACGACGCATTCTAGACAGGCAATACTGAAATAAAGTGTTGCAATGCTAGAACGTCGGGGCGGCTTTGTGAACTATCTGTTGTCGCGATCCTTGAAGTTTACTATCTAATCGATAGTCTCCCGCGATTTCGTTATTTTTTTCAATTTCACTAGAACCACAATCTGTGCATAACGGCGAGCAGTATCGGCCTGATCGAAGCAACTCGTCAAACGTCCTGCTCGTTGTTCACTTGTGTTTCGACGAGACTCTCTCGTCAAACGTGCTTACTCCCTTCGGTGACGTGCTTTTTTTCTCTCGGAGTTTATTTTTCTGATTCTTTTATCTTCCTAATACATTAGTTTAATTTCGTTTTGGTATAATACTCACAACCTTAATACTTGCAATTGATAATGAAGGTAGGTCATTTCTACCGTTGTTTTTTCATATATATATATGTATATATATATATATATATATATGTATATATATATATATATATATATATATATATATATATATATATATAGAATTATACATAATTATTATGTTACAAACGAGTGGCTCGCTCATCTCGTAGTCGTCGTTGCTGCTATATTTATATGTTATTATAATTGTAAGGATGTTTAAACGTAAGCCCCCGCGGCTCGGCTTGTGCGAGTTCATATTTTCATATTTTAATTTTCTCCCACTTTTCTTGGCTTGTCTTTTATTTCTCATTCCCCGCGAATGATGCCCGCGAGTGAAATACCGCATTTTCTTTTTTTTTCTTTTGATCTCATATGCCAGAGATGTTGGCGTACATAAAGGACCATCGACCGCGAGAGCACTCGGCTTCACGGTTTAATTATTGCGCGTTCGGTATTCCATTAGGTAGGATACATTCTTAACGCGATCATCAATGTCGAGCCTATTACCCTCGTTAATTACTTCCGTCTCCCTTTACACTCGTGCGTTTGCAAAAAAAAAAAAAAAAAAAAAAAAATTGCACGCAAAATTGCTACGCCCTCGAGTAGAGGTAAAAACACTTTTTCCGCTTCTCCGACCTCGTCTCCTCCGTCGGATGAAAAACGACGAAAGAAGGGACTCTATTCCGAGTGCCTCTCTAAGCCTCGCGTTGTTTTCGTTTATTGAGCCACGTCGAGCTCGAAAAACTTTCTTAACAAGCGCGGCAGTTCTTTTCGTAACAATAGAATTAGTATGCAGGAGAAAACGTAAAAAAAAATAAAAGAAAACAGACATACGAACACTTTTGCGATATTCTTTTTAAAAACCCCACAACAGTCTCCGACTGAAAAATAAAAAATCGCAGATAACCATTGAAGAAAAAACATTGGTACCTTGCGGGATGTATTGTATGTACCTTAAGGCGTAGCTCGCGTGTTACCGCACGGTTGAGGTATAGCGATCAAGATGGTGCGCGCAATGTACGGTAATGTGGAGGGGAAATATACGCGATTACCCTGGCGTACGTAACATTGTGCGTTATACAAAAAAATGAGATAAAGGAATACAGAAAAACCCTGCCGCGCTAATTTACGCTCTGCCGATTTCAATGTAATCGTACTCGACAATTTCTTTTTTTTTTTTTTTACATCGCAAGAGTAGAGACACAATTAAGCACCGAGATAATCGTCATATACGATGCTCACCCATTTCCCTTTATATTCAGCTGTAATAAGGGTTTCATTTTAAAAATTTGCTGCTTGTATGTGTGTATGTGTCGGTGTTTGTTTCTCTAAAGCATACCTATATCGTGAATGTATTGGAGTCTTTGGTCGATTTCGTAGGAGAAGTCTCTTATACCAGTAAAACAAGTCGAATAAAATACCAGACCGATCATTACACGGCCGGTAGCAGAATTAATAATAATAATAATAATAATAATAATAATAATAATAATAATAATGAATCGAATAATTACTTTAACCACTGTGACCTCGAAGGCCTAGGATATTCCAGCGATATATGGATATACAGCTGTTGACGCGTTGTTTGGTTTTCGTGGATATTGGCGAAAATCCGGACAACCTCAAGCTTGCGGACACTTTCGAGACTGACTAGAATGCTCTCCGTGTACCATCCGCGATAGTTCCGTTGAATGTACCCAGTGTCGACTAACTATATCCCGTGCATTCGTCCCAAAGGACTCAGAGTGGCGTCGAACTTGGCGGGCTTGCTGTTCTTGCGAGTGCACGACGAGAAGTGGAGCGCCCAAAGGGAAAATCCAAGAACACCCGGAGAATCGGGCTCGTGCTATGTGCCGTCCGACGGCCGGTATATATACGTGGCTTTAGCGAGGGGAGCAGGGCAGTGGATCACGTCGTTCTGTCGTTTCGCCGAAGCTTCGACCGCGATAAACTTTGTACCGGTAATCCGGCAGCATTCACGACGGATGGATCGCTTTATGCTTTTCCGATGCTACTCCGAGGAGCATTAACGTGTCCGGCTATGCGGTAGTATAGAGAACAAGAGAAACAGAGCGGCAGCAGCGTATACGTCTGTACGTATATCTAAAGCCGGAGAGCAGTTTGAGCTTGGAAGGCGAGTTCCGCGAACGAAGTTATAACCCATGCTGGTATACCTACTGAGCGGAATCGGTGGGAAATTCACCGAAACTGGGAATAATTATCGAGCAAGTCTGAGAATTCAGTCTTCTGGGATTAATACGCTGAAGCTATGCAAGTGTATATATAACACTTCGATACGACGAATACAGTAACTTCTCCGTGTATTTGCACGCAGTTGAACAATCACTGAGCGCTATCCATATCGAAGTTTGCAGCAACGAGAGTAAACTAGTTCGAATTGTACTCGCGGTATCGCGTCATAATTAGCAAACCTGAGTTTAAGCGATATGCATTAAAAAGAAGAAAAAAAAAGTTTGTATATTTAAGTAACATTTTTTTCACAAGAGTCTATTTTTTTTCTTGCAAATTTTACTATTTTGCTTCCTGGCAGGATAAGCTATAATTGTATTGAAGAAATAGTTTTGGGTTTTTAGTTTTACAGTGTTTAAGGTAGCTCTGTCGGTACGCCGGAGTCATAGACATCAGCGTCTATATGTCATAAAAAAATAATGATATGTGGTACTTTGGCTGCATCAATAATATTATTGACAATAATAGAGTGTCTATGAAAATGTTCGTAATTAGATTGAACCGATTATTTGCAAGCGGATTATCTTGTTTAGTGCGGATTTAACTTCATTTTCACGACGATTAGGTTAGGAAACGTCATTTGTCCCCAAAACCGTGCACTTTGATCGCAGTTATATTGAATATAAGTCCGGTGACTTCACTTTTTTTTTTGTTACGCATGAATTCCTGATTGATTCGCGAGTCCGCAGTAATTTATATTTTTTTTCTGTATCTTTGATCTAAGTATGTTAATTCTCGATTTGAAGATCAATTTCGCCAGCTCTCCCGTAAGTGCCGTGTAAAAAGACAGATTTTCAAGATCTAATTATTCATCGAAATGGTCGGTAAAAGCCTTCGAGATTTTGAACAAGTAAAATTTGATAGTTAAATGACAACATGTCAAAAGTTTATGCAGATGACTTTGGATTGCCTTCGCGACAGAACTACCTTAAAACAGTCTAAAACATTGCTATTATTTGCTGATGTCTGGAAGTATGTGTTTGCTATGGATTGTTATGGTTTGTTATGAGATGTACCAAATCGCTATAACTCATGAACGGTTTGAACCAGCGGATTGAAAATTCTTGTACATTGGCAGAGTGCAATTTTCATAAAATTTAAGTCCGATTTGAGATTTTATGCATTTTCGAAAATTTCACCGGTATGCCTTACTTACATAATTCTAAAGCTGCCATATGTAAGCTATCCACTAATATAGAATCGATTAAGAATCTGCGGTAATGAATTTGTTTAAGATCAATTAAATTTTTCAGATTTTGTTTTCATTAACGGCATCTTCAACTGGAAGGATTATAAAATGAAAGACGGAAAGCTTGTGTGGTCCTTCATGGAGAAGAAATGTTTGTCAAATATACAAACACTTTTCTACCGTGTACGTAACTACGATCGTAGGTGTTAATCGACAGACGACGATTTTAAATAAGTCAGGAACGAGTTATTGATTGTCGAACAAAAAAAAAGTTTATCCGTTATCCGACTTCTCTGATATGCCCGATAAGCTGCCGTGGATCGTTCCGTTGATACCCTCGATTAATGTCCATGTAAACCACAGTATTGACACCGATAAGATCAACTACTTTTGTAATCGATCGTAATAACGGTACTTAGTTATTTTCAAAAACTCTTCAAAATAACAAGATGAACTAACAGAGCAGGACGACATTCGACAATTAAATGTCAATAAATCAATTTTCATTTCTATGAATTAATTTGAATACAAAGAGTACATGATTTCGCTCATTTACCGGTAGATGTTCATTCTTTGGTCTGTACACCCTGTATAGAAAGTATTGGATTAAAATCAGTACAAAATCAGACCGATTTGTGATCGTTTCGTGACGTTACTTGAGCTAAAAATGAATTTTTATGTAAAATGACAGTAATTTTTATGTCACGTCATATGACATGATAAACAAATGATAAACATATTACTCAGTAGTAAAATTGCGAAGTAAGTCTAATTAGTTGTAATATACGGTCGTTGATTTGTCGATAATCACCTGGTAATTTTGTAAGTTCTTATTACTTGCGCGTATGACTTAATTTCAAGTCACGCAATATTAAAGGCAAGTGACAATCATGTACTCACTAGTAAAAAGGCAGTCATTTTTTCTCATTGATTTTTCCATAGAGAGGAAACTATTGTAAAAAAATTCAAAATTTTAGTGTTAAGAAACGTAAAATAATCTAAAACGTCACGAAATACCATTTTGCTGGATCCAGGTCGTTTAAAATATCTGTAACTCACTAACGGTTTTAGCCATTAATTTGATATTTGATACACAAGTAAAGTGGCTATTCCATATGTTCAGTCTAATTTTCATGAAAATTTATGCCCGATTTACGATATGAGATTTTCAACTCTTTAAAGAAAAATGGCGTGGTAATTATAATTTTCGTAAATTTCAATAATTTCAATCGATAATCTTAAAATTGCACCCAAATTCAATATCTCTATTAAAAATGTAATGTGTTGAATTTGGCCGAAGCGTATCCAAATACGATCAGATTGATGAGATTTTTAACAAACAAAAAATATACTTAAAATGTTCTAATCCGAGCATGCAGCGCGGATTAGATCAACTCGTGAACATGGAGATGTCGAGCTTAAATTTGAAAACTAACTGGACTAACGTCGAAAAATCTTTGAACTTTTAATAGGCGAGAATAGTTGTAATCATTTAAAATATATCACATTTTTTAAATTTTCGAAAAATTAGTATTATTCACTTCCGACACGAATTTATGCATAAAATATTGCGCTGGGAGTAAAATAAGTTGCTGATACGTGAGCAGCGAGGAAAAAAATACATTAGACATGGTCCCGAAACGACGATTCTCGGAAATTTGACTTGGCGAATTTTCACGAAATATGTTTGGCCGTTGAAATTTTATATCACAAACGTAGATTTCTCCGCGAGGAAGCCCAAATTGATGAACGAATTTTCTCATACAGGAGGCTGTGCACAAAACAGTTAAAAATGCGAAAGCATTATCCAAACGATTTACCACCCTTTTGGTAATGTTTTGAGTGTTTAATCATGGAGATTGTGTCCAGATTTGCCCAGCCGCTGCGTGTTCATTGACTGGTCGATTCATCCTAGATTTTGCGAATCGCGGTCAACACCGTGCCACGATTGCGAGCGATTTGGTCAATTCGGCAATTATATGAACGCCCTTACAGCGCTCATATGACGGTTAAATGAGAGCCATGTGACGTGGCAGCTTTACATCATCCGTATGTATGCGATTGTCAAACTGTAAAACAATAGAGCCCTAATTGATAAACCGATGGAGCGGTCGATTCTCAACGATGAGAAAAGTGTATCCACGAGAGACTATTCAACGGCGTAACTCGAGTGTTTACCGGTGGCACACTGAGAAGTTAATTTGCGGTGTTATCGCGAAGAGTCCGTCGAGACTGCGAAAGTCGAAGTTCACAGACCGCGAGGAGAGGCTGAAGAAGAATCGCGTTGGCAGTTGAATCAGAGGCCCCGAACGCCCAATCAATTAGATAGCGAATGTCCGTGAGTGTGCCAGAGCTGCGAGTTCGATAGAATGTATATAGACCGACGGGAGAGTTTACGTCTCGGCCAGGCATGTCTATATAGCTTTTGATAGTTCCTCACACTCTCTTTATCCACTCCCTACTCACCGCTAATAGCCGTGTCGGGGAACAGAGAAAGCTTGAGAGAGTGAGAGAGGAAATGAGAGAGACAGATTGAAATGCTAACGAGCTTACGGTGTAAGATCCGTGCGGAGCCGTCAACACTCCTGCGCAAGCACTAATGATTATATGTCGATAGTAAACAGACGTTAGTCAGTAATCGTCCGGAGTACCCGAAGTTGTTGGCGGAAACGAGAACCGCACGCGCATGCACTGAATCCGAAATAATCACCGTCTGTCGCGTGTGCACGAGTTTACCGACACTGCTCCGTTCAAACCTCTCTTGTTGCAAACTCAGTCGTTTCATGGACAGCCTGGTTAATTCCTACCGAACGTCAGAGTAGCCGCAAAATAATCGGGGACGAGAAGGTGAACGTCATTTACAACAACGTCGACGCAATATCCCTGTAGAAAGCGCGTGACACAGAAAATACGCGCTCGATCGTTGGCGATGTCGCAGAGTGGGCGAATACCTGCTAATTATTAAGGGAGAACGATTATTAATGCCTCAGCTATAGTTGAAGTTAGGATTAATATAGTACGATGCGATACTAGTGCGAAATAGTATATTATGCCACAAGGGAGAAAAGTGTGCTTTTTCACCGAGGGTGAAGTTTGATGCCCGAGCGAAGCGAGGGCAGAAATTCACACGAGGTGAAAATGCACTTCCTCCCGAGTGGCATACGCTACTTTTTAAGCGACTATGCTAAAAAGTGGCCACATTTCTGTGCCTCCAATGGGGATGGAAAGTGACCCGCTGCGATACTTTTCGGCCCGCTGCGGTACTTTTCGGCCCGCTGGTCAAGAATCGACCACTTTCCGCCCCCATTGCAGGCATGGAATGTCGACTTTTTAGTGTAGACGGGCAAAAAAACTTTTTCTGACGAGTGTGAGTATGCAGCACGAAACTAAGACGAGTGTTGCAATTACGCAAGTTAAAAAAACGTTTTTCGCACGAGTATCGTACAAAATTTTATTTCCCAAGGGGTGAAAATCGGAGTTTTTTCCGCACACAATAAAAGTATTCAATAGATACCAACTTTTGAATGTAGACTAGCAAAATACTAGCGTCGTACGCTATGAAATTTGTCTGCAACGAACTGTCATTAGTAATCGAAAAAAAGCAAAAAGACATTCGGTTTGAAAAAGTGATCTAAACGGGTCACATATGTCCGTCCGTGTGGTAACAACAAGTTATCCTACGTCCAAAAGTTAACTTTTTGGATGGGTGGTAACTTTCGGATACTGTGCAGACGGAAATACGGAACCCATTAAGATCACTTTTTGGCAACTAATTTTGTGTGCTACCTGCGACCCTTCGCACTCGGTTAATAACAGGCGCAGGTTTTTGGTTTATATGTTTATCAGCGATGGCAAATTATCCGCTCAACAAATGCAGAGTTCATTCAAAGATTACTCTATAATTTAATGATTAATCAAAGATATGTATGGAAACATAGAGAAATACGTCTTGAGTAACATAACTTCAATTAACGAATCCCATTAGATTTGCCGGCTGACCCGCACATGTTATTTTTTGTTATTCATAAAAGTCACACACTGGGAAAAAAGGTACTAGAATCCGTCAAATGTGTTTTGTTCAATAGTCTCCACAACATATTTATTTGGTACAATCTAATTTCAAATATTTATACGGGTGAAATTAATACGTACTTTTATATTGAATGTTTCAAATTTCAAAGACTATTTATATGTGTAAAAGAGCATTGTCCGTTGATAAATATATCAATAAATAAATAAACAATGATAAACTTTCATGAAACCCATCATGTTGCCAAAGAAATATGATATGATAAAAAGTTCACTTGATTTTAGTCATTTTCTTTTCTCAGTGTATTCATCAATATTTAAACTGTTACTGTTGAAAGATCGATACAAGTGTGTCGCCATTACGTGTATGCAAAAAAAAAAAAAATGTTATCTACAAACAAAATTAACCTCCCATAGTATGGTAATTTTTACACGAAAATCAAGCCAAACCGATGAACACTGCCAAAAACTTTTCTGGATCAACTGGAGCGATGCAATTTGACTCAATCATTAGTTTTTTCGTGCTTAGCAATATATAAGTCAAATACTTTAACAACAACCTGGCCGGTATTCGCCCACTGTCGTCGATCGGTAAAATGAGTGCATTATGGTCAAACGAAGCCTCGGCAACACTCTGTTCCACGAGGGAATGCAAAATATAATCAAGGTAATCGGAACTATCACGTCGTGACGATATACTGTACCTCTTGCAAGACATGCACATTTATTGCTCCATGTGTGACCTGCGCCTTCGGGGAACAATAACGAGGTATTACCCTGCACAATATCGCCTGAACTTATATTGAATATTGCACGTATCTTATATAGCTGAGTTCGTATTAAGGTATGCGCAAACTCGAGATCGTGCTATAAAAAAATAAAAAAAAATGAATAAATAAAAATATATAAAAATAAAATTAAAAAACAGAAAGAAACTGTTCCCCGTTCATGAGATATCACTCTTTGGCTCCAATGCAATTTACGATATATATACATATCTATATACATAGAATTAAATCCCTCTTTATATTTACCGCAATAACGGTATATTGTTCGAGGTATGACTTCGACACGGAGAGTGTAAAACGATTGATGATAATCCCCCAAAAAAAAAAACATTATTATCGACAATGTAATTCCTCTCTGCCGTTGCAGCACACTCAAATCTATTTGATGTGTAAGAGTCTCCTGAAGGCTCTTCTGTAATCGAGATTGAATATCGTGTATATAAGTGGATTAAGCGCGCTGTTGACGTAGCCGAGCCATGTTATGAAATAGACCAATCTGTCGGATGGACAGCAAGCCGGACAGAATGGTACGATAACGTACATTAGGAAAAACGGTAGCCAGCAAACGACGAATACTCCCATTATGACGCCGAGAGTTCTCGCGGCGCGTCTCTCCTTCGACAGTGATATTCTCTGGCGTTCCTCAATGAACTGGTAGACGGTGGTCGACGTTCCGCCGTCAGCCGAGACGCCGGTGCGCCTGCCGTGTCCGCCGATCGCGACGCCGCCGGTAGTGACTTCGGTCGGCTCGTCGTCGACGAGCGAGGGTTTATTAGCATGCGATCGGGGCGTCGATCGCTCGTTGTGATTGGTCTCGGAGCTAACCGATTCCTCGGCGTCGTCGGTCTCGTGACGATGCCTAGTCGATCCAACGCAACCGAGGCGACTCTGTCTGGCGCGTTCGCGCAGTCGGCGCCTGGTAGCGAGAAATATCTCCAGGTAAACGAGGCTCATGAGCAACAACGGAATGAAGAACGAACCCAGCGACGAGTATACGACGTAACCCTGTCGTCTCGTCAGTTGACATGGCGTACCGGGTTCGAGCTCCTCGGGCCAGTCGTTCCAGCCCGCCAGAGGCGGTGAGCTTATTGCGCCGGACAGTAACCATACACCGGCTATCGTACCTAGTACCCTCTTCAGCGTACGCTTTTGAGCGTAATTTATCGGATCCGTTATGGCCCAATAACGATCGAGCGCTATAGCGCAAAGATTCAATATACTCGCCGTGCAGCACAATACATCGCAGGTAAGCCACAATTTGCAGAAGTGTATACCGAATATCCATTTGCCGAGGAGCAGATAAGCCACGTTGAATGGCATTACGAGTATAGCTACCGCTAGATCGGCGACCGCCAGCGAGACGATGAAGAAATTTTGTACTATGCGAAGCGGACGATAGGTGAAGACGCTCAGTATCACGAGGGCGTTGCCGAGTACAGTTGCCAGTACGAGAAAGCTGAGTATCAGCGACGCCGCAATTGCCTCCCAGGCCGGTAGATTCGAGCCCGTTTCCTCCTCGACGCTGCCGCAACCACCGACGTCCTCTACGCTGCCGCCGCCGCCGCCGCCGCCGCCGCCGACGCCGGTCCCGTCGTAACCCTCGCCCATCCTTCCGACTGATTCACCGCTCGAATTCATAACGTCCGGGCCTCTTTGTCTTCCTCCTACGGCAATTTTATCCAGCTGTTGTTACATAACACACAGAGCTTTTGGTCATCTTACGACTATTAACAGAGGTTAGATTACGAGACGAGGATAAAGAAACCCCCCCCCCCCCCTCTTACAACACTATTATTTTCCGGGAACGTATTTAACCACGGTTGTTGGATTGGGTAACTTACAGTAGCCTCTCGCTAAGTGTACGCGTATCTACACAGTAAAAAATGATTTCGTAAAATCGGAGTACGAAATTTCGTAAAAATAATTTTGTTAAATATTGTGCGAGACCGAATATTATGATTCTCAATCAGTCGCGCAACCACAGTTTTTTCGGTTATTCCGTATGCTCGGCTATTCCTTCATATCCCCGAAAAAACTGCGGTTGCGCGACTGATTGAGAATCATAATATTCGGTCTCGCACAATGTCGCATATTTTTTTTCTATATTCCTCGGTTCATTTGGCGAATAAAAGTCCTTTACAATTTTCGTCTACGACCTATATTTTCGGCGCTACAAATTTGTTAAGTAGAGCAGTTTTGGCCTATTTGCAACTTTCAACAATTTATTGCTCCAAATGTATAGGTTATAGAGTAAGGTTTCATAAAACCTTTTCGACTCAAAACCGGCCAAAGTATAAAAAAAATATATATATCCGAAGTGAAAAACAATAACTTATTTTGTTAATAAACAATTGCGATTAACAATTAAACGACCGGGTTTTCCGGAAAACACCTTATATATTCGTGATCGGGAGGTCAAAATCTATTGAATCCAACAAAGTTATTTCGGCGACCTCGGATTGCATACAGAAGCACGTCTGGTGTCTGGACTAAAATATTTCCTACGCCACCCGCAATCACAGATTAGTTTGATATTGCCAAACCTTTTTTCGGTGTAGTATTACATCTTGTATGACAATGTCTAACCCACGCACTCTCTTCTACTCTTCTACTTGACTCTATGCTAACTAGTACTATTATACGGCGCATGCTCAGATACTGGGCTCTCTGTACGCTGCTTTGTACGATTACCTACTGTACTGCTTGGTATTTAGGGGAGTCATCCCAGTACCAAATAAAGAAATTTATCTATATCTATATATCACTTCCATTAGTTCGCGGGAGCATAGGGGAGAGCGGGGCAAAATGGGACAGTGGGGCAAAACAGGACGACGGGGCAAAACGCAATTTTTTCAATAACTTTTGGGAAAAGTTAACTTTGCAAAAAGGAGCAGAAAATCGGGATGTATCAATGGGGCAAAATGGGATATCCAAAAATTATTGGAGAATTGCGTTTGTCTTCACTGTCCCGGTTTGCCCCCCACCGTCCCATTTTACCCCGCTCTCCCCTACTTCCACTACTAGTCTTCGATGTCCGGCTGCTATTGGCGAAAGTAGTGCGTGGTGGGAGATTCACTGGCCGCTACGATGCGCTCGGGCGAAGGTGGTGGTAACTTTGTAAGTGCGCATTTCCGCCTCTACAGTCCCATAGGCGCGCATTCAGCGAGAGGCTACTGTTAGAGAGGCTACTATTGTTTGTCTCCGTGCAAAAATTTTATCGGTTTGAAGAGCACTTTACTTATAGTAATCACCGGTCAGGGAAGACCTGGAAATTCTGGAGAGGTTCGGAAATAAAAAAAAAATTACGAAAAAAATCGGGCTAAAGTAAATAAATGTTTTTCAATTTTTTGGGAAATATGAGTGGTAATACGAACAGAGAAGAAATAAAGTTGTCTCCATGTAGAGGTGGATACAAATTATTTTCAATTGCCGTTAATAAGCTTGTAAACGTATGTTTTTGAGTACCGATTAATTTGCAGCCTCATTAATTAGTTACTCGTATTGGCACTAAGTGTTTGAATTTAGTCACGGGAAACGTTTTTTTATTCGCTTGGGGAATATCTGGCTCGAGTTCGGGAATTTTTGTCACTATTACTATCATGTTACTTTAATACGTTCCAACTCTATCAGAACACAGGCCTCCGAA
Source organism: Amblyjoppa fuscipennis (assembly GCA_963575735.1). Taxonomy (NCBI): domain Eukaryota; kingdom Metazoa; phylum Arthropoda; class Insecta; order Hymenoptera; family Ichneumonidae; genus Amblyjoppa; species Amblyjoppa fuscipennis. Next base: position 7,932,950 of record OY754492.1, on the reverse strand, counting down.
AAAACCTCTACTATAATGTTACCCTATCGTATTACGATTCTACCAGATTACAACTTTACCAGAATGTAAAGAACCGGGAAGAAGCATCTATCGATGGACAGTTTTATGCTGGTAAACTAGTAGTAGTAAAAGACATGTTGACCTCCCATACAATGCTAGATCTATTTTTCTATGGAATCCTTTTTTCACGCATATTACAATACCATATGGTAGGCCACTTGGCCATTGACCGAAGTCAGCCTTGCTGGTAAACTATTAATGTGCTTTATTCATAATACGAAACGATTGTTCTCGGAGAAATAGTGCATCCCGAAAAAAGATTTATTAAAATTAATTAAATTTCGATATTCAAATGACGTTAGACCTGAATAGGCTTTTGGCCTGTTTTTCGAATTTAATTATCTCTGCCTCGTCACATGTATCTTCCTTATCCATCGATACGAACACACTCCCCCAACCACAGAACTGGCGTGCCAAATTCTGTCAGGAGACATTAAACCGTTCCGACAAACACTGTAGACAACGAAAACAGCAACATCGGGAGGCCTCAATGAAACGCATAAGTTCCGTCTTTTTGCCCTAGCGGGCAGTCGGGACTTAAAAAAAATGACGTTACTGTAAGCGCCTTTGAGACGTCATTTTCGCTGTCATTAAGCAATGACAGCGAAAATTACGTCAACAAACAATGACCTGGAAGCCCTGACTAAAAAAAAAAAAAAAAAAAAAAAAAAAAAAAAAAAAAAAAATGCGGCAGGTGGTTATTTCAACCAGCATTCCATTGTATTCATCGATATCACATTTTTACCGTCGTGTACAGAATCTGTTAAGGTATAATGAATACATTCTTTGGTATGTTACGCGACCATAAGCTTTTCGTTTATTTCTAGTATTTCGAAAACAAATGGGAACAAAAATCATTTGGAAATAAAATTCGGAAATACAAACAAAACTATTTTATGAAATTATTGTGATCGCGGGAGCCAGGTTTGCCTACTAACCCATATATAAATGTGCCTCCTCTTTTCATTCAAGAGAATCTTGAATTTCTTACCCCTCGGTTATGAGGTGTACACGGTGCGCTCGAACACTCGCTCCATGGACGATGAATTTTTTTTCTCTGGCTCTGAATTTTCTTTTTCTTTTCAGTAAATCTGGTTCGTAAGATTATTTTTCTTCGGGAAATGAAACGACTGTGCGTATGAGCAACGATTGTACGCTAGTATCCTTATAACGCGGCGGTATCCTTATATCGTAAAGACATAGTTCTGACCTGTAGCTTTATTTTATCTTTCCCTTTTTTAACAATGTATATATTTTTGAGAGAGCGAGAGAGCGAGAGAAATCGCGTTTAACCGACACACGCGAAAGAGCCAATTTAGAGCGTCGTTAATCACTCCGAAGAGTCTCGAGGATGTCACCACAATTTTTAGCGTCTACCTATTGAAACGATTTTATCGAATCCGCGCGAGTTTATCCGAGTATGTGTTTGCACCGTGACAGGTGACAGGACACATAGATTTACCATACCGAAAATTATACGAATAAAGTAGATTGTAATTGGATGATTGAGAGGTGCTTGTGGTAAATGAATGTCAGATTAATTAATGAGCGTGTGTGCGCGTGTGTGTCAGACTTGCATCGTGTAAAAAGACTACAACTCAGAAACGGCTTCAGATTACACACTCGTAGAGTCGTCACATCTCTTCCCACGGTGCAATTTTCATAAAGATTGCGGCCCGGTTCGAGATTTTACGCCATTTGGAATTTTTGAAAAATGTGATATGGTCCTAAAACTGTATACGAATATAATACTATAATCAAAGATCTTTGGTATTGGATTTGGCCAAAATTTCAGCTCGATACCTCCACGTTCACTCGAATTAGACCCTTTTTAGTAATTTTTTTGAAAAATAATTTTGAATCCTTTGAAATATTTTTTTTCTTTACGTCTGATACGAGTTTCTAAATCAGATATCATGCTGAGACCGCTAAGAAACTATAACATAAGTTATAGTTTCGTAATCAGCGGTGAATAATAGATTAAGAAATGCCTCAAAACTACGAAATCCGCAAATTTCAGTTTCCTGCATTAAATGTTGATGGTTTTAATTTTATGAGATGTAACAATTTTTTTATGTTATAAGAAAAGGTACGCAGTAATTTGTACCTTTAATGGCTATTAATAGCTTCCTCATATATTGCAATTTTGAGCATAGCTTCCTTACGAGGAAGCTAAAATAGTTGAACGAAATTGTAATAAATAAGAAAGCCATGAGCAAATTTCTTTGCACCTTTTTTTCTAACGTAATTATGTATAATTTTTTACTTTTAGAAGATGTTTGCGCATAGACACAGGTTGAAAGGGTTAAACTATAAGTATGAAAATCCCATCATTTTCACTTAAATTGGTGCCTAAAGAAATTTATACCAATGAAATTTTGAAAACATCGAAAGATATTGTTGATTCGTAATTCACGCGGTTGTTCCATGAGGCTGACGCTGAAAGCGATTCATGAGAAAAGCTAGCAGCGTCGTAAACGAAACAAACAATTATTTCTGTTGGTATGTCACCAGTGTTGGTTTGACTTTAAGCCAAAATGTATATCGGACTCGTGTTCAGTGCCTGAAAGAAATATAATTATGTGGTTCTGAAGAAAAAAAAATCCTAAACTATCTCTTCTCATCGCACGAACCCTCTGTTTTAAATATTTTTCCCGTAAATCGCGATAAACATCAATTGAAAATGTTTGCAAATAACATATAGCGCTACTCTTTCCTAAATGCGTCTGGCAACAATGCTTCGTCGCCCGGCGTTTAAAGCCTATAAGTTAGACCGTAGTGTTCGGCAAATGAACGCTTCCGGTAAGAGCACGTTCATTAAAAAAATGTTCATTCAACGGTTGTTATCGTTTACTTGACAGTTCATTTACTACTTGATTCATTTTACCCGTTGTATTTTTTTTTCTCGCTGATCGCGAACCCGTAACTTATCTAACTTCCACTTCAACATTTCACCTGAAAGTTCCCACGAGTAGCAAAATGAATGTTATTTTCGGTGTTCACCATTTACAAACAATTCTGTAGCGCCTCGAATTACCTGCCGATGATTACTAGTTTTTATTACAAATCTGACAAGTTGTACACACTTTCCGAGCTGTCATGTAGCTAAATTATTTTGCTTGAAATTGAATGAAACCCTGCAGGATGAAAAAGGTTTTCCCAATACCTGATTCAGTAACTAGTTGCTCGAGAGCAAAAGTCTCTTACGTTCAGTACGCGGCCGCCAAATCCCCCACCGTTAAAAATGCATAAACCGATAAATTTCAAACACCATTCAGCTTGGAGGTTCTATCTACAACGGGTTCTTCGAAAGTTCGCATTTCCATATTCGTCGGATAAATTATGCTAAAGGAATATTCGAGGAGTTATGTGTATAAGCTTGTCAATTTGTGGTTAGGTCGAAGATTCCATTAGCCCGAAATGGTGAAGACATCCAGCCGTGTTCGGAATAAATTTTCGATAACATTTTCATCCGGGTTACTGAAAATTCGTCGGATCTTCGAGACATCTGCTATTATCGGCAAATTCCGTAACTTTAGATTACTTATAGCAATGCTGTGAAAAAATTGAAATCTATTGTGCTTATGGTGATTATGTAAGATAACATTTATAAGTATAAAAATACGTTAAAAATTCTAATATTATCAACAACCTTACTATTATCAACAATCTTTTTATAGTCGTTTGTACTGAACTTGCCACTCCTTACTTATTAGATATAATCATGATTCCCAGAGAATTCATTTCGTAATCATAGTAGTCGCGTGGTTCTCATTTTCCTGTCTTATCGATTGAATCTTTTAATAATCATTGGAGATAGTTTAAACAATGGCGTGAAAGAAACAAAAAATGTAAAATTCGTATTGGTTGCTATAAAGGAAAAAAAAAGTTATGTGAGTTGGTATAAAGTGAAAAAAAAAAATAGATTAAATCGTCAGGGTAGAAAATTGGATCCAACAACATGTCCTATGGTTACTAAAGAAATTTTCGGTCATTCTTTCGGACCCATGGTAATAATTTAAAAGTGCACGTTTGGTACAATCCTCTATAACGCGATTATTATTGATAATATTAGAATTTTTAACTTGTTTTCCTACTTAGTAATGTTGACATACCATCAAGGAATCATCATACCATCATACTCACCATCAGGGGAATCATTTTCATTTTGTTACAGCCTGTTAGAATTAATCTAGTGACTCATTTTTCGGTTAGGCAAACATCGCTGGTCTCCTTAAACGGGAGAAAAGTAAAGACACTCGGGATTTGGGTAAAACAAACTGTCGGAAAGACATTTTAATCCTCATGTCGAAAAGTCCTGTCGAGCACATTCGCCCCCCCCCCCCCCTCTCTCTTATCAATTCCCTTGGCTAAATCTTCCATTAATTACATTTAAAAATCCCATTGATTACCATTGACTATTCGTTAAAGGTAATTCAATGGGGTTTTGCCAATGGTATCATTCCCATTTGTATTACCATCTAATATACCATTCAATATGGTATTCATGTATGGTATTTTCTTCTCGCTGGCATTCCCATTCGCGGAAAAATATGCTGTATATAATTGTCCACTTTTCTACAGTGTCTAAATATGTAACAAATAAAAAAACTGTAATGCTCTCGAAAAATGTCTCCTATTGTTTACAAATAATATCGGTCCTTAAGTTCACAGCTACTATTGTGGACTCATTTATCTGCAATTCATTATCGCTTAAACCATTTAAGTTTTAAAGTTCCCTAGTGTTTGTCGACTCGATTCTTATTCCTCGTCGATTATAAATAATTAGACGTGCCATTAAAGATTCCCTAGCTATTGACCGTTCGATTCAGTTCCCATTTATTCCCAATGGTAAGAAATACCATTTCAGCTGTTCCAGTTATGCTCCAGTGGACTATCATTAATAACAAAGGGAAAAAGTACCATTTGTAACGTCCGATTGACTTGTCAGTGAACTCCAATTAATAACGAATGGGAGAAAGTACCACTTGAATTCTCCCAGTCCTTCGGAATTGGACTCCCATTAATAACGAATGGCAAAACGTACCATTTAAAGTTTCCCACCGATTTGTCAGTGGAGTCCCATTAAGAATGAATGTTAGAAAGTACCGTTTCAGTGTTCCTCATGAATTTCCATTAGGATCCCATTGATTTGGACCTTTGGATAGCATTCATTACCATTAAACGCTCAATGGAAAACTTGTCAGTGAACTCCAATTAATAACGAATGGGAGAAAGTACCACTTGAATTCTCCCAGTCCTTCGGAATTGGACTCCCATTAATAACGAATGGCAAAACGTACCATTTAAAGTTTCCCACCGATTTGTCAGTGGAGTCCCATTAAGAATGAATGTTAGAAAGTACCGTTTCAGTGTTCCTCATGAATTTCCATTAGGATCCCATTGATTTGGACCTTTGGATAGCATTCATTACCATTAAACGCTCAATGGAAAACTTTGTCAAGGGAATGCCTCACAAACTTGTCCTCCTCGATGTTTTTACTCCATTCGACGTTTCCATTAATTTGTCTATTATTGTTCTTTAACACTCGGATACTTTTTTCATCGCTCCTGGATACAGCCTTGTTTTATTCTTCTTTTTTGCTTCTGATTGCCACTCTTCTCACTCGCGAATACTGTTTAATCGGATTTTTGATTCCTCGTAGAAAAAAAACTATGTTTTCATTTTTTTTAATTTCGCCATTTTAGTATCAAAGTTCTTAAAATAATTTAAAACGTCAAGAATTGCGATTTTTTTGCTGGCGCCGAGAGGTGTGTGCATGTGGGCGTTTGTTTGTGTGTCTCAATATCTTACAAGCGGTTCGAGCCAGAAACTTAAAATTTGGCACACAAGTAAAGCGTTCCCACTTATTTAGTGCTTCCCTGTGTTTAGTACAATTTTTATTAAAATTTATGCCCGATTTAAAATTGTATGAAATTCTGAATTCTCGAATAGATGGCGTGGTAGCTCTAACTTTTGAAAATTGCGAACTATAATTTTAGAATTGTACAAAAATAAAATATATTAATCAAGAACTTTTGGTATCGAATTTGTCTGAAATTTATCAAAGTGGTCAGATCTTGTGCTCCTTGAAAAATCACCAAAAACGCTTGAAGTTGAGTAAACACGGAGGTATCGAGCTTAAATTTTGAAAGTAAATGGACTAACACTACAATATTTCATATTACATCTGGCAAATGTAGATCTAACCGTAAAAATATGGGCATTTTGAAATTTTTGAGTCTTTTAAAAAATTGACATTTGTTATGTCTATTCTTGCGGTAAATTGTTATCGTTAAAATTATATATATAATAAGCATAGCTTCTTTTATAATAAATCTAAAATCGGTCAGCGAATTTTCTCATACAGGAAGCAAAGTGCATATTACGGTATTTTTTTTTGTAATATTTGCATCAGCAAAAAACATTCCTACATTGAATCCATTCGCTTTAAACCCTCTCTATTCATTTCGAATACAAAAGACGCGTTATTGAACGACACGATTCAATTCGATAAGAGCTGCCGTGCAAGAACGTCGAGCGAAGGAAAAACTTGGCCACTACGCTGCTGTAAACTTCTTCACAATCCGGATAAATTGGATTGTGCATTTTTTGTATTTTTCGTACATATACAACCGTATATATTCCATTATAGATTAGAGACACATACACACACAGGTATAAATATATATACACAATCCATCGACCGACAGTTATTGAGTGGGATTAATTCTGATGAAAAAAGTCCAAAAAAATCATTTGATTGCTTTCGAAGAGTTAGAGCAATCCTGAAAAAGTACCCACCGTCGTTCTACGGTGCAGCAACTGTGAAAAAGTTAGCAGGACTGGGGTACGTGCGGTGAATGCGCGGGATAAAGTTTTTTTTCTACCACAAGCCACTGCATGTTTGTATGTCGGATCGCGTGGAGTAACGAGCCGTAGTAACGGAAGTGCTTGAGGGAAAATAAAAAAGTTATTTACCCGTTTTCATTGGATTTTCAAAACCCCCCATGAGCAGTCCTGCACCCATGTGTGAATATCTGTACTGTGTCGGAGTTATAAAAACGGCCCAGAACTGGGATAGGCCCGATTGCCAATTCCCGGAAAGTATTGGCAAACAACATTATTGGTAATGGACCTATGCAGCGTGCCAGTACAGGGCCAAGTCCAGAGCTACTAATATGGCCCGGAACTGGGGCAGTTACAGTTGCTGAGTCTTAAGGATGTAGGAGCAGTACAGTCCCGCCTAACGTGAGTTTCGGAGAAAATTGCGAACACTTCTCGATGGGATAAAAATTTGAAAAAAGTGAAGTATATGGGAGATGCTACAAAGATTGTTTTTGCGAAATAATAATTCCAATTTGTTATTAAATAATTGAAGATAAAAATTATTATACAACAAATTACCCGTCAACTTAACTATTTCCTTCATAAAAATGATTCGTTTATTTTTCTAAATACGTATGAATTTTTTCAGAATTTTTTGTAATCTTTGAAAATCGTGCTTTTTCTATGTTTAAGCTGTGAAAAAACCGCAATTTTCAAAGATTACAAAAAATTCTGAAAAAATTCATACGTATTCAGAAAAATAAACGAATCATTTTTATGAAGGAAAATAGTCAATTTCACGGGTAATCTGTTGTATAATAATTTTGATCTTCAATTTGTTCATAACAAATTGAAATTATTATTGCACTAAATCAATCTTTGCAGCCTCTCCCATATACTTGATTTTTTCAGATTTTTATCCCCTCGAGCAGTGTTCGCAATTTTCTCTGAAACTCACGTTTGGCGGGACTGTACTGCTCCTACATCGTTAATTGCCGGCTGTGTCCCCGTACAGATGAAAAACCGGATTGCCAGTACTGGATAAAGTCTCGAGCCGGCAATATGGCCCAATACTGGAACAGCCCTTGTTGCCAAGTCTTGTTCGACGACCAGGGCCTAATGCTGATGAACAACTTCACAAACAGTTGGCCATCGCTAATAGACCGTATTAGGTAAAATCCCTTTTTAGATCAAATTTTATATCCGTCGTAGTACCGGACATGTACTGGTTGCCAGAGTTCAACCAACGCTTTCTCAATAATATCAAAGTATGAAAAAGATAAATTGCAAATAAATTTTATATAGAACTCAGTAACTGAAGAATACATATTGATGTTTTTTATGATACTTTTTGAGCAAATCGCGAGATCCGGCTCACAAAGTATGTCCTTACTGATTTTTTAATAAGCTCATAAATTTTTATGGCTACGATATTGACAATGCACTTCAGTTATAGCTGAGTAAAAATTCGTATGAAGTTGGTGTGATAATATGCAAGCATTTGCTCAACTGATGTACAAGTTTCGAAACGTTGTTTTTCAATATTAGCATAGCTAAGTAGGTAAGATCTAGGACTAGTAAGACCTGAGAATTTTATGAAAGGTTTTTCACGGTATTTTTTTTTCCTTTTATTATTATGCAAGTATGTGCAGATATTATTTCGACTTTTTTTAGTTGTTTATTCTAAAGCATTTTCGTTTCGCTAAACAGATTTTTATTTTTAGTTTGGTTTAAAATAAAAATTATGAGATATATGTAAGTGAGCATTGTATTTGGCAGTCATGCTTACAGTAAACTATAAGAGGTTTAGGCTTTTGTTTTTTATGTTATTGTTGCCTGTAACTTATGACATGTAAAGAAGAAACAATAAAATAAAAAAGATTTAGGACTAGTAATCGTAGGGTCGCAAGTTCGAATCCCATCACCAGTCGAAAAATGTATTCTGAGATTTCCAGCGCAAGCGTAAAATAACAACGATACAGTAAACCACGATCAGAGAAATGCATTAAACAAACAGGCAGACGATAAAAACATTAACTTTTACTGTTTATTATTATTATTATTATCGTTTTTGAACAGTGGCTGAACATTGGCACGCGGTACTGACTTGACGCCGACAGCCAGCCAGCCAGCACTAGGCAGGTGTTATCATTTTAATATCGGCCCAGTACTGATTCTGCATTGGATTTGTACTGCCCCTTGATTCTCCGCCAGTACTGGTAGCTCCGGCACCAGTACTAGACCAGAACGATGCCATTCTGATATTCGTACATGGGTGCGAGTCGTCAAAATTAGAGGAAACTGGGCTACCTTGTGACACAGGAAAAACATGTGGCTGTCAATTTTGTGGGTATTGGTAGATAAATTGAACATTTCTTGTGGAACTTCGAAATAGTGAAAAGCATTGTTTTAGTGCGAAACATAGTGCAAGATATGCACTGAGAAAAAAAAATGGCTGGATTAACCAAGGTGCGTTCCCCCACGTTCAAAAGCGTTATTTAGTTGGTATAATAAAAAAATTTGTTTGCATCGAAATATTTTGAATCGACTGAAGCGAATAATCGTTCAAAAAAAGAATGATTTAGTTGTACCAACCAAATAACAGCTTTGAACGTGCGTGACCGCGAATTTGGTTAATCCACCTTTTTTTTCTCAGTGTGATAATTAATTTTAGCCATGTGCAAATGAAGTTTCCCGTTAGCAAAGAGTGTTATGATCATTAGACATTACAAATGGAATTTCTTTTCCATTCCTGACGAGTTAAAACAAATTACGATGATAACAGTGTGAAAGTACTTCGGGTCGCAAAGTTGATACGTTTACAATGCCCGATTTACCAAGATCGTTAAAACACATATGCATATGTGCTTTCACGATCCTGGAAAATCAAGATTTTTTATATTTACAACTAAATCTTTTCAAAAATGCCATTTTATTCGAAAAACCTTGTTTAGGATGCATTACTAAATATTAAATCTGATAACTCGTTAAAATTTTCCAGCATGTTCAGAATAAAATTAAAGCTATTTTTTCAATAATGGAGATTTCACAAACATGTAAAATATGATATACTGGGCATGAAAGGGTTAATTAATTACACGTGTATACTAGTTTGTGAAAGCAGCTTGTCTCTTCGGTGCCGGCGGCAGAGTCAGCAGACCGCTTAGCGGTCTGCTGGCTCTGGAGGTTAACTTTCGCTACGCTTTATGGACCCCTTATCGATGCGTTTGTTTATATCAGCGGACATTGAGATCCTTTCTGGGCCTTACACGATGGACCCACCAATCTTAAGTACTAGACGAAGAGGCCTCGCATAGTGGCTAGCGAGACATTCTACGAAGAGTTCCCTAAGCGCGCACATCTCTTCTCAATATTCAAACGTGTATCCGATTATAACTTTAGTCAACCAATATACGACTTTATAGTGAGCACATGTGTTCGCGACTAGCAAATCGAATTTGATTTGCAAATCGAACTGGTTTATGTATTGACGATTTGTTAACTTTAAAAAACACTCGGAAGACATATGATTAATCTGCTCCCCGAATAATCCAACCCCTGTTAATCGGGGTTCTAATATATATCCTACGTATCTTTCTCCAGCTGGTCACGAATCTGTCGTATCTTTCTCCAGCTGGTCACGAAAATCCGTCCCTAAAGCGAAATTAATATTACCTTTGCTATTCAACAATTAAAAAACCTTCCGGAACACTCCAAGTCCGTTGATTTTAGAGGCGCCTTCAATCGTACGAAGGTCAAAACGACCCGCGTTCGAGTTAACATATAAATACTTTACACCACAAATTAATGCACATGTGTATGCGCCCCTTTAAGGTTCAGGATTATAGCAAAAGTACGGCGGCGTTTTCAACATACGTACATTCGTATATTGGTACAGTTTACATATTTCATACATTACGCACGGAATAGTGATCTCCTGCCCAAACTAATACTTGCGTTTAAAGCTAAATCAAAATCGTACGGACGTGCAATGATTCGCGTGCCCTACATGACACCTCACCGTCGGTAGATGCGAGGCAATATGGGTTTGACCATTTCCAAGAAATGAGAACCACGGCTAGTTTGTCGGTAAAACAGAGTGCAAGCTTAAGTATTGAAACGTGCGTAATGTATGAAATATGTAAACTCGTTGCCGTGTAGATGGAACGAGGTGTAGGACAATGAAAACGTAAGAATGTTCAGAAAGCGTCCGTACATTTGCTAAAGTGAAGGATCAAACAATGGTGCGTGCAAATGTAAATAAATGATGGTGTGCAGTTTATACATGTTCACTTGCACCCATGTATGGTTGAGACTATGACAATTTTAAGGCTTCTCATTTTGAGCGCGAGAAACCTTTGCTCCATACGATATTTACGCGTGGTTATATGGACAGGGTCTGGTCTGGGAACGTGACGATTCTTTGTGTGTTATGTTGGAAATGGGCTTACTATTAATGTGTGTGAATAATCTTGTGTAAGGAAATGCCAATGTACGAATGTACGTCTGTTGAAAACGCCGCCGTACGTTTGCTATAATGCTGAACCTTAAAGGGGCGTATACACATGTGCATTAATTGTGGTGTAAAGTATTTATATGTTAACTCGAACGCGTGTCGTTGTGAACTCCGTACGATTGAAAGCGCCTCACACCAGTAAAGCTTACCGATTGGTAAACTTTAATCCAATCCAATCCATCAAGATTGTCCAAGTTGCGGGATATAGCTTTGTCAAGAATGAAGGGCATCTTGCAGTCGAAATCGATGAAATACATTTAACATCCAAAAAGAAAAAGAATCCAAAGCTTCGAAGTGACAACGGGGTCATCGAAGTACATATGTATAAAACACGTACTTTTGCATTACTACAAAGAGAGAGAAGGTTTCAAGAAGAGCCACCACACATGCGAATGCGAGAGAAAAGATGTATTACGAATAGATGTCTCCGGCGTGAAAGGGACCGAGGCAAATAGTGGAAGAAAAGAGTTTCACGATAAAAGAAGAGCCGTTGTAGTGGTACGGTATAGGACGGTGGAGGTATCGGGTGGTCGTGAAAGTAAAACGAGTGCGAGGGGTATATAGATAGTAGTTTCGCTCGAGTAAAACAGTTTTCGCGGGACGGCTCTTTCGCTTCTAGGAAGAAGTACGAGGGAGTGCGTTTTCACTGAAGCGAACAAAGTAATTCTACACGTTTCAACGTTTTCAGTACACGAGCAACCGAGTCTGACGGTGACTATGTGTACGTACGTGTCATACGTTGCGATACCTTTATCCTCGTTCTTATATGTGGCGCGTCGAGGAATTTGCACTTTTTCGAATAAATCTCCGCGATAGACATCCAACAAGAGATACTCACGGATGTGTGTGAAGAACAAACGATTCTGCACTGCTCCGAGACAGTTTAGTACGTCCTTGTCGAGAAGACGCCGAGGTGTGTGTGTATATATATATATATATATATATATATATATATATATATATATATATATATATATATATACACACCTCGGCTCGGCTGGATGTTTCCTTCATCCAGAGAAACAGTTTATTTTACGGGTGCCCGGCAAATACATATTTATTTGTATTAAACATAATAAAGTTCACGTCAATTCGACACTCACACCGACAGTCACAAATATTCATACGAAACTCTCAGATACTTAGTGTATGGCGACGTTGCCAATGGCTAAAAAAAACAACTATAGAACTTTTCTGATGTTCGTTATTACCGTGTAAGGGTTTTATCATCGTTCTCGACATCGTTTCCTCATACATTTTTTTTCACAAAGTTTTCTCTGCAAGAAAGCATAAAATCACGAAATATACTTCCTCCGAGAAATTGAGATGAATTACGAATTAAATGTAGTCCCTGAGCGATGATTAAAGAAAAAAAACTTGTTCGAAAATTTTTATAACCAATATTGCAAAAATTAATGATTTACCGTATTGTTAAACAAAGATTCCTTAGGTTTAAAAAGGCTAGATAAAGAGGTACAATTTTCATTTATTGAGTAAAAATCGATAGTGCCAAAAATAATTCAGGACCGCATCATTCTATGTATGTTTTAGCACCGATCACAGAATATTTCGCGCTGAACCTGAATCGATCCGTCGTTCTGCATAAAAGGCAAATACGACGTTGACATTGAAAAAAGTTGAAAATTGAAATTTTCATATCGCTTCCTTATAAAAGTTGAAAAATGAAATGTTCATATGGCTTTCATAACGTCACAGCGTCATAATGTTTCTTTACTCGCGAAGCTTCCTCTATGAGGAAACCAAAAATATAGAAAATGCTTTCTCATAGAAGACGCTTTGCGAATAAAGGAACATTATGAGAGAGTCATATTATAATTTCAATTTTCAACTTTTTTTTTACAAACTTTTCAGTAAAAAATGCTAAAATTAATATGAAAAACATTGTGGAAGTTCGTGGATAATAAATGTTTTTTAAATGTACAAACATTCTTACTGCTGGGTATATATATCCCTTCTTGGTTTCAATCTCAATCCGCGTGAAAATAAAATATATGCAAAAATACATACCACATATGTGGTTTTTCAATATGGGTTTTTCAATATCGAACGTATTGCAATTCCACAATCATTCTAACAAAATAGATCATTATTCGAGACTCCTCGAGGGGGGACTTGTCGCCTGTACCGTGGTTATCGAGCAAGTGACCTTTCTCTCACTCTGTGTGGTCGACGGTGCGGATCGATGGAAGTTGATAATCCGGCTCATTAGAAACCTTCCCTTATTCGTCCGAATTTAATGACCGCGCTGGGCGAGAGCCTATGCTGTTGGCTTTCTCACTCCCTTGTTCCGTACTTTGTCTAGTTCAAAAGGATCTTAGCGGTAGTTGACGCCGGGGAAAGAGTCCGCGTCTGACGTTCCTGTCACAATATATAGCAGGAGAAGAGAGGTCAAAACAACAAGACTGGGCCGGACCCATCGATAATGCAAAGGACCTCTAGGATTCCAAAATACGGACTTTAAATATATTGTATCAGAATATCAGATGCGTTTGCACCCAGCTTCTGGAAATGAGAGATTTATTGGAGCTTGCATCTGTGAAGTATATGATATTGTTTTAATGACGGAGACGCGATTGCACCAGGGAATATTGGATCCGGAGCTGGGGTTGTCGGATCACATTATATATCGAACGGATAGAAGAGTATAATTACCTCACGAAGGGATAGTAAATGGAACACAAAGAGGGGAGGAGTAGTTCTAGCTGTGCACCGCTCCATCTCATTTGCAATATGCGTTACGAGGGAAATCAGATTAGAACAAGCGTGCGTGGTGGTTTCGTGCCGAAATCAGAAATGCCTTGTTGGATCGGTATACATTCATTCCGCTAAAGGGGTCGAAGTGTAACGTGAGTATGTTGAAAGTTTGGGGTACCTCATGGACTCAAACTAAAATCGTACTCTTCCGGTGTTTGGGGGATTTTTTATTTACTTGATGTATCGTGGTATAATTAAGATGATGTTACGTCATGTTCGACAAAAGAGGCGTGTGAAAATGTGAAGCGTGCGGAAAACTTGTTATATTAGTGCTTATTTGGACCTCGCTCCACAAAATAATCTACGAAAGGCGATCGTCTGCTGTCTAGATCTTATTTTCGAGAATACTGTATATACGAAAGTAAATCGAGGTTTGGAATGTCATCCACTGTTACACACGGAGATTTTTTTACAATCAAACCTGGAGCTCGAAAACACTTAGCACTCGACAACAATAGATTTTTCTAAATAGATTATCTGGGGTTAAACATAAATTTTGAGTCGGTCGGACATTTTGCGTTAGACTTGAGTTTTATCGATAAAGCAAGAGTTTGGATACGGCGACTGTATTGCTTTATAATGTTTTTCGGGATTGTTTTGCCAAAATGTGCGGCTAGAAAGATTATCAAATCATTTACATTCCCTCTGAAGCTCAAAAATGTATTGGGTAAAAAAGAGGTTCACCATCTGTTTAAAAAGTATGGGCAGTATGCGGACGCCCTGAGCATCTCCGAATTATATGCGACTGGTTGGAAAATCAGAAAAAAAATGAGAGTGTTACATATCAGGAAGATAGTGACATTTCACTTGATCCTCGCAAATTTCGGGACTGTGGGCAAACAGTTTAAGGAAACCGGATTACCGAGTTCCATGTCCCTACATAATATTCATGCTGATTCATGTTATGATATTGTTGAACTTTTTGTTGTGCTCTTCAAATCCGCGCATTTGGGGACCGATTCGGTGGCAGAGCCTCTACCGTGATTACCTGTATAAGTTGACCTTACTTCGGTAGCGATCACACTGGACGAGCTAGCCAAAACATATTAAACCTTGAAACTTTGTTTGTCGTGGGTTTAGATGGGGTACAAGCTAAAGTACGAAGAAATTGTTACATCACTCTTAGCAAATCGATACATGCTCTATTCGTTAGATCTCTGAAGAAGGGTTTGTTTCAAAGTGCGTGGAAAAATAGTTTTTTAACGGGAGTTTTGGAAGTCGGGGGTTAAAAGAGATGTACAAGTTGTAGACCGATTTCAAAATTTGATGCAATAGCTAAAGACCTTGATGATTTAGTCTGTGAAAAGCTATAATTTTCCTTACGAAATGTCATAGTAAAAAGCAGCATGGGTTTATGGTGGGAAAGCCCACACTAACAAACCTTGCCTTGTATGAGAATCTTCTTAATAGCGAGACTCACCGTCAAGTGGATGCAATCTAAACGGACCTCAGCAAGGCATTTGACTGAGCTAATCATGGACTGTTAGGCAAAATGTTGCTTCGGTGGATTGCATCGCACTTGGATGACAAGCAGTAGTTCGTTAAGGTTAAAAACTTTGTATCGCGGCAAATTAACGTGCCTTGGGAAGTGCCTCAGGGATATCATCTTGGTTCGTTATTATTTAATTTGTTCTCAAATAATATAATTGCGTCTTCTGTCAAAATGTCTTTTATTTGCGGGTGACCCGAAAATACTATGCTCCGGGAAATTGGGGACCGAATGCTTAGTACTGCAAACTGACCTACATAATTTAGTAGTTTGTCGTGCGCATAATGGGTTAAGTTTAATCTCGAAGAAATGCAAAAGTATATCGTTGTCGAGATTGCATAATAAAATGAACTTTCAGTATAGTATCGGGGAACATAAGCTTCAGAGAGAAGCTTATGTTCCCCACGTCAATGAGGGGTGCATGGGTGTTATTCGGGGAAAAATTATCGATTGTTATGCATGTCTACGAAGTAGTCAACGAGGCAGTGAAAGTCCACATTTTGGTAAAGCGTTTTTCGATTGATTTCTCATTACGTCATCACTGTCAACTATCAAAACATTGTATTTCCCACCAGACCTTCTTAAATTATTGTACGCATCCACGTATGTCTTGCCATTATGACATCCACTCTTATTGGATTTAAGTTTGGGAATGCTCTGGGTTACGACACCATGATTATACGCAAACGACGTTTCCTTTTCAGCATTGTAAATGAGATAGTATCACCAGCGCTCTTAAGTTTGATTTGTCTTCGGGTCTCGCAACGACTCGGAACAAAATGCGCAAGCATTGCTTTTTCACGAAAATACATATGTCACAAGCACGTCTAGTCAGATCAGGAAATATATATTCAATGCTAGGATTCACCGAGCAACATTTTAATGCACTCCAGAATTGTACACGAGACATAATACTCACATACGAATAGTACACATTAAGTTAAAGTTATAATGATTTAAATGTGAAATTAAATAGAACTGGAGTAAAATAATATTTACTGTTATTTAAAGCAAAAGATATAAGTCTTTATATAATACAATTGCATATTGAATTTTGTGGCAAAGGAGAAATCCGTGAATTAAATAAATAAAATAAAAAAAGTTCGTAAAATATTAAAATCACGTAAAATTTAAACGTTTAGGAGCCATATTCACCACATGTAATATTAAAAATTATACAGCATTATTCCATTCACTTGCCAAATTTGATCCTGACACCACCACGTTTACTTGAATTAGACCGCTTTTAAGAATTTAGAAAAAATCGAAATCCCATAAAATCTGATAGCTTGGATAGACTTTGACCAAATTCCTGCCATACCCCGAATATTTTGCGGAATTGATCTATGTTTTAGAGATTCAGTATTTTATTATTATAATTTGATATTTTCGATTTACGTTTTTGCGTTTTGCGTTTGAGTTCAGTTGTGAGTTGAAGAATAAAAATAGGATTCGAATCACGGTTAGGATATAGAATTTGCCATAGATCAAGGCCGATACATTGAGCCACCCGGTATATAAAAAAGAAACCCATTACGGTGAGTTGCTAGTATTAGTACGATGGTTCGAGATACGGAAAAAGACTTGTATAAGTTTACGTTTACGTTTGCGTATAGGAAGGCCGTGCCGTCTAGGTTTGCAATCACCCAGTCCGTCACGGATTGCCCGATCGCTGTTGTCGTTAGGTTTTCCGAATTTACGTTTGTGTCTCAACCCGTAATGCCCGGAGAGTACGGTAAAGGGGGGCAAAATGGGACATTGAGGCAAGACGGGACAATGAGCAAAACGCAATTGACCAATCATTTTCGGATGTTCCATTGTTATGAATAGTTGCCGGTTACAGAATGTTGGTTTCTTTTCCGGATTTCGAGCATTTAGGATGAAGCCGGAATGCAATGCCTCGTGTCATCGAATTTCCTAATATATACGGTATCTGTATAAGATATTTTGGTAATATATCGTTTAGAGGACAATTCGCGTTCAGCTATCGCCGAGAACGAAGCTCGCTCTCGAGCTCCCGTTCCGGTGTTCTCGTACAACCCTAGACGGGAGCAGAACTCACTCCCGAGCTTCCGCTCCGCTTGACCTATGGTCTCTACGGATAGTATTTGACCATTTACAGATAGGGATTTTGGTCTCTAGGGATAGTATTTGTCTCGTGAGTTTTTCGGGTTGAGACCCTTAATAAAATCCACGATCTTTATATGTAATTTTCGGCTTGCGTTTACGTATTCCCTCCATTATTAGACCGTCGTCCACGCCCTCTTTCCACAAACTGCATCCTGAGCGATCCGAGGTGTGCTGCGAATTGGTCTCGCCATTCCGAAGCCGTTCCGTAATTTTGAAATTTTAGTAAACGAAGACTTAAATTTGAATATCAGTTTGGTGGTTTGTCGATTTCGCCGTTTTATTAAAAATGTACTGGCCCCCGACGGCTCTTACGGCGACGGAACGGGGAAACTAGGGCGAAGGTGGCCAGTTAGAAAATCTCTCGACGCAGTATATTTCCTTATTTAAACTCACTTCTAGCATTTATGTGCGATCATTCCCCTGTTATAAGCCTCCAACCTCCTCGCAAGCCATCTACTATTAGCCCGCAAGCCGCCACCCTGAATCGCATCCGTAGTCGATTACTCCCTTACTGTGTATTCGCACACGGGCACGGGGAACCACGGAAAACCAGTCCATACTGAATCGACTCTTTCCCCAGAAATTGGTGTTGGTACAGGGTAATCATCAATCTCCGGGGAAATTGCCTCCGGTTCCACGCTTTGATTCGTCAACCAGCGCGCGGCTAGGCTGTCACACATCCAAGTACTGACCGCGGGCGGTACTTCACTTTAGGAACCGTTTAGCCACACATCAACTGCGGACCTATCACTGTCGGCGATTAAAAAAGCGTGCAAAGTGATTTAAACAATTACTTCCTAATGTTTACGGTTTTGCCCATAACTTTCTCTCCGATGAATTTCGTTCTTCGATTTTGACTTTCTCATAGAGGAAACTATAATTAACATATAGTGTTCAACTCTTTTTAATTGTATTTTTGAGTTCAGTATAAAAAAACATGTGCAAACTAATTCGCACCTTTTTTCGTAAGATAAAAAAACGTCTACATCTCATAAAATGAAAACCGTCAAAATCTACACCCGAGTTTATTATAGGAAATCGCAAACCGAAATTTGCGGATTTCGTGATTTTAAAGCAATTTTTAATGTATTCTTCGCCGTTGATTACATAATTTAATACGAAACATTGTACGGTGCTGATTCATACCCGTGCCAAATTTAAGATCGGTACCTCAATCGGTTAAGATTGAGGAATTAAGATCGGTACTCAACAAAATTTTGTTTGGTTCATGGACAGATTTACTTCGAGATAGCCATCAAAACATGAGTTTTATAATACAGCTGTGCCTCCGTTATATTATATAGTCACCCGAATGAAATATAAACAACGCATCGATTATCCATGAAGTGAAGCCCGGATTTTGGGCCGTAGAAATTTTACTCCGTTACATTAGGATCTGATATGAACCTGAGAAGGACTTGTCAGGGCGCTATCACGGCCTGATGGAACGCTCCAAAATGTCCTGCGGGAATACTATTATGTCTATGTACAGGCACCCACTCGATCTTCCCCTCCATTACATGCGGAGCTTGACTGACTGAGTGCGCTGGTACAACTCTGATGCGAGAGTGAGGCACGAGAGTTTGTCCGTGTATGGCAAGCGCGGGAGACCCGAGATGGAGATTCATCGGGTTGTAGCGGGAGTGAACACCACCATCCCTTACTCGTGTACTTCGTTGAGATGCACAGAGAGTGAAACGCTTATAGAGGATACCTCGGATGTATATATAGTGGTAGGGCTTGTTCGGACGGAGGGCGCATAATTTAGCATTTGCCAACCCCGTAATTCGACTTTCATACGTGGTTAACGCGGCTAGTTATAGCAGCAGCAGCGATTTCTACGCCATGTATATGTACGTGTGTGTGTGTGTGTGCGTGTGTGTGTGTATATATATATATATATATATATATATATATATATATATATATATATATATATATATATATATATATATATATATATATATATATATATATATATATATATATATATATATACACACACACACGTATACGTATGTGTATATAGCACCCAAGCGAGGAAGTGAGCTAAATCTCGAGCACAGATGTGTGTGCATCTCGCCAAAGCTAGTTCATTCTCCAGCTCCTCCGGAGATAACCCTCGAGGGAATCTCCGCTGCCTCTCGTTCGACCACTTCGTCTATATAGTTCAACCACCGGCAGCTCCTCACTCGCTCTCTCCCTTAGTCTCTCACCCTCCTGCTAACTGGCTCCCGTGGCACACGCCCACGATCAAACATTTAAGTCCCTTTGAGTGTCTTCAGTGACCATGAAATATACAAAGCTCTGCGAGCTGATCGAGTTATCCCTGGAATACTCACGGACCCGCGACGTGGTCCCATGAGTCTTTTAGCTTGGGTTATTCACGTTCCTGAGGCGTAGCAGGTGTAATGGTGATGATGAGTCATCTTTCCGGCCCGTTTGCTCGAGTTATTGGGATTACGTTATCATGTTATTACGTTTATATTATGTATTGTAAATGATGTAATAATCATATACAAAACAAGTACACATCCTCATAGACACCAAAAACGCTAGTATAAAATATATAATCAATACGTAACTTTCGATTTTTCTTTAAAATCCACACAATATTTGTCGAAAATGACCATGTCTTTTTATTCAGATAGATTCCGTTTGGAAACCATGCTTCGTTTAATCTCGATTCTTTTTTTTTTTGTATTCCTGTATCTTGAAAAGGATAAGTCGGGCACGAAAATATAAGAATGAAGAAGTTTGTTTTTTATTTTGCATAAACTATTTGGTACAGTATGTGCTATATTTTCATTCGATTTGCAAAGACTATTCTAGGAGGAATAAATTTAAATTATTGTTTTCCATCCAATGCAACATTTTTAATCCGACCAGCAATTTTTCAGGTTACATGGCTGTGTATGTAAAAACTACTCTATTAGTTCATGTGTATTCATTCGACGCGACACCTGAATTTTCCCGTCAATTTTTCAGGATATTCTGTTGTGAGAGAAAAACTTTTTTAAGTTGGCAAAATGATATCAGGCGTAGTTCCCGGTGCGGTGGTCTAGTGGTTAGCGTGCTCGCCTCTAGACCAAAGCATCGGGAGGTCGACGGTTCAATTCCCGGTTTCGTAGTTTCGCCGAGAATAAAAATATGGGCGGGACAAAGCTCCAGATATATACATCGGTCACTCGCACGTAATGGCGCCTAAGTGTGAGTGTCGGATGTATATAGCTGTACTCCATGTTTACATCCTCGGTGAAACGCGACGAAGCTCCGAGGCCAGAAACCGAATCGGAGACCGGCTGTATCGGCATAGGTTTTCCGCAGTTTCCCTATGAACATGGCAGAAATGCCATGGCAAATGCGGTACAGAGGGGGAAGTCGGCTGCAGCCGCCGAGGGGGAAAAACGAGTACTGGTATGGAGAAGAATGGGGATGTATAAAGCGAAGTCGCTGTACGGTGGAAGATATAATAAATAATATTAGGCGTAGTTGGGGAGAAAAGTACCCTGAAAATTGGTACTTTTCACATTGATTCGGGATACGTTTTTTCTTACCACAGAATATTCTGAAAAATCGAACGTCAAATTTAAGGTGTCACATTGAACGACAAACAAATCTTGACTCGAAAAACTTGACGCCGTTGCCGAGAACAAACGACTTTTAAGTTTAACTATAAGACTTTTTCAAATTGACTAAGTTTGCAGCATATTGGTTCATATTTGATGATTACTCGTTTAAACAAAATTTAGAAACAATTTTGCACCGGCAATATCATTTTTTCCCCCCGAATTAACAATGTTTACAAAGTTTGTTGCCCTAGGTTTATATTTGACAATTATTCCTTTAAGCACTATGTAATAACAATTTTTATTTGAATAACAATTTTTCACCAACAATATTGTTTTTTTTTTTTTTCCTACATAAAAATATTTAACATTTTCCACAGCTTGGAAAATGATCATTTTACGTACCTGGTTGGAACGGTTGACAAAAATGTCTTGTTTACAAACACATTCTAGTACACATTCTATTTTTGTTCCAAATTTAACGATTTCTTTTTATCAGCAGACCCTTACTTCTGCCACGAAATACGTGTGAAACCGACCGGAAAAAATCGTTGATATCTACAGACAAGAACCGTTTGTAAAGTGTACAAACCATTTTTAAGCGAGTAAGCTGATCTCCCCATGGAAAAATGAAGGAGCAGGTAATGAAAAAAGCTATATCGAAATCCTAGCTTAAACGATTCATGAGCCTCGCATTGCTTCTCTATACCCTTTTTCCATCGTGAAAGCGTCAAAAAACACCACTCAAGCACGCTAATTGAAAGGACATCGCTCACATCGTTTCTTTTTCTCATACGAACAGACAAACAACTGTACTTTTCGCGTTGGGGGTACAAATTCCACGCTCCACTGCGGTTTAACAGCGTACTACTTTAGTTGCCATCGAGCAAATGCACACAGTACATACACCGATGCACAAGCCTTCCCTCAAAATGCTTGAGAGAATTCTCAACGATTAGCAAAGTACTTGGGCGTGCGGAAAGTTCGACAACCGTATGCGGACAAAAAATCTGTATGCACACGAGCCCCGCAAATGTGATGGGATAATGCGGTTAGTCGTGGGGAAACAGTTTATTCGTGTATGCCTGTGTGTCTGTGTTTGTGCGAGGTAGTTCATTTTCGGTTGGGATCCTAATGTTTTCGGGCTCGGAATTCTCGGAATTCCTCCTCCGATTCATGGTCGAAAGGAGAGACAGAGGAGGCAGCGCGTCCCGCGCAGGAAGTTATGCAGGAAATGACAGAGATGCGAGTGTACTAGTAGGCGACTTTCCCTCCGACATCGCCGAATAAATATGGCACAGAAGTTAGCAACATTGTTGCTACAACGACAATGGGTTATATTCCTATGTCAGTAACTCAATTCGATCAACTGACGTAGAATCTAACCTTTCGGGCATCATATTCTAAAGCGAATTAATAAGATTTACGTAAATTCAAGCAAATAAACATCAACGTATTATATTGTAAGACAATGTAATTAGCACGTTGAAATTGAATGTTAATGTTGTACCTCTGAAGAACGACGAAGTATACAATTACTATTAAACCTAGTACTGGTGCTGCCTGAATATTTTTTTTTATACTTTCTCCATTGTCAGAGAGTATGTGTTATTTTTTAGTTCATTGTTGTCCGGCCGGAAAACTTTTGGTAGTTGAAAAACTTCTTCAATGAATAGATCATTAGAGTGTCGATTTTTTCGATAAGCGTTGTCTAGCCGGCACGTTTTTGGTGGCTGAAAAACTGCTCTAGCGAAACAAGTTTTCAAACATTGAATTTCGTTCTGACCTCTAGAGAATCGCTACTACTCGAATAAGTGTTTGTATACGGGGCATTCCATACTGGTTCGACCTACGACGGACCCATACGAACTTCATCTTTTTTTTATTTATTTTTTTATTTGCATTAATTACAATTTTTCAAAGTGAACATATTTTTAGCTGGAATAAAAATTTCCGAAAAAATTCTGAAAAATCCTGTACTACATATGAACATTTTTAAGCCTAAACCCAGAATGATAAAACTTAAAGACTTAAAACTTTTCATATCTGATATAGGATTTTTGAAAATTCTTTCAGATTTTTTCATTTGGGCTAACAATATGGTCACTTAAAAAAAGAAAGAAAAAGCTCAAAAAACATCCAGAAGCAAACGTTGTACCGTTCTGGTTTTAAAATTCAACATTTTCATATCTGATACAGGATTTTTGAGAATTTTTTCAGATTTATTAATTTGGGCTAACAATATGGTCACTTAAAAAAAGAAAGAAAAAGCTCAAAAAACATCCAGAAGCAAACGTTTTACCATTCCGGGTTTAGGCTTAATAATGTCCATTTCAAATACAGGATTTTTCAGAATTTTTTCAGAATTTTTTATTCCTGCTCAAAATATGTTCACTTTGAAAAATTGTAATTAATGCAAATGAAAAAAAAAGAAATGAAAAAAAAAAAATTGGAGTGATTTTTAGAGATAGAACAATATTATAAATAATTACCAACCGAATTGGAGAGGTCGAGGGTCCTACGTAGGTCGAATCGGTATGGAATGCCCCATACTTATTGCATTTTCAGGGAGTATGTGCGAATTTTGACTTAAACTTAATTGAAAAATTCGCACATACTCTCTGATAGTGCGGAAAATACACAAACATTTATTTATGTAGTAGCATTGCTAGGTTTAATAGTAATTGCGTACCGAGCAAATCCTGTAAGATTTCCTGCGGGTTACGACTTTCACATTCAATTCGAAATACTAAATACATTGCAAGTGTCTTCAAATATAATACTTGATATTTGTTTGCTTGATTTTACGTAAAACTTATTAATTCCCTTTAGAATACGATGTATGAAAGGTTATACTCTACGTCAGTTGATCGAATTGGGATACTGACATAGGATCCAATTTTCCTTGCACCAACAATAATGCTAAACTTCTGTACGAATGAATAAATCGGGTATATTAAGTATAACCACGCCGTATACACATACACGAAAGGTACACAAACAAGCTGATCCTGCAGTTATCCACACCCGACGCTACTGTTATCAATTCCCCGACAATTTACATTTTGAAGTTTATCTCTACTCCTCTATGTTCGAACCCTATTATTAGTTTGGTTCATATGTTTTGCCCCGCGGTGTACAATACAACGAAGCGTCAACATGCGAGAAATTCATAGATTGAGTCTTAACCCCGTTTTCAAGAAGAATGCGCAGACGTTTCGACGGGGATGAAGAGACCCAGCCGCGAAGACGGAAGAGGAAACGACCGTAAAGAGTTGGCTCTGCCGCATCGAGGCAGAAATTACTTTCTTGGAAAACTCGAGCATCTATGTAGCGGTACAGGATTCTTGCTCGGGATCGAGAATGCCGAGGACAAGTTGCTGCTTGACGAGTGTCAGTAGCGGCGTATCTCTTGCGAGGGATAAGAGACTTTTCGTCTGCATCTCGCGCAAGTTTTCATCAAACCCCTTCCCCTCCTCCCCGACACAATTGTGAAAAGTTTCACCCGTTGTTATAGGAATTTCACGATAAACGAAAGTTGCCCGATTCTCAAATTGAATTGGAATCTTTCGTCAGTATAAAAATTTTGCTTGACAAATGTCTGGCAGTTCGTGATAAGCTGTTTCGGTTGTTGGCATGCGTATGGCAAAGTGTGGCTAAACTCTGGATTATGAAACAAGCTTTAAGAGCCAGACCCTCGTCGCGGATGGTATCTGGCGACTTTTTGGACAGGCCTCGGTGGACAAGCTGTTCTAAATTCATTGCTACCCTTGGGCGGACAGCTAGGTCGGCCAAACCGTAGCTATTCCTTAGCTGGTCTTTGGCTCGACCAGACCTTACGGTATCACTTCGCTGTGGAAATAAATGAGTTGTCTATGTTATGCATGTGTGCATGCCACACCGTAGTTAATATTTGGCAGGTGTTTCACTCTGACAAACACTGCAATATTTTGCCTCTGGAAAGCATTTGGGCATGCCACACAATGACGATTATTTGGATGATCCTTAGCTCACCCAAGCACTACAGCCCGGGTAGAAATTCAGCCACGGCCCTAGTACGGTACGGCGGCAAGCATTGTCAGGCTTGCCGTAGTACCTCATCAGACCGTAGTACGGCCTGAGAAGGGCCTTACATGAAATGTAACGTAGTGGTTGAAACAGCCGTGAACAGGCTACCTGAACAGGGCCTTATCAAGGTGCCTGATTGCCCCCTGAGCAAAATATAATAAATACATTTTATTTATTAACGTTGTTTAATTGCACTTGTGAAGTTTTTTATATTGTTATTGGGATTCAATTAACTAATTACTACAATTTAAATCATGGAAACATCGATTTTCATATTGCTCATACTGAGACTCAAACCAGTGACATTGCCAATGGGCACGGCGATGGCGGCACCATAAGCAATTCGGCTATCCTAAACTTGAGAAACC
This sequence comes from Amblyjoppa fuscipennis, assembly GCA_963575735.1. Lineage (NCBI taxonomy): Eukaryota > Metazoa > Arthropoda > Insecta > Hymenoptera > Ichneumonidae > Amblyjoppa > Amblyjoppa fuscipennis. The sequence goes on along the minus strand of OY754492.1, from coordinate 7,907,146 downwards.
TACCATCAATTTTGCTTTTAAGCTTCGGAAGAAGTATGTACGCGACGATATATACTTTTACAGTGCCAGTACACATGCATTCCTGGCCAAAAATGAAAATCGGTGAGACTTTCGAACAATTTCTAATGAGATAAAAATCGGAAAAATCAACCATGTGTGAGATGCTAGAAACATTGATTTTGGATATTAGTAATGCAAAAAAATTATAATAAATAGAAAAATAAATGTTCAACAAATAATCAGGGAATTTTTTTTATTAAATCGTTAGAATTATTTAAGTAATTTATTTACTTATTAAATTATTCAAACATCCAAAGTTCGTTGCAAGATTTCGTAAACATTTTTTTCCAACGTAAGAAAATTCTATAAAAAATTTATATCGATATTAAAAAATGTACGAATTTATTTGAAATTAGAAAAAAGGTTCAGATTTTTTCTAAACATTTATTTTTTAAATACAGTAGTAATGATTTTTTGGAAATTTTATTATGCAAAATCAATCTTCTTGGCACCTTTAATACTGTTCGTTTTTGCGTGTTACAAAGTACTGAAATTTGTATGTATCCACAGAGCTTTCTTCAATTGTGATGTACACACTATTTAAAGATTAATGTATACTTTTCGTCTAAATACGCTTCGTCAGCCCGTAAAATTTCAAATATTCAAAGATTTTAATGTTGTACATTGTGATGTTCGACTCGTCAACTAGTACTTAAAATTAGTTATCAATCCTCAGCTGAAAAATAGGAATGGAATAGTATTCAACAACAGAGAAGTAACAAGATGTTCAGAATGCTGTAGAGATATCTTGAGTTAACATAATTATTATGGAGCAATATGGCAGACCTGATAACACCCCTACTGTGGTCGGGCCGCATATCCACTCAATTCCTTTACTATCGATTAACAAGGACTGCCCGATCAATGCCTGATTTGGACGTGATTTTTCTAGCCGTAGACTAGTCTGCTCATGCAAACCTGGTGTATTCCAGACCCGGCCCAGGTAAGGCTTTCCATAAAGCGGCAAGCCTTACCGTTTCCTCATCACGATCTGATCAGTCGTAGAGCATACATGATCAAATTTCTATGCAGGAGTATTTCCAGTCCCTGGACAGGATATGGATATGGGTATGCCATCCCGTAGCTGTTATTTGGCTACTACTTTGTTAGACTAAACATTACACTATCATGTGTCTCTAGAAAGCATGTAGGCATGCCAATATATATTTTTATTTATTTATTTTTTTACGGGCATAACCCATTTACAGGACGATATTATATCAACCAATACATATTGTTGACATTGGAAAATTTTTATATCTTCCACCGTACAGCGACTTCGCTTTATACACCCCCCATCCTTCTCCAAAAAATTATTATATCTTCCACCGTACAGCGACTTCGCTTTATACACCCCCCATCCTTCTCCAAAAAATTATTATATCTTCCACCGTACAGCGACTTCGCTTTATACACCCCCATCCTTCTCCGTACCAGTACCCGTTTTCCCCACCGGCGGCCGCAGCCGACTTCCCCCTCCGTACCGCATTTGCCATGGCATTTCTGCCATCGGCATAGGGAAACTGCGGAAAACCTATGCCGATACAACCCGGTCTCAGGTTCGATTCCCGGCGTCGGAGCTTTGTCGCGCTTCACCGAGAGTGTAAACAAGGACTACAACTATATACATCCGACACTCACACTTAGAATTACCTAGGTATGAGTGACCGAGGTATATATCTGAAGCTTCGTCCCGCCCATATTTTTGACTCTCGGCGACACTACGAGAACCGGGGATCGAACCGTCGACCTCCCGATGCTTCCCGCGCAAAAAAGGAAGTATTAAAAGAATATTAAGAGTGTATTAATAAGAAAGTATTAGGAGTATGTCGTATTGGACTGAATAAGACTAAAGTTATACTTTGCGAATGAGTACAAAGTATGAAACTAGTATATGAAAGGATATTAGGTATCAAGTATTAAGTTAATATACTACGGAATATTCGAGTATTAAATCTGGACTATGGGTCCGTGGGTTCATCAGTCCGTGAGTCCGTGGTTCCGTGGGTCCGTGGGTCCATCGGTCCGTGAGTCCGTGGTTCCATGGTTCCACGGTTCCGCGGTTCCGCGGGTCCGCGGGTCCGTGGGTCCGGGCTTAATACCCCAATATTTCGTGGTATATTAATTTAATACTTGATACCTAATATCCTTTCATATACTAGTTTCATACAATGTACTCATTCGCGAAGTATAATTTTAGTATTATTCAATCCAATACGACATACTTCTAATACTTTCATTTTAATACACTTTTAATACTTTCTTTTTTGCGCAGGTTGGGTCTAGAGGCGACTATGCTAACCACTAGACCACCGCACCGGTTTATATTACAAAGTATTTGAACACATATACGCTTCAATAGCCATCCAAAATAAAAATGTAGATGATATGAACTAGAGGTACGGTATCTCAGCAGAACTACACTTATTCGATCGGAAAAATCGCTTCCAGCTTCCTTTTAAAGAGCGCAAGAGAGCCGCTGAATAGATCAACGGTTGCTCCGTATTCATTTCCTAGCCTCACGATCCTCGCCGGACAGCTATGGTAAGCATAATTTGTTCGATGGAATGGTACAAAAAAAATCTCCATCACTCGGGGTAATCTTTCCTCCTCTCTTAATCGTACGAGTGAGCATAGTATCGGTGAGTTGTAATTGCCGTTGATAATTTTGAAAAGGAAAGCCAAGTCCGCAATTTTCCTACGATCCCGGAGCGAGCGTAGACCTAAAAATGACATTATCGGCCGATAGTCGTGATCCAAGTAATTCATGGGATTACCTAGCTTGAAGGTAGCGAATCGTAGGAATTTATGTTGCACGTGTTCAATCAGATCTATCTGCGTCTGTTGGTAGAGTTGCCATATGACCGATGCATACTCCAACTGCGACCGGACTAATGCAGTATATAATGTAGTTATCGCATCAGGGTTATCGAAATTCCCCGCAACCCTCCTAACGTAGCCGAGCATTCTCAGAGCCACTTTGATTATTTTGCTAATATGTTCCCCAAAACCTAAATCGCTATCGACGGTTACTCCGAGGTCTCGGACTGTTGTTATGGTATCGAGCGCGTTGCGGTTTATCATGTAGACGGTCCGCAGCGGTGTACTCATGCGCGAAAAGTGGACTGTGTGGTATTTCAAAATATTGAGCCCAAGCTCATTTTGCTCACACCATAGCGCAACCCTATCAAAATCTTCCTGGATCAGCCCGGCATCCTCGGGGCTTCTGACTTTGGGATAAATCTTTATATCGTCCGCAAAAAGAAGGACATTCAAATGTTGAATTACTCCTACTATACCATTTACAACAATATTGAAAAGGAGAGGGCCTAGATGAGACCCCTGTGGTACCCCCGAGTTAACATTATATGTTCCAGAGACTGCCGGCCTGAATTTAACCATGTGGGTACGACCTGATAAATAGCTCCTAATCTAATTTAGTAATTCCCCGGTGATGCCCAGCGATTGAAGCTTTAACAACAGTATTCTATGGTTGACTCTATCGAAGGCTTTCGAGAAGTCCGTGTATATCGTGTCAACTTGAGTCTTCTCCGCAAATGCTTTTATAATGTAGTTTGTAAATATCGCCAGGTTTGTTACTGTCGACCGTGCATGAGAGAACCCGTGCTGCTCTTCTGCTATCACCCCTCTGACTGGCAGTTCGAGTTTCGTCGTTACAATGGATTCAAACAGTTTCGGAATGGCATTCAGAACTGAGATTGGCCTGTAATTTACAGCCTGCGCTCTATCCCCCGATTTAAAAATTGGCGTCACAGAACTGACTTTCCAACAATCCGGAAAGATTCCCTCCGACAGGGATCTACTGAAAATGACGTATAACGGGCAGGCTAGCGCAAATTTACAGCTCCTTAGAAGCCTCGGAGGAATACTATCAGGTCCCGGGCCTCCATTCCAATTTAACGATGAGAGCGCCTCGAATACTTTGACCAGCGAGATTTTAACCGATGAGATGTGGAGTAGTCGTACCGGAGGTAGCGGCGGCGCTGAACCTGAGTCCACAGGGTATACAGATTTGAAAAAATTCGCGAATAAATTAGCGATAGCCGACGAGGTGGAACCAGTGGTACCTTAATATTCGACCATGTTCGGTACCTGATTATCTTTCCGACCGGAGTTTGCGAACTTCCAGAAGGCTTTGACATCCTCAGTGATGTCAGCTTGAACAGAATCAACGTATGATCTATAACACCGATCTGCAAGGTTTTTACAGCGCGATCTAAGTTCCGAAAAACTATCGTAGTCCTCGGCCAGTTTTGACGACTTATATCTCGTATGAGCAATTTCTTTTTAACTACGGTACGTCTCAATTCAGCTGAGAACCATTTTGGATACTTCCAGTTTGTGAAGTTCCTCCAAGGTACGAATTGACTAATCGTGAACTGTATTATCTCAGTGAGCGAGCTCGCCGCTTCATTTAGTGTTAAATCCGAGAAAGCTTCAGACCATGGATAGCGTGCCAGAAAATAGTTTATGGATTCGTAGTGCGCTTTTTTAAAATCATATGATCCTCCAAGTTCCCGGTTATCAACTGACTGAATGGTAGAGAGGAATGTTACCTCCAGAGCAGGGTGGTAGGAATCGCATGATATGAAGCTATCCTTCGATCTCGAGACCTCACATTGCACAGTTGCGAACAGTCGATCGAGTGTCACACCATAAATGTTTTGTACAATGTTTTGTTGACGAAGATTTAACGTGCTAAATGCTAATGATAAATCTGATGCGGCTAATTCTTCGTTGCGTGTGGCACCGAGGGGTGTTGCCAATGCCGACGGCAGGTTGTCTGATGACCATATTATGTGCGGGAGATTGTAGTCACCTACTACAAGGATCTTCGACGTCGGGAAGCCTTCTGCCGCCGTCCGAACGCTCTCGCGGTGGGCCTGGTGAACCGCGGGAGAGGACGCTGGGGGAACGTAAAGCGCTGCGATGATAATACTGTCCCCACCATGTAAGAAATGTACGAGAAGCTGCTCAAGCATGTCGTTGCCGCCGGGTATTGTCCAGCTTACGAAATCAGTCGCGACTGTGATAAGAACTCCCCCACCACGCGATGCCGTGCTAGTGCGAACGCTCTGGTCACACCTGTAGCCAGTGTATCCCGTAAAGGCGACTTCCGTTGACCGTATTCCTTCATCGAGCCATGTTTCCGTGAATATTATTATATCAAACGAACGGGCTCGGAGATTCATGGCTAGGCGGAGTTGCGGTAATTTGGTCCTTAAGCCCCTAACGTTCTGATAGTAGATGGCTATCTCCCGCTTGGCGTCTAGTTTTTTTTTCTTCCTGAACTTCCCTAAGCTTGACCATTCTCGATACACCATTTCGATATTTGATCGTCCAATCACTTTCACCTCTACCTTTCTTTTCGTTCAGTTCGACTCTTGCCGCGGCTGATTGGCTTCTCTGTCTCTCCGTTTGGTCCCCTTTCACCTGCACTACTTTGTCCCCACGCTTAACATTAGAACGATTCTTAAGCACATGGTAAGCGTCTGCTCTAGGATTTAGAGAGACCAGCAATGGACTCTCTGGCAAGATGCAACTCAGTTTTAAGTTTATTCACACTCATTGCCACAGCATCATGTTTTTGCTGGAATTTATCAAAGTTCAGAGCCAAGGCAGCGGCGAGGTCCTATTTTGTTAACGGCTCCTTCGATCGGTTCGGCCTGGGAGGTTTACCACTGATTATTGGCGACGATGGCCGGGAGCCACAGCAACGGGTGAACCCTCCATTAGAGGCCCCTCCACATTTTTTGGCACACGACGGATGATAAAGTGCTTTACATATCGGACAAGGTACGGATTTCTCCCTCATGGGTCCTCGGCCACATCCTCTACAGGTGTTGCTTTGCGGTATGAGTAGCCTAGCCTGGTTGCCCGCTGATTCCTTTTCTCCCATTGTCCACTTCCACCGAATCTTAGGTTATGAGACGACTCACGACATATGGGATAAATAAAAACTCACTGCGGGATTCACGATCCCCGATTGTTTGTTTAGGTTGTACACTGTGACAGTTCCTTACAGTCCAGATAATTGGACGAAAATACTTTCAACTATATACTCTATATATATAAATCTGATAGGAATAATCCCCAGCGACAATTACGATATTGTATTAAAGAAGATTCAAATTACAGTTTTTTGTACGTTTTATAACAGCTGATGAAAAAATCTGCTTAATGACTTTAAGATTGTTTCTATAATATAATAAATGACGTTATTTATTTATCTCATTGATTAATTATGACCCGCAGACCTCGCGTACTTCTAGCCAGACTTGAAACAGACAGTAGCCAAGCAGAATCCAAGCAGCTACAAGCAGCTGGTTTGGTCAAGATAGAGGCCAGCAACACGCGACCGAGACAGCAGTACGGCAGTATTGTGTTATGTATGGCTCAGCCAGACAGTAGCGCAGTACAAGCCATCTGTCTGGCATGTGTTCGGGATCGTCCGCTGAGCGCTATAATGCCCACATCCCAGAGCCAGACTCGCGCCAGCCACTTCCCGAACATTTACCATGCCTCCAAGCCAGACGAGTGCCAGTGCGTAGCCAAACGAAGGATTTGTACTCGGGTAGTTACTTTTTACGTGGTTCTTGTGTGCACCTTCCTCCCCAACCCCGACACATATTAAAGTGTGTGCACGTTACAAAAAAATATGAAAAACACGTGCATTAAATGCATTAAGTGCATTAAATGGAAGTCTTTATTCTTCAAATGCGTAATCGTTCATAATAGCCTCTTACCAATGAATTAAAATGATTTACCTTCCAACTCCACCTAGCTATATCTCTCCACATCAGGAATATCTACAGCGTCTTCGTTAATTTCGACGGGAGGGGTGCTTTCGAAAGACATACTCCTTAAAACCTTAAAAGACTTCCAAGTCGTAAACGTTGCTGCATATCCATATTCATTGCACCTCCCTTTAAACGACGCATCAAATCGGTGATGCCGAACAACGTTTTTTAAGAACTGACTGTTCGATGTAGCTGCAAAATTACACACACGATACTTGAAAATATTGGGCGGCCTGCGCATGATCGTGCTGTACGATATACGAATATTGCAATTGATTCAAAAGCATATGCAAGTGTGTTCTTTTCCTAGTGTTTTCTTTTATTAAGTGTTTAGTACTGTAGTGTGTACCTATATATCAAGTCAGTTCAGCTATAAACGCGTTAATACAATACGCACAGCGGGTGTTCTGTAGTAAAACACTAATAGGGTAAGTCGGGGTAATATAGCCATAGTTTAAAAAAAAATGAAAATTTGACGTTTAACGTTTAAAAAACGTATACATTTTTGTTGTAACCAACTCTAAGAACAGCAGCTAAAGTAATTAGCTCAAAACTTCCGATATTTTTGATGCGAGATTTAATTGCAGCTCTATAAATAAATATTTGTCATCGGCCGTCTCAGCTGGACACTATGGGTGACATGGCCACAGTAATAATGCAAGTAAATTAGGCCCAGAGAAGCAGAATCACACAAAACATGTTTTATTATATTTTATGTTGTCTACATAACCTGCAGAAAGACAATAAATACTTGTGCCAAATGCTTTAGATGCTAAACTAAAAAGAAAACAGTTTTACTGGCCATCTCACCTGCAATATCCGGGTGATATAGCCACCGCCCGTTGATGCAAGCGGGCGGTGGCCATGAATTAAGGGATTTTGCTTAAATTTAGAGAAGAAATTAAACAAAAAAATAGGGTTACTTCGCACTAATATGTTCTTAAAACATCCAACTATAGTGTGTAATATTGATTTACTAGCAAAGTTATGATTTAGTATGTCTTCAGAGCGTAGAGCAGACAAATATAGCTCGAGAAACTTCTGGCTACCTCGAAATAGGGATTCACCGTTCGTACTGATCCTCGCATTCAGAATTTTATAATCTTTGGTGCAATCACCCCTGGCGAAAAAAAACTACGAAAAACTATGCCATTTCAACAAAATATTATGTTTTTCTACAATAAAGTATCCAAAATCTACGACTCACTCAATTTATAAAAAGTTGTACTTCAGCGTAGATAATTTATACACATCCCTACAATAAGCTACAATCATCTACAATACGAAATAGTTAGTTGTAGTTTTCCATAAACATTATAAATATATATGATAAATTACTACTTTCAACAACACGAATGAACGGCGAAAACGTGATGGCGTATTTTTTTGTAACGTTTCATAGAAATAACAACTTTTTACAACAAAGTACGACTTTCTACACCATTATAGACTGGGGTCAAAAATGGAAATAAGTACAGCGTAATTACTTGTAATTTATAGTAGAAACTATAACTTTTTACGAATCACAACAATATTTTACAACTTCGATGAACTGTCCGAAGAAGTAAAAATGTACTAGGACGTAGTTTTTCGTATCTCCTCATAGAAAGTACGAGCTTCCATGTGAAATTACGATTTTCTACAACCACCATCTTCCTATGGAAAATGTTCATTGGAATGCATGCATAGTTGTAATTCCGCGTGAAAAGTACAACTTTTAACAAGTAACTATAACCTTCGAGAACTGATTCGGACTTTAACCGCAAAAGTAGATATCTGGACCATAGTTTCTCGTAATTTTTTGCCGAAATTACAATTTTCTACGAATCACAACGATATTTTACAACTTCGGTGAACTGCCTGCGAAAGTAGAAATGTAATAGGACATAGTTTTTCGTATCTCCTCGTAGACGGTACAAGTTTCTACATGAAATGACGATTTTCTACACCTACTAGTTGTACTACTACTACCACTAGTTGTACAACTAGTAGTTGTAGAAACTTGTAATTTCACGTAGAAACCCGTACTTTTTACGAGGAGATACGAAAAACTATGTCATACTACATTTCTACTTCCGCAGAGAGTTCAGCGAAGTTGTAAAATATCGTTGTGATTCGTAGAAAATTGTAATTTCAACAAAAAATTACGAGAAACTATGGTCCAAATGTTTACCTTTTCTGTTAAAGTCCGAATTGGTTCTCGAAAGTTATAGTTACTTGTTAAAAGTTGTATTTTTTACGCGGAATTACAACTATGCATTCGAATGAACATTTTTCATTGGAAGATAGTGGTTGTAGAAAATCGTAATTTCGCATGGAAACCCTTACTTTCTACGAGGAGATATGAAAAACTAGAACCTATTACATTTTTACTTCTCCGGACAGTTCATCAGAGTTATAAAATATCGTTGTGATTCGCAAAAAGTTGTAGTTCCTACTACAAATTACAAGTAATCATGCTTTACTTGTTTCTATTTTAGACCCAAGTTTATAAATGGTATAGAAAGTCGTACTTTATTGTCAAAAGTTGTTATGTCTATGAAACGATACAAAAAAATACGCCATCACGTTTTCGCCTTCCATTCGTGTCGTTGAAAGTAGTAGTTAGTCATGCATATTTATAATTTTTATGAAAAACTACAACTAACTTTTTCATATTGTAGATGGGTGTAGCTTATTGTAGCAGTTGGGTTAGAGTTAAAGAACGGGTGTACTAATTAAAAGTACAACTTTTAATTAGTAACTATAACTTTCGACAACTGTTTCGGACTTCAACAGAAAGGGAAAATATCTTGGCCATAGTATATAGTAGGTTTTGTAATTAATTGTAGTAATAACTACAATTTTTCACGGAAAACTAGAGCTTAATGGAATCGAAAAAATGTGGACAAATTATAACTTTTTACGAAAGTTGACAACTTCCTGTAAACATATTTCAAATCTGACATTTATTTGTGGTAGTTATAGATCGTCAGCATTCTATAGTTCTGGATTTGTAATAGATTTTAGTAATAAATTGTAATTTTTTTATAGTAGAACTACAACTTTCTACAGTAAATGATAGTTTATCGGGATCGACAGACATATGGACAACCTATAGGTATACAACCTAATATACACAAACTTTTATGAAAATTGACTTGAACTATCTAAAAGGATATCCTAAATTTCGTATTTTTTGTAGATAGTTGTAGATCGTCAGCATTCTGTATAAAATGTTGACGATTTACAACTATCTACAAAATAAGACGAGATTTGGAACATGTTTGTAGGTAGTTGCCAATTTCCATAAAAAGTTGAAATTTGTCCACATCTTGTCGATCCTGGTAAGCTATAGTTTTCTGTAGAAAGTTGTAGTTTTACTACGAAAAACTACAATTGATTACAAAGATCTACTACCTACCCAGAACCACAGAATGCTGACGATCTACAACTATCTACAAAAAAATGCGAGATTTGGAACATGTTTGTAAGTAGTTGTCTATTTTTGTAAAAAGTTATAATTTGTGCTCATTCTTTCAATTCTAGTAAGGTATAGTTTTCTGTAGAAAGTTGTAGCTTTACTATAGATAATTACAATTGATTACAAAAATCTACTACATATCCAAAACCATAAAATACTGACGATCTACAACTATCTACAAAGAAATCCGAGATTTGGAACATATTTGTAGGTAGTTGTAAATTTTTGCGAAAAGTTGTAGTTTTTCCGCATACTTTTATCCCATTAAGCAATAGTTTGCCGTAGAAAATTGTAGTTGTACAATTGACTACAAAAATCTGCGAGTTCCCGCGATTAGCGTGTTGCTGTTAATTTACAACTTATTACGATACTGTACAACTATCTACAAACATGTTCCAATTCTCGCACTTTCTCATAGATAGTTGTGGCTTCGGTGTCGCTTAGCATTATAAGTTCTAACTTTGACGATGTTTTGCGTAGTAAGTTGTAGTTTTGGCGTAATTTTTTCGACAATTTTGACGTACAATGTTGTAGATACAGCGTAGTTTTGGCGTAGGAAGTTATAGAAATATTTTCGCCAGGGACATTGTATCTACTGGAACGGGACGACCCTGGGCCCCCCCCCCCGTTTTCGGCAGCAGGAATAAGGGAGAAAGATGGGCGACCCCACCTTACATCTTCAGGGGTCCCTACTATCTCCAAAATCAACTCCCTCTACGTAAATCTACCTACCGCGAGAGGGAGAAGTCCCACTAAGGCCCACCGCGAAGGACGGAGACAATAAAACCAGCGGGAACGCGCGCGCAACTCACTCTCATTTGTACCGTGTACATCGTTTACCCATAAAGTTTCTACGCTTGAGCCGGAGCTCAGCTCCGTTGTTCGTTTTAAGGTTGTGACAGAAAATCAAAAGAATCGCTGCAGCGTCACACGCACGAAACTTCGAGCGAATTGGGAAATACATATATACATATGTTTACACGCGAGGTAAGTTCGATCGATAGTTAGACTCGTTAATTCGAGCCGGTAACGTGCCATCGAAATTTAGCAACCGGGCACGCGAGAACTCTCGATCGAATGAAGCCTAGTAAAATGTAACGACGATTTTCGGCATTCGATCCTCGGGCCTCGCGACGTGAACACCGGCCGACAGCGTTTGGAAAGGCAATTTGATCGTGAAAGGGTTTTATCGTGGTGTCCGAGGCTCGGATCGTTTGTTCTGTGTCGGTCATTGAGATTTTGTGAGTACCAACCAAATTTAGTCTGCTAATTAAACTTATAATTCCTGGAAACTCCGATCGCATTTAAAGTTATTCTGGGTCATCCCATATACCCATCCTGAGCCTCTCATGACTCTTATGAATTGTCGTCTGTGGACGACTGGCGTCCAACTTGAATATTGATCGAAATTATTAAAATTTGCCCCCCTAGCAGCCACTGACCCCGGCCGCGCTAGGTATACACCTCTTAGTGTTCCTTTGATAATTATTTACTATTTAACTAAAGATCATACGATCTTTAGTTAAATAGTAAATAATTATGAAAGGAACACTAAGAGATCAATTGGTAACAAGGTTATTTTTAAGGTCGTAAGTCCGATCAATATCGGGGCCCGTAGTGTGTGAAGCTGCTACATTGCGTAGTTAGTAACACTCATTACGGAACGTAATTATAAGATCGAAACAATTGAGAACTTCGTTGTGAATGATAGTGACAGCTTGTGAGGTAAAATAACGAGCAAAGCCCAACGCGATTTGTTAAACATCAAAGGGTTTCGCTAAATAGCTGGATAACATCAAATTATCTTATTTTGCATCATCTTAGATAATTACGAATTTATCGAGTAATTCGAGACCCTCGTTGTGAGCTACGGCGGCAGCTTGCGAGGTTAAACAAGGAGTAAAGACCAACGTGAATTGTTAAACATCTAAGGTAATCGCGTAGCGTGTTTCGGCGCGTCAGTCTCATTACTAGAAACTCGGATGAAGTATCTACCGAAATTGCGAGTATAAACCAAGCAGCGTTCGATAGCGTGGAACATTGCATACGCTTTCCATATCGTTTTCTAAATCAAATTATTTTATTTGATAAATTGAGTGTTAAGCTCCCTGCGCGAATCTCTCGTTGCGTAGGAATATTCTAAATTACCTATTTCACGATATATAATCGTTATTCCTTTCGACTGAACGCTGTCTCCGAGTGTGCGAGATAGCGAAGGTCCGTTTTATTTACATCGAAGACAAAAGGCTTTGACTCTCGTTGAGGGCATCTCAAGGTACGCGTGAAAGAGGATAGCATACTATCATCAGCAAGCGGCTATAGCGAAAGCAGTCGACGCCGCTGTGCGTTCTAGCTCTATCACAGTACACTCTAGCGTAGTCGAGCGAGGCCCTATAGTGTTGAGGAGCACCGGCGTTCGGCTGTCCGATCGACCCACAGGTCGTTCCACGCGAAACGTCGGCCTACTCGACGCACCTTGTCAATTGCAATTTAACTTTTTCTTCTTTCGCTTTTGACGAGTATCCCAGGTCTTCTGCCGATAGGATACCCGTAATCTCTTTCCTTCACTATTAACAACATTTTCCTAACAATCATCTTTTGCTATTAGAGCTTCACTCTAACCAACAGTATCGGGATACCCCTAATTTAACATTTCCATGAATCCACGTTTAATTAAATTCATTTTGGTCACTCGCCTCACGAGTAGACATTTTATTTATTTATTACAGATCCCTTTGTGAAGCCTGTGATGACGGGTCTAATCACTCGAGCGGTGCGAAACGCGTGAGTGATCCAAAAAACCAATCTGAGGCTATCCCGAACAATCCTAAAAATTATTTTATTAAACAACAAATTCAATCTACAAACATAGTTTGTTTCTAATTTTTTTTTCTTTTGTTTGTTATTTCCGACTTTCCCCAAAATCCGTCGAGTCCAGTACACGAACCCTCCGTTATACGAGAAATTCACGAACATCCGATTTTCTCGTCGAGGAATTAATTTCTACGCGATATTTGAAAAGAGACTGTAGTATCTCGTCTCTCAAGGTCAACTTTGGCAACCACGGCAGGCTCACAATTATCGAAACGTTTCACTACACATAATAAAATATACATAAAAACTGTGCAAACGGCAGCGCCATTCCTTTGATACGTTAAACGATCTTGCGGGTGGGCATCCCACCCTGATTTACCCTAAGTGCTGTACAGTGTTGTACAGAGTTGTACAGTGTTGTACAGTGTTGTACAGAGAATACAGGAAAGATGGGGTGCAAGTGTGTTGTTTCAACACGTAAGCCGACCAACACGTATTTTATGAATGCATTTCGCTGGTGCGACACATGTAATATGTGTGTTGTGAGTTGGTAAAACACTCTTGACAACACACTTGTTTTTAGAGCGCATTGGATGTATTTTTGTCGAGGTGTATTACGGCCCAGGTGTATAATTTCCAATTCTGGTGGCGTGCTGTTTTGTGACGTTGTGAATAAAAATAGAGGAAAATACACTTCTATTTAATCCACCATACACATTTCTCGTAGAGAGAAATCTGTTCATGTCACTGTGATTTGCGACATATTTCCATAGACTCCCCACACGGGTTACGGTGCGAAAGTACCCAGATAGCCAATAGCAGTACCGTCAAATAACTTTAATTACTTAGCGCCAAGCTTTGATGTTTCCTTGCGATAAAGGTCGCAAGTAAATTTGCATCGCATAAATGACCGGTTCCAGCAAGTTCTCAACAAATTGTCAGCAATATTGCAACAATAATTCCCCATCATGAGATTCCAGTACATTCGTGGCAAAAATCCAAAAACGGTTTCTTTACGGTGAAGTGAAAATCATGTGACGGAGCCGAGAGTGTGAGAGAAATAGCGGCATTGGTCTTACGGTGGAGCGAGAGAACGCGACAGAAAACGTATTTCACTTCACCTTAAGCTGATTTTTTTTTATCTTGAAACAGATAATGGTTTATAGGACTTTACACTAGATGAGTCTTCCCAGCCGGACAAGCGGCACAAAACGACGCAGTTAGCGCAATATTTCTGACGTGTGCCGCGCATGTCGCCAATATTGCGCCACATTGGGTCCATTTTATGATGTTTGTCTATCTGGGTTATGGTGCGGTAGAACGAATTAAGTCGTTTCGCTATTAAATGTGACGGGCTTTTTAAGAAGCCTCAAATATGGGCAATTCATGAGCATCCCTTTAATTAAAACAACGTGGGTCAAACAAAAAAAGGGTGTGTCATCTATATTTATTAGGGTGTGTCGAAAATAAACTTTTTATTTATTTTTTCGCTCCCATCGCTCTAAACGTTAGTTTTCGACTTCAGAAAAGTCCTCGTTAAAGGCCACCGCTGTAGCTAATTTTTTAGAGGTCGCTTAAAGAAGTTTTATGATTTCCATGTACTTATCACGTAAATAAAATTATTTGCTCTAAAAAAATTATATCTTGGCCATAAATAAAAATATTGAAGTCGCTTCGGGCTTATTTTGAAAGGTAAAGATGATACTTCATGTAAAAAAAAAAAAAAAATGGAAAACAGGTAGAGTACGACGATGTGGAGAATTTTCTGAAAGGAGGGTTATTTTATGAATAATGTCCATAAATGAATCCTCCGGCTTATTGTATAGCCGTTATATGTTCACTGGCAGAATTTTCAAGAATTTGTCTTCTCCGTTATTGAGATATCGGTAAAAGTAATACAGAATAAAAATCGTAAACTCAAACCCACACATTAGTTATATCATAGAGTGACTAAAAATTGTATAAATAGAAGAAGCTCGTTTTCAGAAAGAACATGTCCAAATTTTCAATCGATCATCTTCCTAGTGTTTAAGTAAAAGGCATTTGGGTATCCGTCTCTTTCTAACTAGTCTACGCAACACTGGGGTTTTCTCGCTTGTACACTGCCGTCCGACAGTGCTGCCACACGATGCGTATCCCGCGCACTACTGCCTATTTTCTCGTAAGGAGAGTCGGGTCCGAAAGCTCAACGGGGTTCTTAGTTCGGGGTGGACCCACTAGAGTGAGCAATTAGTGGCGCTGTACGTACTTCAAGGAACAGCACCATTTTTAGTTGTTACTGATTCTGACACTGAATAATATACAGATGAAGATAAAAATGCGGAAAAAAATGATGCTCCAAATAATGTACGAATCAAAAAAGTGTTAATATAATACCAGAAAACAATTGAAGATTTTTGGCGGTGAGCAGAGATCCCGACCTGTCGAACGCAATATGCTGCAACGAAACTCGAAAAGCTGCACCAAAATTGGATAATTTTACACAAAAATCGTTTGCGGGTTAATTCTCAAGGTCAGAAATTAAAAGAAAAAAATTTCATGGAGAAACTCGATAAATTATTCGATATCGCACATCATGATGTTGAGAAGTCGCTGACGGAAGAGCAGCGGCAATTTTTGAACCCGCAACGAATAAAGAAGCATCGTGGTTTCGTGCCAGTGCAGAAGGATGATCTGGAACAAGTCGAACGGACTTCAACCAAAAATGTTGGAGCTGCTGATCTTCAGGAAAACGTCGAGATATCAAACGATGATGGTAATACTGGCAATAATTTGACATTTTATTTTTTACGAGCCTACCCATGGCTTGGTCTGATAGTTTGTGTGATTCTACGTGAGGTTTCCCGTGAGTCGTGTATTTTTTATTTTAGTTCTTTTTTGACATTGAGTATAAAAGTTCATGTGACCCTTAATGAGTTTGGCTTTAAATGTGTGTGATTTACAGTACTTACTCCTTCAGCCTCCATGGCATTTTATGTGGGTCTTTGGTTAAGTTTTCGTGAATTTGTATGTTGGTTGTGTTGAGATATTTCTGTTTTTTTCTTTTCTTCAAGTTTTTTTTAATGCTACTTTGAGTTCTGTTTTTCCAAGCGCGGTCGATAATATGTGGGTGACTCTATCGGCTGTACAGACATTTTAGATATGCGGAAAATTGCTAAGAACTCTATCTATAGCCCTAACGTAATGGCATCGGATGTTTAGGTGTGAGTCAGGTTCTCAGTCAACTCTCAGTCAGCGAACTAACGGAAGGATCAAATCAGACATCTAGTGCTTGTGGTTTGAAACGAACGATTTCAAACCTTGACTTCAAACTGAGTCAAGAAAATAAGCCCAACGCTAAAAAAAATCAACATCACGACTCCCTCTCCCTCGAAGTTCCTTATGGTGTAATGGATATTCAAACTAGTAACTGTCTATTTAATTGTTTAGGTGAGCGAGCCGAGAGACTATTACAGAGAACTTTTAGAACTGTCGTGCATTTTTTTGGGCGGTGAATCCCAACGCGGGGTAAAATTTCAGACGCCTGGCGCTATGCACCATGCACAATGGCTTTCTAAAGCAATGTATTGCTTGAAAATGTTCCTGTTTCGGAAACAATTTACCTTTAAACTTCGAGAAATGAATGGCCTTCGACATATCTATATTTTCATCATCAAAATCTATGTGGAATCGTGGTTCACTACTCTATATGCCATTAAAGCTCCAAACCGCGATTTGAAACTTCTACAAGGCCTTATCGAGTTTCGAAAAGTCAACGCCGATGTTTCGAAAGTGGCTTTTTCTAAACTTGCTGCGCATCTTTGGTATCTGTCCGATGAACTTGCACCATTGGCATTCTTCGATGATTCAGTACCATTGGAGGTTTCTTTGAAGGTTCGTACAGCTTTCTTGAGAAAGCTCCAGAACATTGGGAATTAGACGAGAGTTTCCAGAATTGTCGAATAGTCTCTGGAGACTTGAAAGTCGTCAACGATATTGCCAAGTGAGGGGTTGCCCTTATTGAAGAGTACAACAAGTTGTTGACGAAAAACGAAGAGCAGAAGCAGTATCTTCTTCAAGTCGTCAAGAAACATCGACATTAATACTCGAACATAAACAAAAAAATCTGTAAAATTAAATTCTAATTTAATATAGAATGTTCTTAAAATATACTGTTTCAAAGCATTTTTCAACTTCGATTGATACCTTTTTCCGAAAACTCACTTGTATCATTTTATTTTATTTGCGTTAGATAACCGTAAATGCCTTTTAACGATAAAATGCCTTTGTCCATAATTTACGCCCCTTTCAGAAAATTCTCCACATCATCGTACTCCACCTCAAAGTCTTCCAATTTTTGTTTACATACAGCTTAATCTTTCCCCTTCAAAATAAGCCCTAAGCGACTCCAATATTTTCATTTTTAGCTGAGATATCATTTTTTTTTTTAGGGGAACTAATTTTTTTTTACGTGTTAAGTATATGGAAATCATAAAACCTTTTTGAGCGATCTCTAAAAATTTAGCAACAGCCGTGGCATTTAAGGAGGACTTTTCTGATGTCGAAAACTAACGTGTAGAGTGGTGGGAGCGAAAAGATAAATAAAAAGTTTACTTTCGACACACCCTAATATTTATACACAGCCAATACGTCCTTGTAGATTTGAGTAATAACGCGGCTCAATGACGAGGGTATGTATGTGACTTCACTCGCCGAAATTTAACCTCTATAACCATAAAAATAAATGCGTGTTTTCGGATTCTTACATGTTCAAACATTGGTTCAACGCTCAGGTTCGTATGAGTATCTATATTTTTTTTGTAACTCATTCATCAAAAGTGCTGCTGTATCTGGGGCCGGGCACAACATAAAGTGGTGTTTTTCAAGAAGGCTTTACATAAATACTGGAAGCGTTGCATAAATATACTGTAAAAAAGAATTTAAATTTAATGTATCAAAGAATTTGAAATTCACAAACTCGGTACATTAAACGAAAATTGATGTACCTTAAACTGCAAATTTGCAAATCTTCAGTAAAATTCATGTCCCGTACATTAAAATTAATTATGTTTTCATTAAAATTACAGAACTTGTTCCTTAAAACTATGTTTAAAGAACTTTTTTTTGAAATGTAAAGAACTTTTACGGAAATTACTGTACCATTATTAAAATTTATATAAAAGTTTATAGAATTAACTGGTGTGGTTGTGTCAATTGCGTATAGCAGTTTCTGCGATTACAACGTTGGTTCAAAGTGAACCAAAACTGCATTACACTAACATTTTTTTTTTCGATTCAATCGTATATAATGTCACCATACAGAAGGTATATTATTTCGACTTGAACGTATATTTGGTCAATTAAAAAAAAATATGACTCGATGTGTTCGTATACATATGAACATTTGTCATCTTGAAAATGATTTTATCAATTCGACAAGACGTCAAAGTAGTCATTTACTAATATTATGTCCATAATAAACAACTTTCAAGTTGTTTCGATATTTCAATGTCCAATCATGGAAGTTGAGTCTAAGTTAATGACGGAGAATAACTTATATATCTGATTCAAGATTTTACATATCAATAAGTGACTGTAGCGTAGCGGTAAGGTACTAGGTCAGAATGCGTTAGTTTCGGGGTTCGAGCCCCGCTAAAGTATATAAAATTTTAATTTATAAAAATTATGTTATATTGATAAGTGGCGATGTACTGATAACAATTGAACATATATAAAACACGATATAAACCACGTATGCAATTAATTAGTAACAAATAACGTAAATAACTATACCGGATCCTAACTCCAGATTGAGTTGGGCCAAACTTTTTTTTCAGTGCACAAAAACGTCCAGACCTTACTTGAAATTTCATGAACCGCATTCACACAAACATGGCAATAGTTTCTTAAATTTCAAGAACGAAGGTATCGTAATATTTTCGACACGGGCGTCCTTTTTCATAAACCGTCACTTGAAAATTGCGACGTATAGGTGCTTGAAAGTTACAAAACGGTTTTTGCATAAAAACCTCCAGTATCGGTTCATTACCCTAGCAGAAATTTAGTCAGGGGTGTTGTCTCGGCCCTTCTAGACTTCCCCGACATACACTTCCCCGACATACAGGGCCTCCCCATGAAGGCTTCGCCATTAAACCCCTACTAAATTAGTACAGAAATTAAATTGAAAAATATTTATTTGCAAGTCTTTCTTGGATGTTGCGCATTGTTTATTAGAGATTTTTACTTACTGACGATAGTAGTCAATTTAGATCGCCGAAAAAACATATTGTAAATTATTTTGCTGTAGGTGGGTTTCGAACCGGGTTCCCTGTGGTTGCTACTCTGCGCCTTAGCTCACTCGGCTGTTCACATCTTATTAGAGTTCTTTTTTTATTGTCTATTTAAAGTTAACGAAGGTGTTATGGCCACATTTATATGAATGCGATTAAAATAATTGGAATAGAACAATTTATTCGTGAACGCTTAACATTATTTTTTTTTTTGTTATTGACATTGTGCCTTTTGTCAATAATATTTAATTAACAATCGAATAAAACGTTTGTAGATATTGTGCACTGAGAACTATTCATAAGGAAATAAGGTTGAAAAATTGTTTATCGATATGTAATTAACGATTGTTAATTAACAATTAATTAACAATCGCTAATGAATCATTCAATAGTTGGCATTACCGAATATTAAAAAATTACCAGTATCGATACCCATTGACGAATTAAATAACGAATGCACAATAATGCGTATACGTTTAAACAAATTATTACCTGCATTTTTCGCAGGGTCATCGTAAATAAATACAAATACAAAAAAATTCGTGAAAATAATTGATTCAATTTCTGATATATTAATCGCATTGTTAATATTTTTCTTAACAAATGATTTATGTATTATGTTTAATAAGTATCCAACACTAAATTTCTAATTTTCAATTTCTATTGTGGAATCCCCAACAAATCTAAATAGGGCCTCTATCCTCACTGTAGATTGTTCGATTGAAGCTTGGTTTTCCTTTATAGGACCCAGTAAGGCGAAACATGGGTGCCCTTCTATGGTTTCCTTGACTATCCCTTATCAGTCTATTGTGGACTCCTACATTGGGCCTTGTAGCGTCCTAGTTTGGATTTCCTATTATGGATTTCACGGGTATGCCTGTAATGGCCCTATAGTTTATCTCGGCCGCCCAACTAAATTTCTGCACGGGTAATTTTCAAGCAAATTTTTTTTACAGTGTACTCGAAGCGTATTGTAATGAGTATTTATAATACGCTTCGAATAATTATGCAACGCGTGACCGTATCGTAAATACTGTGCGCATGCGCACGCCGTCTTTTTTTCCTTTATTGTCGTGCCCGGCCAGCAACATGACCTGGCACCTTTCATGCATTCGTAACAAAGAGTAGTATGCGATACTTGTACGTAAAAGCGGACTCCCGACGGCGGTTGTGAAGTGGTTGCACTCGCCTTCTCTCGCGCTACAACAGCACTCGGCTTCGCTTCGTGCTGCTGTAGCGCTCGATCCGGCTCGGGCAGCCACTTCCCAACCTTCGCCGAAAGTCCGTTTTTACGCACTAGTATCGCAAAGTACCATTAAAATATGATTCACAAACTAACCGGTGCGGTGGTCTAGTGGTTAACGTGCTCACCTCTAGGCTAAAACATCGGGAGGTCGGCGGTTCGATTCCCGGTTGCGCAGTTTCGCCTAGAAAAAAAAGATGGGCGGGTCGAAGATTCAGATACATACATCGGTCCGTCGCATGTAGCAACTCCAAGTGTGAGAGTCGGATGTATATAGCTGTAGTCCATGTTTCCATTCGCGGTGAAACGCGACGAAGCTCCGATGCCATAAATCAAACCTGAGACAGGCTGTATCGGTATAGGTTTTCCGCAGTTTTCCTATGCTCATGGCAGAAATGTCATTGCAAATGCGATAGAGAGGGGAAAGTCGGATGCCGCCGCAGGGAAGGATTGGCTACTGACCCGGGCTAACTCTGTATAGACGCAAATGAGACCTGAAAACGGGAAAAATGTAAATAAAAAAATATGCATGATACACAATTGGACTAACACCAAAGCGTCATTGGTAATGAATTTTGTAGGAATTGAAAGAAGCATTTCGATTTATAAGAAATCGATTTTTTTCAAAATAATCATTATTCAAGCAAATAACTCGTGAGCTACCTTGAGTTAAAATCTGTTTGTCTTGTTGACATATAGAGTGTCGAGGATACGGTCGGAAACCGCACTCCAATGCTCGGTCCGGGGACCTCTCGCCCACAACGAACATACGCAACAAAATAACATATATATACACTTCCGGTTGAAACAGCTGACTGCGAACCACCTCCAGACCTCCAGGAGATATTGGCTTGGAGAAACCCTGCTTGCTCTCACACGTTAGGGATCATAGAACAAGTTGGTCCTATCCCACATTGGGGAAACGACTCACTTAGTTAGGATTCCAACGATCCGACGAAAGTCGAATCCCTCGAAGTCGTATCCAGGGGGGACCACGGGGAGGCGGAGTCGTCAATACTGGGCTCGGTTCCGACATAGTTAATCCAGAAAATATCCAAGTTATTGTCGGGGAACGAAACTCCACGTGGCTGCTTGAACAAGTCGCACTCGGTATGACACCTACATAATCAAGTGCAGCCGAGTCTTGTTGACAACTTGCTGGCAGAATAGTTCAGCATCGAATACTGCCAAAAACATAGGCAAAGGCGGACGCACCTTACTCAATAGTGCCACCATCCCGTGGGGACATGTGCTGCCTATTTGCTGATGGGTTGTTGACAAAATGCTATCTAAGCGAAAAGTATCTGTGAGTATCTGAGTATCGGCGTGAGTTTGCAATTGACATGAACTTTATTATTATGTCCATTATTATTATTGTACTGTGTTATAGTATGCGTGGAAGCTTAAACATCAAAGCGAATGCTCATGCACAACAATAACGAGACGAGTTTGAAGAGACTCGTTAGCTCAGGAAGAAGAATCTAGAAGACACTGGTGAAATTCCGTCACAATTGCTGACGGATAAACGTATCAAACAGCGTTCACTCTGAAGCGTAAAACAGTGAGTGCAAAAAAATGTAATCCTAGGAAGATAATGTGGCGAGTCGAAGGGTCGCGTCGTGCCAGCATTATTGCGTGTTATCCCTTGGCTAAATCTCCCATTAATTACCATTAAAAAATCCCATTGATTACCATTAACTATTCATTAAAGGTAATTCAATGGGGTTTTGCCAATGGTATCATTCCCATTTATACTACCATTTAATATACTATTCAATATGCCATTCACTTTCCCATTCGGTGTATGGTATTTTTGTCCCGCTGGCATCCCCATTCGCGGAAAAATATGCCATATATAATTGTCCACTTTTCTACAGTTTTGAAATATGTAACAAATAAAAAAAGTCCTTAAGTTCACAGCCACTATTGTGGACTCATTTATCTGCAATTCATTATAGCTTATACCATTTAAGTGAAAGTTGCTACTCACACACGTGACTCCCTAGTGTTTGTCGACTATATTCTCATTTCTCGTCCATAAATAGTTAGATGTGTCATTAAAGATTCCGTAGGTGCTTACAGTTCGATTCAGTTCCCATTTATTCCCAATGGTAAGAAATACTATATTGGCTGTTTCAGTTATGCTCCAGTGGACTACCATTAATAAAGAAGGGAAAAAGTACCATTTATCACGTCCCATTGACTTGTCAGTGATGTTGTAGCCCGAATTATTCTAAATTAATAAAAGAGAAATTAATAAATTCGTGAAGTAAACTGGGAAATACTTACTGGCAAATCCACTGAGTCGTGAAGCCGACATGCGTAGGAATTTGCCGAGCAAGTATCGGATGATGCCCGGTTAATGCACCCGGCATTGACAAATCGTGCTGAGCGAGAATCGGACGATAGCCGATTCTCGACGTCGAAATATAGGAAGTACAACAAAATTGCAGACGTATCAATTTGCACCTCGCGGATCGCGATCGGGAAATTGTCAGTCTAAACTTGACTAGAGAACAGAGAGGTTGGTCTCAGAGTTAGACTCATGGTCAAAGAATATAACAACTGTATTAAGATATATTACCAACGAATAAAAAACCTTCATCATTCTTTGAATAAATTTGTTATTTAGTTTGCAGAACAAACTTGAGTTTCACTCTTAATTTGGCAACGATGTCAAATACCTTTCAAAATTGTATTTGTTGACCTCGCGTACAACAGTGAACTCCCATTAATAACGAATGGGAAAAAGTACCAATCGAAGTTTCCCAGGGAATTGCCATTAGTTTCCTATTGGTAATGAATGGGAAAACCTACCATTTCAAATTTCCCACTAATTTGCCAGTGGAGTCCCATTAAGAATGAATGGTAGAAAGTATCGTTTCAGTGTTCCCCATGAACTTTCATTAGGATCCCATTGATTACCTTTGGATACCATTCATTACCATTAAACGCCCAATGGAAAACTTTGTCAAGGGATGGAGTGTCACTGACAAAGCAAAACGGCGTATAATGAGAAACAGAGTAGAGGTCTCGTTTCTCGGGAATGTTCGTGTAATTATATATAAAATATGAGTACTTTATCAATGCGGTATATATATGTCACGTCACAATATATATATATTGTGACGTGACATTTTCGCGTCCCGCCACTTCGCACGGTTTTGGTCGGGCAGTGGGCCGGATTTACGGCCCTACCGACGTCGCTCGCCGAATCGTCTCGATCGCTGGCTCACCCAGCTCCGGTTTCGTTTTTCTTTTATTATTATTATAATTGATTGAGTCCTCTCGCTCATTTTTCTTTCGGAAATTTCGTAGTTCCGTCTACGCTTTGTCTTTTGTTCTTTCTTCTTTTTGAGTTTGCTCTAGGCCGAGAGCGGAGTTTCGCGATTCGCCGACCCAAACGTCGGACAGTGTTCTTCAGGCATGCCCGTTGGAGATTGGCCTAGGAGGGCCAGAGGAGATTTTGTTCAACATGCAGGCGGAAGTCGAACACCAGCTTCCGCGGACTAGGAGGCCAGAGGGACGTGGGTAGTGACCAATGTACTGAGTTTCCCGTCCCTCTCGACTACACGGCCTGGGGCCGTTCCTGTTCCATCGATTGTCACGGACGACGCGGACCGCTCATCACGGCGCCTCCACTTGCGGGGATTACGGGGACAGGCTGGACACCGAGGTGCAGTTATGTGGCGTACCGAGTGGGCCCACCGCGGAAGAAAAGGGACGCCTTAATTTCGCGAGGGAGGCCTCCCCTCGTGTTCATCTTGCCCCACCGGATCCTGGGAGGAAGGAGTCCGTGGGCATCGAAAACAGTAGCTGCGAACGGAAGATTCTCGCGGGTAGCGGGCCACGGCCGGAGGAGAAACCGGTTTTCGGCGTCTTAGCCGGCTAGCGTAGGCTAGGATTCGGGAGTCGCGAGAGAGGGGGTAGCGCTAGTGCGGGCTACCGGGAGACCGATCATTTATTCAGTAAGTCGGCGATCGAGTGCGGGAGCGAGTGGCCGTGTGGCAGTTAGTGTTTTTCCACCTTTCTTTTTCTCCAAGCGGTCTCCCGGGCTGACCACGCACCGGTAAGCCCCGTCTCTCTCTTTACTCTGTGCCTAGCCGGGGATGCCGAACCCGAGCCCAATTACCGTGCTATTGTTTGTAGAGATTTCTAATTGCATTTCAATTTTATCTTTTATGTCAGTTCTATCGTTTTTCGTCGCCGTAAGCGACATTTTGGGTTCGGTAAGGCCTGTCCGGCTAGAGCGTTCCTCTGGTCAGACTCGCATTTCACACCTTATCTTGGCTATATTCATTCTTCATCTCTCGCTTTTTCTGATTCTACATTCCTCTATTGTTTTCGCGGGAATGGCCTACCGCGTTGTTAGTGTCTCTGCTTGGCTACATCCCCCAAATTTAACGAAGTATCGGGGCAAATTCGCCGGCTACATGGGCTATATACGATATCTAGCGAGACAAAGGGATCTCGTGCGCGCTGAATCGCGTTCGTTAGGCTGGTCGGTGGCTAGTGGGTTATAGCGCGCGCCAACAGCCACGGCCGCGCCGTGTTTACATCTAGCGTCTCGCGGTCGAGAGCGTTTCTTTACATAGGCTATCTGACGTTCGGTTACCGTTTCTGATGCGTATAATTCCCTTTCGGCTATCTCACGTTAAGTGTACGGGCGTATTGGCTATATTCAGCATTTATTTTCTGTCCTTTTGGTTGTCTGTCGTTTTTCTCTGGCAATCGCAACCTTGTTCTGCTGCTTCTTTTGTTCTTCGGCGGCGACACGTTATTGCGTTTCGACAGATTAACCAACGTATAAGTCCTCTCGTTCATTATTCCCGTCGGATCACGTTTCTCCGTATCGCGGAGTTATTAACTTTTATTTTTCGATTTCGTATTTTCCGATAATTCCTTCAACGGGCTACATCTCATTTTCGGCAATAGTAAATTTAACCCTGGCTACATCTCACCTTAGTAATAGATAATTTATCATCGGCTACCTCTCGTTGTCGGCAATAGTAATTTCACTCGGGTTCTTCTAAGTTTCACAGCGAGCGGCGATTTCGGTATTTCGGTCTCGGCTACATTTTGTTTTTTTTTTTTCCTCTCCCGGCGTTCTTTACTTCGACCAATTTTCCCCTCGGCTACATTTACTCCTCGCAATAGTTATTTTATCTTGGCTACATTTACCCCATTGACAATAATTTACTCTCTCATCCGGCTACATTTTCCTTAGCAATAATTTCGTCCCGGCTACATTCCCTGCTCAACTTCCGTTTCTCACGCAAACCCTTAGGCTAGATTACCGATTTCGGCTGCGCCCCACTTAGTTTGGATTATTATATCTGCGAATTTCGTTATTTGATTTGACCGTCACCGGACGAATAGAAATCATTAAACTGTTGTCACGGCATTTGTTCACTCACCCGTCCACCCCCCTCTGCCATTTTTTCCCAGATGGGCTGAGCTAGTCGGAGTCTCGCCGGTCTCGCCTTACCCGTCTCCCACGCTCGCCCCCTAACCGCTGCGAATTTCGAATAAATATGCCGCTTCCCGAGCGGTGGTACCGAGGTACCTGGCGCCCAATCGTATGCGATAGCGGCTTCCACCTCGCCGCGCGGGGCGGCTTTGTTCGCTCGGCGTAAGGAAAATTCCTTAATCTCGTCGTGGGTTCGAGCCCCGAGATTCGGCATCGAGCAAAGCCATGCAAACGAGCAGGGAGGACGGACTTTGGAGAGTTGGGGCCGAAGTGTCCGGAAAGGTAAGATTTTCCGTGACAATACACACACACACACACACACACACACACACACACACACACACACACGCACACACACACACACACACACACACGCACGCACGCACGCACGCACGCACGCACGCACGCACGCACGCACGCGCGCGCGTGCGCGTGCGCGTGCGCGTGCGCGTGCGCGTGTGCGTGTGTGTGTGTGTGTGTGTGTGTGTGTGTGTGTGTGTGTGTGTGTGTGTGTGTGTGTGTGTGTGTGTAGGGTAGAGCGGGGCAAAACGGGGCATCTGGCAAAACGTCGTTTTCCAATAATTTTTGGATGCCCGAATTGGCCCCATTGATACATCAGGCTGTTCTGCCCCGTTTTACCACTTTGTTCGATCCAAAAATGATTGGAAACTTTAGTTTTGCCCAGCTGCCCCGTTTTGCCCCGTTGTCCCATTTTGCCCCGCTCTTCCCTACTTGCGGATTTATGTGGCTCATGCACTTCACGTGTTCGCAACAATATTGTAACGTTCGCGTCGAATAAATAACGCGCGTATTCGGTTTTAGGGCGGATATTAATGAGTATAATTAACTATAATCGCAGCTAAATATCTCGAGCACGAACTGACAATCGTGTGTTCTCTCTGAAAGGCCGATCAAGACTGTTGTCATCTGGTCTCATCTGCCATACCGAGCTATTCCGGTCATCTCGTTAATATCGTGTATCTCGGTCCATCCTCATGTCCAGATTCGTTACAATATGTTTTCAATTTCCCTTAAAAATCATAAGGATGTTAAATGTAGACCGTGTGAGAGTCTATGTCGGGCCATTTCGAGCGTCGCGCATTATCAAACGCCTGTTATTTCAAAGTTTGATTGTCGGGTCTAGCGCGTCCGCATAGGTGTTCAAGGGAGTAGGATTGCTTCCGGAGGACAAAATTCGCGGTCGATGTGAATTTAGCTGAGTGGGGACGGTAGCTGATTACGTTTTTCCAACTTGCGTCTGTGTCAGATTGCGTCCCTAGTTGTACTCTGTCCCAGCTTACACAAATGTTCAATTTACGTCGATCTCATCTTACCACGACGAGCTCAAGACCAATTTTGGAAAATCGTCGAGTTGGACAGAGTTCAGACCAACTAGCGCCATGTCCAACTTACGTCGATCTCAAACTGACCGGTCCTTTTGCCGATGGCTAAGCCGGGTCGCGGTCGGTTTCCTACCTCTGTGTCAATTTACGTCGGTCTCATCTCTCCCCATTTCTCACGTCGTTCGAGCTAGGCCCAGTTTGCGTCATTTTCAACTGTCGTCGATTCTTACTTACAGCACTTGCAATTCAAGCCGATTTCAGTGATCCTCGTTGCTGCCGGTTTCGAACAAGATCGATAACACGCGCTCCAAAAACAAACTGCTCTAATAATACTGCAGGCATTCTTACATCGACAGTGAATCGTGATTCCATACAAAGGTAAGTAGGTAAATATTTTGTGTCAATATTTTTATATGTTATTAAAATTATTTATTTGTAAATCATAATGACCAATTATGCTTTACAAATAAAGAATATTAATAACGTATAAAAATATTAACACAAAATATTTATCTGTGATAGTATTGTACCATTTAGAGCAGTTTGTTTTTGGAGCGTGTGTTATCGATGTTGTTTGAAACCAGCAGCAATGAGGATCACTGAAATCGGTTCGAACTGCAAGTGCTGTAAGTAAGAATCGACGATAGTTGAAAATGACGCAAACTGAGCTTAGCTCGAACGACGTGAGAAATGGTGAGAGATGAGACCGGCATAAGTTGACACAAAAGCACGAAACCGGCCGCGACCCAGCTTAGTCATCGGCAAAACGACCGGTCAGATTGAGATCGACGTAAGTTGAACAGGACGCAAGCTGGTCTGAACTCTGTCCAACTCGACGATTTTCCAAAATCGGTCTTGAGTTCGTCGTGGTAAAATGAGATCGACGTAAGTTGAACATTTGTGTAAGCTGGGACAGAGTACAACTAGGGACGCAATCTGACACAGACGCAAGTTGGAAAAACGCAATCAGCTACCGTCCCAGCTGAGTGGCGGAGAGCATCGTATGGGTAGTAAATGAGGAATGAAAGAAGAAAGAATTGGGGGAAGGAGCGAGAACAGATGGAGCATTTTCACTATTTTACGCGGGACGTGAAAAAAGGTCTCATCTGATATGAAGGACATGCATTTGTTTAGCCTCGGGGTTCCGTTTTGCTTTGCTCTCTCGCAAGCAGCATGGGTTTATTCCAGACCGCTCCCGACAGCCTCAACTTCCGAGCTGATGTCGACTATCATTTCCTCACACTCGTAGCCTCCACTCTAAAGCTATATCACTTGCGATATAATACATATGTATAATGCCCACCATCTCCGTATGAGGGATTCCATCCGAGTTCGGCAATCCTCCGTTTTTTCCTGTTTTTAGATACATTTAAAATGAAACATAATTTTTTTTAGATTTTTTTTGTGGATCTGTGACAGAGCAATTAATTATTGAAAATTGGTAATAATTTAAAAAATTCTATTTTCGACGTGAAATATGTCTGCATTGGATAGAAGTATCGGGAAACATTAAGTGTGCGATGGATTCGTCTTGAATGATACTTTAACAAAGAAGAATAGTCCGTAATTTTTCGAAAACATTTGGCATGTTAAAAATCGATTTGAAGCAGAAAAAATAATTTTCCGATCCGTAGGATATTTTTAATTTTTTTGAAAAATCTTTGAAAAATACCAGAAATTATGAGACCTCAGCGATTATGGTATCTCTTACGGTTTAAAAGATATAATTTTTTTAAGATTTTATAACCTTCAATAATTTTACGGCTACGAATAGCCTTTTATTCTTTGATGAAAAATACATTAAAAATATATTGTTAAAAATATATAAAAGTGTATTTCTTGCCGTAAAACACAATAGGCACCTGGACATTTCCGCGCTGCCATCGGGAAGCAAAGAAATCGCTGTTTAAAAATACACAAAATCACTCATTTTTCAATTTCAGCTATACATATTCCTGATAAACTTTTTTCGTTAGGCGTCGCCCCGAGACTAATTTTAACGTATTTTTTCACACTGATCACGAATCTCCCACTTACTTTATTCGTAGATGAATAATTAATACAGAACATTGCCTTTAAAAGGAAATACACATTTTTCATGATATTCAAAAACTTAAAAATGACAACATTTAAACGGTTCGATCGATTCTCTCGAAATTTCAATGGGATCATCGGGCGATCATATTCCATCTGTGTACGCGTTTTTGGCCAGATAGCTAAAAAATTATAAGAGTTGGAGTACGCATAGACATTTCTGAAGAACCAAAAAATCGCGTACAAAAAAAAACAATCGAACATTTTTTAACGAAATTTTGAATAAGCATTGACTATTATTAACCACACATGCTGTGTGTGAAATTTCAGCTTGATCGGACGCCGCATTCTCGAGTTATAGCGGTTTGGGATCAAAGTATAGCGAGGGATAGCATCATCGGCCATTTGGTGCCTTAGGAGTAATATAATGTGGAGACTCGTCATCAGTGGGGAAAAATACATAAGACATGACCTCTAAATGATCAATTACGCAAATTTCAGTTAGCGATTTTCTACAATAAATGTTGCGAACAATTTTGGCCGTTTCAATTTGATTAAATGTAGAAATTTTTTATCTTTCAAAAAAGTTGCAAAGTAATTTGCCGATGGCGTCCTTATTTATTACAATTTTTTGGGCAGCTTTTTATTGTTTTCCTGCTCTGAACCTGAATCAGCCAGGTGTTTTGTATTA
This sequence comes from Amblyjoppa fuscipennis, assembly GCA_963575735.1. Lineage (NCBI taxonomy): Eukaryota > Metazoa > Arthropoda > Insecta > Hymenoptera > Ichneumonidae > Amblyjoppa > Amblyjoppa fuscipennis. The sequence goes on along the minus strand of OY754492.1, from coordinate 7,876,938 downwards.
CAGTCAAATACGACGTTGATGTTGAAAGAAGTTGAAAATTGAAATTTTGTTCATATGGCTTTCTCACAATGTTCCTTTATTCGTGAAGCTTCCTCTATGAGGAAGCCAAAAATACAGAAAAAGCTTTCTCATAAAAGAACTTTTGCGAATAAAGGAACATTGCGAGAAAGCCATATAAAAATAAAAAAAACTTTTTCACTATAACGAAGCTTCTTCCACGAGGAAGCAAAATTCCCCGAGATCAAAAGTTTAACGAGCTGAATTTATATTTGATGAAGCTATTAAAAATCCCGTTTAATTGCTTTTTGTTATCAACTCAGATCCCAAGAATGAAAGGAACATTCATGGCCATGAAGTTATTGAAAGTTATAAAATCTTCAAAAAATGTTATCTTTTAAACCGTAAGAGACACCATAATCGCTGAGGTCTCCTTTCCCATATTGCCGCATATCCTATGCAGAAATATCTCACATCGAAAATTTGATTAAAAAAATTATTACCAATTTTCAATGATCGATTGCTTTGTCACGGATCCTCAATAAAAAAAAAAATTATATTTCATTTTAAATGTTTCTAAAAACTGGAAAAAAAGTGTCGCTGGAATTGGAAGGGGTCTGGCCAGAGGAAGGCCGAACTCGGATGGAATCCTTCGTATGCAACAGACACAAAGTTTGTTGGAAACGATTTAATGACGAAGTGTGCGTGTATGAAGCGGTGAATTGCGGTAGAGCGGGAACACGAGCAATGGGAAATGCAGAAAGCACGGCCTGAATAATGATTCAACGTAAATTTTTCGTGTGGTATAAAGTCGGAGGATTATAATTTTTCGCTTTTTTAAAACTTAAACGAGCATTTTTGTTGAGTCTAATATTTATTGCGCGTGTGACATTACGATGGCGAAACAATGTGTAAATCCACTACTCTGCTCTACTCCTCTGCATATTGAATATGGTTTCCATTATTTGAGCCCGTATACTATATACAAGATACGAATTCGTTAACATAAACCCACCGCAGCAACGCCATTTCGATTTCGTACAGCAAACGTAAATTTTAGATGACGAAGTTACGTCTGCGCTAAGTGGCATTTCAAAGGATATGCATGCTGATTGTTACGTAATTATTAAAGCTTGCTTCGCTATGACATGGTTCGTAGTGAATTTCGCGGAAACAAACGAGCATTTTTTGAAAGCGTATGTTTGAGAAAAATCAATTTTAAGGATGGAAAAAATACGAAGGAATTTCAAAATTGGCTACCAATCGACTCCGTATTGTTTAGCGAAGAATCTGCATGATCCTGTTATGCCGAACAGGACATTCAAACCAGAACCGGAGTGTCCCGCTATTGGTTAAATTTCGAAAAAGAAGAAACTCTTTCCGCTCTTGCAAGTTGCTAGCGTCGATAAAAATCCTACTTAAAGTAATGTACTTTAAGAACCAAAACTCAAGTTAAGAGCAAAACTCATTGGCTATTGTTCGAGTCTGACATTAGGAGCTATGTACCAGAAACTTCCATCGTGCCCAAATTGAAAAAAGCAATATCACTTTCAATAATGATCCATATACCGATTGACTTTAGACCAAAACTTTAATCGAATGCACGTTCAGGTCAAAAAATACATGTCCATATATGGTACAAAACATTTTTTGTCGCACCTGCACAAACGTTCCTTATTTTGTGCATATACAGTATGGCGAAAGTGTACTAGTGTAAGACACTAGGTAGAAAGTTCGTAGAGTTGTTGCTAAGTTGATGCTTTGGGGAGAATGCCTCATTAAACCCGTCATGGGGTGGGGTTTCTCTGTTGGGCCTTCAAAGGATTTTTTGTACCTCTAACATAAGCAATGACGTCGCTGGCATCGTCGTCGCCTCACTGTCACTGAGACGATTGCGTTGCTTTCACTGGTTACTTTTTTGCACAGTGTACAAGCATTCAAAAGGGCAAGTTTGTGAACTTTTTGCGTAAAGTGATATGTAACAGGCGTGCAAAAAAGCGAACTTCGATACAGAGTATGAAGTTGGCAGCATTTAGTTTCAGTTCGGATGGCCAACTTCTCAGCCTTCATCGAAAGTCCGTCGTATCACAGTCGTATTACACAGTATTATTATATCCTCGTCTGGTTTTCGAGATTACATGTGGTAGTACCTACTGCACACTAAACAGCTCAAATATTGACAGTTAAAAAAATCGAACAGGACGTTTTTTCATACTTTTTTCAGACGTTTTTTCAACTCATAACGTTTTTTCGTGTCTGATGGCATCGGCAGATAGAGTTAATCCTGCGTAGAAAAATACAATTATTCAGTATTTATTTGTCTTTTGCAAAGCTGAAAATGTATAATAACGAAAAGAAGGACGGTAAAAACACAGCGAAAGAGCCAGTGATAGAAATAATATATTCAAATATTTAAAAACTCAAACATTACTGTTATAGCCTAAAAGTCTCACAATGGCGGTGATGTCGGGGCTCTGCCGGCGATATCGCAAAAATGTGGCGATACAGGATCCAGATTTCCCGGCAATTCATCGAAGCTCAACGAGATTTTGAAACTCATCGAGATAAGTAAACATAAAAAAGAGACAGCGAGATTGCACGCATAGAGGCGATACATCGTTGTACATTCGGCGTTCGTTTGGAGCTTATTCCTGGAATAAGACGGAAAAAAATTTTCTGACGAGTGTGAGTTTGCAACACAAGCCAGAGGTCAACGTTGTGCAGAAAACCGTCTCGAAAAATACTGAATACTGTGTACGAAGGTGGATACATTTATCATCGCCATAGTTCGTACAAAAATGTAAAGGGAAAAATGAAAAAATCCCGCATTAAAATCTTTTATATCACTCGGTAGGAATATGGCAGTTTGCGCGCGCTTCGCACGCGAAAACCCACATTTTCATACCTGGTGAAATCAAATTTTTTACCATACTCGAGGAAAAAACCTTTTCTGACCAACACTCGCCTTCGGCTTGTGCTGCAAACTCACACTCGTCAGAACATTTTTTTCCGACTCGTATCAAAATGTACACATTTTTAACGGAAGGCATACATAATTGAATGCATTGCCTACCTTATTCGACGTTCCCATTTATGTATTATCCGTATGAAAAAACAGCAATGGATGAGAAACATTTTCAACGCTCCTACTTCCTCTGAAGGAAAGACTCATCTTACCACCTGATCCATTGCATACCCGATGCATGAGATCCGAAATTAATTTATAATCGTCAATAAGGTTTTCTTTGTACCGTGGCCGACGTTAGTTCAGTTCTTTGAACAAACGCCACATATCCTCTGTACGCAACGGGATGCACTCACAACACGCGTCACATGTTTCTTTTAAAAGTTGACGTTTCGGGGGTTAATTTTTTGGGGGATATGCTTTTCGGGGGTTAATTTTTTGGGTGATATGCGTTTCGGGAGTTACTCGGTTCGGGGGATATTCATCGGGGGTTAATCGTTCGAGGGCTATGCCACCCTACCTTGTACGACCACTTTTATAGGTTACGTCTTCATCATAACCGGTGTCGGTGTTCGCAGTTAGATATCATTCTGGTTTTTCAGATTGTCCAAACACTAACAAGGAAACATTCCCAAGTGTCCGAACCCGATTTCGATAATTTTGATATATGTTGTAGAACTCGGAAATTTAAGGGACACGTATTTTTTTTATCATCCCTCGTTGATATATAAGGGGTGAAACAGCCCCTCAAACTTTGGCAGAAAAACAATAATTTTTTTTTTTTTCTTAGAAGCACCTGACGATTATCAATGAAATTTGATATACATATATCTCGAGCCAACAGGACTCAGAAATGGTAGTGTGCATCACGGACGCACCCCTTTAAGGGGGTAAACTACCCCTATCTAAATGTTTTTTTCTTTTTTCTTCGGCGAAAAATAATCGAACTGGAATACAAATAGCATCGTTTTGAAGCTAAAATGATATTACAGTTTACGTGTTTTTGGTTTTTTCTGAAAAACCACTGTTTGATCAGGTATATATATTTCAAGGCTTTCAATATTTCCCATAGAAGCACCCGACGGATTTCAATAAAATTTGGCAAGCATATATTTCAGAGCAACAGAATTGAAAAATGATACCGTCCGACACCCGCCCACCCCTTTGTGGGGGTGAACCACCCTGATCATTTATTTTTTTTCAGGATAAAAGAACCGAAAAAAATATAAATCGTATACAGCGGATGCTTGCATAAAAAAAACTCCCGTTTTCGCTTGGAGGGCAGTCAGAAGTTCAATGAGAGTTTACAGGATTTTATTTTCATATCAAGAACCATAATTTAGCACGGGGCATATATTCGAAATATAGGTAATATGTGGATTTGATAATATAACATGAAACTACAGATGAAACTATTTGTATCGCAATTTTATTCATTTCATTAGAAACGAATAAAATTACAATAAAATAAAAAAAAATATATTAAAATAAATGCATTAGCATTTATTTTTATTCAGTTCACACATGTAAAGCTTATTTTACCGAATCTGCCTCACGGTAGATTCTACGATGCGGTAATCGTTTCATTATGAGTCTACTCATATTTCTGGAAAAATAAAGATAAGATTAGTTCTTCGACTTCATAAAATCAAAATAACCGATCACATATTTTTTTCATGCGTATTTTCGTGACGCCAAAAATATAAATAGATCTCGAAGTTTCCGGAAAACTTCGGGCGGCAGGCCTGTAAACAATTTGGAACGAAAATAGACAAATGTTATCCCAAGTAGTCGTGCGGCTCTTTATAAAGTCTGCGCGTGCATTACTCCTCATCATTCGGTGTTGAAAATTTCGCGTTCGGAGCCTGCCATGTTATCAGTGCGTTACGATATTTTAAACATGTTTGTGAATCCAATGAACGTGCTTAATTTATTACTTGCAACATTTCAAACAATGTATCTACCAACGACTGAAGTCAATCGGCAAGAAATCATTCTGAAAGAATCGATTCAAAAGATTCTTCTGGACAGTATATGGGACTTCAACACTTTAGAAGTATCTGAAGAATCTACATTGGGTTTCGTAGACGACTTTCCCGGAACAGACGCAGAATACGTCGAAGACGCCGAAGATTGGACTGAGGAAGGAGTGGCTGGACCTTCTTCATCTGTGTGCCCTAGTCCTGTAAACGATGAAATCCCATTTGATTACAAAAAAAGGGCAGTAGAGTACTGGCGGAGTGGAAAAAAAAGCTATCTCAAGTTTTCTACTGTACAAAAGTCATTTGCCAGACTTACTAATCCTCGTCAGTTAACGAGATGGGCAAAGCAAGTGGACGAAGGAGGAACGCGGAAAGTAAAATTGATGATTATCGCCGAATTTACATTAAACAAATTACGAAACGCTATAGAAGCTGGATTAATAGTCCATGACTCGGACATCAAAAAATGGGCTCTGGAAGCATGGGGAGAGCAGGGGAGTGGCGATAGGCCTTTCGTGGCCTCTTCAAAATGGATATACAATTTGAAAAAAGCCCATCGGATCGTTTCAAGAAAAATCACAAAGTTTGTCTCAAGAAAGACGATAGAAGACAGTGCTAATTTGAAAAAATCAGCTGATGAGTTTGTTGCTTCTGTCAAGCCTTTTATAGCAGAATACGGGCCTGAAAACGTATATAATTCTGATCAAAGTGGATTCCAGCTTGAAATACATTCAGGACGTACGTTGACGTATGCAGGAACGGAAAAAGTCGAGTGTTCTGCTCAATCCATATCATCTACAACTCATAGTTATACTATTCAGCCAATTGTCTCCTGTGATGGGCGACTACTATCTCCTCTATTGATAGTATTAAAAGAAGCAGGCGGTCGCTTTGGTCCTCTAGTAGAAAAAACATTAATCCGTCCCCCGAATGTATACCTCCTCCCTTCGTCATCTGGCAAAATGACAAAAGTTAATGATGTACTGCAATGATAATTTTCTTTTTATTACTGCAATGTGCATGAATATTACTGGTAGCAATGTTTTGCAATTACAGACCACTTCAAAACATGGCTAAAAGAGGTGTTCTTTCCTAACGTTGGACGAAGAAGCCTACTTTTACTGGACTCCTGGAGCGGTCACTGCAGCAATATTATCGCAGAAACGAAGCCTGTAGATAAAGATGTTGTGTTGATGACTATACCAAAAGGAACTACCGGAAGAATTCAACCTTTAGACGTTTATGGTTTTAGGGTGTGGAAAAACTTTGTGAAGCGTTTCTCTGACAATGCGATCCTACACAATTACGATGTTAATCTTCATTTACGGAACAATATTATAAAACTACAATCACTTGTACATAATCAACTATCTTCGCCTAGGTATCGATCCCTTTTTCAATATGCTTGGTATAAAAGTGGCTATGTAGACGACAGATTAGAAAGTTTTCCAAATCCTGTCGAATTTGCTTTCGAAAAATCTTCCGTTATGAAATGTGCTGTTTGCGGTGCACTACCTATAATACGATGCTCATGGTGTAAGAAAGCATTCTGCTTCGAACACTTTTTCCACGATCATCACTACTGTCATGAATATGAGCCATAATTTTTTGTTACAAATATTTTTGGTTAACATTATTTTTATCATATAGAATTTTCTGAAATTTTCAGTCCCAAGATTTTTTTGCTTTCCAGAATTAATATTCTTGGAGTATTCCCATATATCCCATATTCCATACATGTATTGGAACGAATAAATTTGGAATGAAAATAGTATCATCTGTAGAAATGTTATATTATCAAATTCACATATTACCTATGTTTCGAATATATATCCCGTGTGCTAAATTATGGTTTTTGATAGTAGAATAAAATAGTAGAATTAGGAATTCGCCCTCCAAGCGAAAACGGGAGTTTTTTTTATGCAAGCATCGGCTATATACGATTTATATTTTTTTCGGTTCTTTTATCCTGAAAAAAAAATTATCAGGGTGGTTTACCCCCACAAAGGGGTGGGCGCGTGTCGGACGGTATCATTTTTTAATTCTGTTGCTCCGAAATATATGCTTGCCAAATTTTATTGAAATCCGTCGGGTGCTTCTATGGGAAATATTGAAAGCTTTGAAATATATATATCTGGTCAAACAGTGGTTTTTGGGAAAAAACCAAAAACACGTAAACTGTAATATCATTTTAGTTTCAAAACGATGCTATTTGTATTCCAGTTCGATTATTTTTCGCCGAAAAAAAAGAAATAAAGATTTAGATAGGGGTAGTTTACCCCCTTAAAGGGGTGCGTCCGTGATGCACACTACCATTTCTGAGTCCTGTTGGCTCGAGATATATGTATACCAAATTTCATTGATAATCGTCAGGTGCTTCTAAGAAAAAAAAAAAAATTATTGTTTTTCTGCCAAAGTTTGAGGGGCTGTTTCACCCCTTATACATCAACGAGGGATGATAAAAAAAAATACGTGTCCCTTAAATTTCCGAGTTCTACAACATATATCAAAATTATCGAAATCGGGGTCGGACACTTGGGAATGTTTCCTTGTAAGTCGGAAAGTGGAAAACAGAATGAGTCAACTGTGACATCCAAGTAATTGATGAAAGAGACGAAGGGGGATTCGATCGATGAGGGAGCGCTTCTCTGTCAAAAGCGATAAGGATAGTTCGAGGCTGATTTAAGGATCGCATCCTTGGTTTGAGCCACATGTTTATGGATGATTCAAATATTGTTCGAGGGTGCAATTTTCAAAGAACATTGAATCCGTAGGAGACCAAGGATGATTCGTGGATCGGAGAGCTTTTTTTCAGAGCGCCGAACAATGATTTCTGAATGATCATTCCAGGATGATGTGTGGTTCCCAGATTTTTCCTTGATCGGCAAACAATGATTTCCTAAGGATGATTCAAGGATCATTCGACGTCCACAAAATAACTAACGTCAAGTGACTAACCTCAAACCAACCATGAACCGATCATTATTTATAAAATTGGACTGAATAAAAAAATATATATATATATATATTGTAACGGGACGCCTTCCCCGCGCCCGTCACCAGTTCAAATTCCGTGAGAAGGGAAACGCGCGTCAACCCCACTGCGGAGGAGCTGGCTTTCCCCACTAGAACGGAGACCACGGGTCAAGCCACTAAAGGACAAATACGTCACACGGATTCCCTTCCCACGAGAAATGTAGATTCGGCAAGTTAATAAAAGACCCGGGAGCTCACAATTCGGACTCAGAAGCATCGTGGTTACTAACCTATCTACGAGAGAGCCGAGCATTTGCTCGTCACAGTTATTAGTAAGGTCGTAAGTCCATTAAACAGCAGGCAGGGCCCTTAGTGTATCGAACTTCTGCAGTGCGCATGTGCGGGAAGTACACTGAGGCACGTAGAGTAAGTCTAATTAATCGAGAATCTCGTTGTGAACTTTTGTGACAGCTTGCGAGGAAAAATAAAGAGTAAAGACCGCCGCGACAGTGTTAAAGATCGAAGGTATTGCGTACTGGCTCTGGGAGCGCCTTCTCTTAATTAGATTCTCTGAGACTCCACGCATTTTTGATCTAGTATTCGAGACCCTCCTTGTGAGCCAAGGCAGCAGCTTGGGAGGTTAAATAACGAGTAAAGACCGTCGCGACATTGTTAAACAGCCAAGGTAATCGCATAGCACGTTTAAGCGCGTGAGTCTCGTTTGCTAGAAACTCGTATTAAATCTCCATCTGATACGAGTATAAACCTGAAAATTATCGTTAGCTCGGAACATCGTTACGCTATCGACTAGGAGCGAAATCGCAGGCACAGGGTCGAATTATTTACGTCCGAAATTCTTATATTTCTTAACTTTTAATTCGCAAATTGAGTGTAAAGCTCCCTTCGCACGAATCTCTCGTTGCGAAGGAATCTTCTAAATTTCAATTATTTCACGTTCTTCGGAAACGTATTATTGTTTCGACCAAGGCCGTCTCCAACTTATCGAGATAGCCAAAGTCCGTTATATCTACCATCAAAACAATAGGCATTAGGGTGGTTCAAAAAACCGCAATTTTCGGATATCCAGATGCTCATTAATATTTTGGTGTCTTGTTGCTAAAAAATAATGCTCCCGAAATCCTAGGTCTGTTAGACAATATTTATCACTGCCGCATCAGTGTCAAAGTTATTACCCAATGGCAATTTTCGATGATTTTTATTTTCGAATATCGAAGCGCTCATTGAGGTTCTCGTTAGTCTAAACATGTAAAAAAATTGTGTGGAATCGGGGATCTGCAGGATAATATTCAATACTGCCGCATCGATATTGAATTTTTCAAAATGGCAATTTTTTTTTTAAATAATTGAGTTGTATACTTGCTCATCGCATCACACTTTGTTTCTGCTCTGACCACATTACACGCGAAACCGGAGTGCCATACTATAATATTTGATACTGCCGCATCGATCAAAAGCAAAAAAAAAAAAAAAAATTGGGAAATTGAGTTATTCAATGCTCTTAGATGTATCGTTTGACTTATTGCAATGATTTGTATGAATAATAAACTATCCATGTACAGTCAATAAGGTTCAAAACAAATTAAACAATCATATATTTCATTTTATTATAAAAAATTATTTTGTTTTAATAACTTAAAGACCTTTACAATAATACAAGCCTCCGTACGGCTACAAATATCTTCCCTAATCCATAATAGAGAGTCGGAGTGTGATTATTAATTAAAGTTTCTTCATAATAGATGATTTTTTTGTATCGGGGAACCGTTTTCTATGATTTTCTACGACTTGTAGTAAGTACTGGTATTGCTCCTCGTTTTTTGTCCTAGAATTGTTGAACTCTGACGCAAGTGCGACAGCTCTTTCAGCGCTATCGTTAACTGGGTTCAGTGCCTTAATTATTCGCTTTGCAGTTTGATAAGACTCAAGATTATCCCACTGACTTGCATCTTCATCAAAAAATGAAGTACGCAATTCTAAGGTCCTAAAAATGAATTGCGATGCAGGCCCAATGAAAAAGTCTAGAGTCTTGTCTCCCAAATTTACATTTTTCGCGTATTTCAAACAACGACGATCGGACTTTTCGCTCCAATTTCTTTTTAAGAGACCAACAATTTCGTTCTTTGTTTGGTAACTGACTAATTCAGAGAAAATACTAACGGCGACTAACTCTTCTCCCAGATACCAAAGGTGCCGGTTAAAAGCTTTGAGTGCTGCAGCAGATATTGTCTCCGATGTACTCTTGTATATTATGATATTTTTAATCAGCTGCAAATCGTTATACGGTGCGTCAATTACGTTCGGACATGTGATCCACGATTTCACGTAAATCAAAGCAGCAAAGAGTCCAAATTCAAGGCAGCTATTCATTTCGCTTACGGTGAGCTCAAACTGTTGTCGAAAAACGTATATTTTGAATACATAAAGCAGCTTAGACATCCACCTCGCATGATGAAAGGCACCTGGAGCACGGAATTTGACACCGCGTGGTGGTGTTTCTCCAAGAAAAATCAATGCTAATTCCAAAAGTTCCCGATAATCTTCTCGCGGTAGTTTTTCCGGTGCTTGATTCAACACATTCAGTATAAATGAAACAGCATTTTCTTTTAGTTCTTTTAGAATATCATTGAGACGGCCATCGCTACATGAGTGATATTTTTTTTCATCAATGTTAGGCCAAAATTCCTTAAATCGCTTGAATATCCTGACGTTAGGACCATCCGTCGAGCCGAATACAGCTATAAATACGTTCCTACATACGACCTCAAGTATGTGGTGTCGACAGGGTAGCCATATCAAATCCCTCCCCAATTTTTGTTCCAATAAAGCACACGCACCATTCTTCAAGCCGGTATTCGCAGCCGTCGTATCGAAACTCATACCAACGATTTTTTCCTTTAGATCCCAGTCAGTTATTAATGAAAAACTTGCTTCCGCGATCAGCTTTCCCTTTCCACTTTCGATTTTAGGTACGCCCAAGAGTTTTTCTGTCTTATCACCTGACACAACAACAGCAATACGTTCTTCTTTTGTTGAACATCCGTCCAGTGACGGAAGAAGCTTCCCATCAAAATGAAGTACTAAAGGTCCTTCAAAAGTACACGTCGCTTTCTCGGCAACCGCATGTTTGGAACGATAGAAATTTCGTACTCGCCTTACTGTACTTACAGACAGCCGGACGTTGTCGAGATTTGTTTCACCGGAAGTTTTTGCTACAGCGGCGAGTACGTGGACTGCTTTTGCATTGCTGAGATTCGCGCGATCTAACGCCATCGCTACGTCTTCAGAATAGATCTGAACATCGCTCGTAATTTTGATGCGCTTCTGCTGTCGTTCGTAGGTAAGTTCTTGGGAACAGGGCTTGTCGTTTTTATCCACATTAGTCTGACTTAGACAGGATCCATCACTCGAACTTAGCTGCGATAATGCAACGGTCAATGTGTCGACGGTTTCGTCTTCATCTAGTTTTTTTCCGTTACTCATAATTTCGTTACACTTGTTTTTCGCGTGCCGAAATTTATCGATTTTTTCTAGATCGTCGTGTGCGCGAGCTTTCTGTAGCAGAGTGATAGTATACTTTCTACTCGTTCGTTGATCTTGAAGAAACAATTTATCATTGTCGTTTTTCATAAAATTCGAAGCATTTCGTTTACTAATATCGAAAAGTTCGCTGGTGGACTTCACAAAATTTGCTTCGTGCGTTATTTGACTCGGACCACCTCTCTTCTTGCTGCGACCCAGATCCCGGTACCTCATTATCACAGCATGTAACTTTCGTACCACATTTTTTTCGGGACAGATGGGTATGTCAATTTGGCTCCAAATTGAATGAACCTCATGAGCAACTATCTTGAGAGAATCCTTTTGTGAAAGCCCTTCTATTGCGTGATGATAGAAGTAAGTTTTCACAACTTCCAACGTAGTCGGCAAAACGTCATAGTACAAATTCTGGATCGGATGGCCGATGAGATAGATCTCCGTCATTGAACGTGTACTTACCATGTTGATCAATTCATTGGAATATCTATAACAAGTGCCACAAAATAAATCATCTATTCACCGATGTATTTGAAAAAATATTATTCATCGTTCGTAAAAATTATTCTCAATTTTTGTTTACAAAAAGTTGAAAATTGAAAAATTCATATCTCTTTCTCATATGTTCTTTTATAAGCATTATTATTATTTAACTTTATTTATTGATAATTCTATTCATAAAGCATCGTTGTTTGGAGCGTACTTACCTTATATGTTTATTCCGTTGAAAAGAGGTTTATCAAACGATTGAACAATATCGAAGATAATCAGGCTTTATACATTGGATGGACGTTTACTGCGAATCTATGTATACTCTTCACTCGCGCAGTAGTACTTATTTTGCCAAACTGCGGGCTTCAACTGATGTTTTGGAATGTCTTCCCTTCGATACAGGCTTTGGCCAGAGCAAAAACAGAGTAGGAAGGGGCGACGTTTACTTGCTAGGCAATCTTCCATGAGTTGTTTTTCAGCCGAGTTTGTTTACAAATATGTTACGATGGGCAGAGCTATCCTCTGGGACTTCGTCCTTTTGCCTTCACGGTAAACATAACTAATTCTCGCTTTAAAATACACGTTCCAACAATGTGGCAGTATTAAATATTATTGGACGTGCTCCAAATTTTGCCTGCTCGATTATTTAGCTCAAAAGCAGCCATCCAATCGACGAGCTTTCAAAAATTTCAAATCTAACACATACTAAATGTATATTGCAATTCCGAAACTTTTTCATCGATGCGGCAGCATCAAATATTATCGTACAGCTGTCCGGTTTTGCGTGTGACATGATCAAAGCAGAAACAAAGAAGGATGCGATGAGCAGCTGTGCAACTCAATTATTTAAAAAATTAATTTTGCCATTTTTAAAAGTTGAATATCGATGCGGCAGCATTGAATATTATCCTACACGTTCCGGATTCCACATAATCTCTTAAAATGTTAAGACCAATGAGAACCTCGATGAGCGTTTGGATATTCGAAAATAAAAATGATCGAAAATTGCCATTTGGTAATAATTTTGACACTGATGCGGCAGTGATAAAAATTATCCTACAGACCTCTGGTTTCGGGGGCTTTCTTTTTTAGCAACAAGGCACCAAAATATAAATGAGCATACGGATATCTGACAATCGGGGTTTTTTGAACCGCCCTAATAGGCATCGACCGTGGACGAGGATCTCTGAGTCGCGCTGAGCAGATAGCCCACTCTGCCTCACGCCGAGACATTGCGACAACACCCACGCGTTCGCGCGACTACTCGCAATTGTGTAAGAGTCTAGCATTCGGTACAATCTCGGGAGACGCGCGAGAGTTTATAGCCTACTCTCCCCGGTAGCCGCTATCGTAAGGACAGCTCACGCAGTCGCGCGTCATTGCACTAGTACCGCATACTATAGCGCGGTCAAGCGACTGCTCACGTGAGGTGAGAGGCACCGTCAATCGGGAGCTCGGTGGGCATACAGGGCGTTCGACGCGAGAGTATCAACTCGGGTCTATCTATTGTTCGTTTCATTTCAAACGTTTTCTGTTATTATTGGCAACGAGTATCCCAGGCCATATGCTGAGCGGATACTACGTATAATTCCTTCCTAACCGCTAACACCTCTCCGTAAACTATTTTCAATTATATAATCAGAACTTCTCTCTGTACTAACCATCGGGATTCCCTAATTTAACTATTACCGCCTCAACCCATTTCAAATTCCTATTTGTGTCGCCCGCTTCTCGGGTAGACAAATTTCATCTATCATAGGACCCATCTTGTTGCTGAAGCCGATGATGAAGGGTCTAACTACTCGTGCGGCGCGCAACGCTTGAGTGAGAAATTTGCAAACCAATCTGAGGCAATCCCGAAAAATAAAAATAACATCTTCATTTCTTTTCCGCTCTGTACCATTTTTAAAAATTCTAACTCCTAAAAACAAATAACACAAACTCCGTACCATTCCCATTTTCGCCGAGTTCAGCACTCGAATCCTGTCTTCCCCCGATAGGAGCGGATCGCGCTCCGCATTGTGGAGATAACAAATTCACGTAGAACTAGAGATATAGAATATTATCGTTTCAAGGCCGTGGCCAAATCAAAATAGATCTATCTCGAGTTTCGAAACGTTTCAATACAGGGCATTCCATGCCTATTCGACCTACGTCGGACTCTCGACCTCTTCAATTCGGTTGGTAACTTTTTATAATATTGTTCTAACTCTAAAAATCACTCCAAATAAAAAAAAATTTAATTTGCATTCATTACAATTTTTCAAAGTGAACACATTTTTAGCCGGAATGAAAAATTCTGAAAAAATTCTGAAAAATCTTGTATTAGATATGAAATTTTTAAAGCCTAAACCCAGAATGGTAAAACGTTTGCTTCTAGATGTTTTTTGAGCTAATCTGTATTTTTTACCCCGTTTTGCCCCATCGATGCATCCCGATTTCTTGCACCATTTTGCGCCATCGATAAATTCCGAATTTTTTTGCTCGTTTTGCCCCACTGCTCCATTTTGCCCCTTACGCTCCTATATGTATTTAATATACAAAATACTTTTTGTATATTAAATACATTTATAAGAATTTCGTTTAACTACATTTTAAAGTACCTCATCAAAATCAATACAGATGGATGGATGGACAGGATGGACGGACGGAATGAATGGGTCCATCCCATTCATCCATCCATCCTTTTTAAGTACAAAAAGTATTTTGTATTTTAAATACAGATAATATTTTGTATTTTAAGTATTTTGTCCAGCTCTCGAATTATTCATCAATATTTGAATAATTCGGATTATTAATGAAGATTCGTATTATTCATATTTTCGAATATTCAATTCGAATTTTGAATTTTATATCAATATTCAATTAAATTTAATTCAAGTGCTATTCGCACATCCCGTTACGTCGAATCAACCCCCGGTACGACAGAATTTGGGATCCAGGAGTTGTGCTGCGCACACTGGGAACTTATTTTACAGTATAGGACTCAAATTTTCAAAAAATGTTGGAGAAACTTGTGACGTTAATGGTGCTCAGTACAGAAAACATGAATAAGAGGCTTTAGGTTTGATAAAAATTGATAACATTAAACAGACAAAAGATACTGGATTTTATTAAGACTTCTCGCCCGGGACAATGTCAACCGTTATTGCTAATTTCGTTTTTTACTGGGAAGCCAGAGTTATGCATGGCATCGGTTTACAAAGGTATTTGAATCCAACAGAGTCTATTGGAAAAGATTGCAAGAATTTATTTATTACTTCAAGAAAGCCGCTCAAAGCTGCATCGATGGAAACTATAGACAGGTGGACACGGTCTATTCTCAAGCTTAGCGGTATAGAGAGGAGTACACTCTTTACAGTACTCGGCATGCAGCGACGTCGGCAACTTTAGCAAAGGGAGTCAGCGTAACATAATTACGTCTACCTCTTACTGGTTCAAAGTGTCGCAAATCTTTACAAAGTTTTATAATAGCCCAATCGAAACAGAAACCCAGAGTTTTGCAAATGCAGTATTTAATGTAAAAAAAAATATTAATTTGGTTTGTATCAAACATTTTATTTGAGTTCATTAAAGATTGTGTATTCATTACACGACGCTAAACATCTACCATATGTAATCTCGAGAACATGACAAAGATACAATTGGACGATTAAACGAACTTACCTGTTGTGAAGTTTCATCGTAATTATATCAGATGTCTCGTTCGAGAGATTACATCTCACCCTTATAAAATCGGTGATCCTCTTTATACCCACCCTAGGTATAAGAAATTACTCATAGTAAACCTTAAATATTATGAGGATGGGCGATTGTTTTTACTCTAAACATTCGTGGCATCTAGTGTGAAGTAGGCGGTACTACCATATGCAATCTCTCGAACGAAACTTCAGATATAATTACGATAGAATTTTACAACATGTAAGTTCTTTAATCGTCCAATGTTTGCACGTTTCATTTTTATACAAAAAAAT
Organism: Amblyjoppa fuscipennis; assembly: GCA_963575735.1. Taxonomy (NCBI): domain Eukaryota; kingdom Metazoa; phylum Arthropoda; class Insecta; order Hymenoptera; family Ichneumonidae; genus Amblyjoppa; species Amblyjoppa fuscipennis. The sequence goes on along the minus strand of OY754492.1, from coordinate 7,860,997 downwards.
AATGCCAAGCCAACATTTTCAGCGTAAATTCTTCTCAGAGTTTACCTATCGTCACACGACACTCCCAACAACTCACCTTTTAATTTTCTTTTAGACATCGCAGATAAATGATTGCTGTTAGAGTCTTAGCTCCGATTAACTGCAGTTAAAAGATCGTAAAATGGGCAGGCTTGGAAGAAACGTTGAAAAATGAGAAACTACAAATCAATGAAACATTTAAAAAATCATTAAGAGGATCGCGACCAAAGAAGTATTTTATTAAAACAAAATGCTCCTTGGTTATGCTTTTTTGACTTTCTCATCGACCTGTTACGGCACGATAACACCGTCTTGTTACTCCGTCAAGTACCCTATCTTGTAAAGTTTTCCCGTCAAACACGACAGACATCCCAGATTCCTTGTAATTCCATCGGGGGAAGTAGATGTATCATACACAAAACAGCGACTTCTCTCTAAAAAGGGAACTTGGAACAAACTTTTGTCGGTCGGTGTTTAAACCTTGTTTCTAATGTTATTTTTTTTTTAACCGTTGATCATTAATCTTTCACTGATTGTATTCCAAGCTCAATATTTCATATGAAAATGCGCAGTTAGAAACGGAAAGAATATTATTCTCAGTGTATATCAATTACAAACAATTTTGGAGCGCGTTGATGCGGATAGTATCTGCAAATAAAGTACGACGAAACGGTTCTTATGTACGAAATACGATTCATGCAATTCTTTTACATGTGCTTGAATAAAAAATAAAATCATATACGGAAAATAAACATTTGTTCCCATTGAACGGACTTGGATCGTCTCGGTTCTAAGTGGGTTAAGGGTTAAGGGTTATGGTTTTCAGTGAAGAAAAGCCCGTAACGACGAGTATGTCTCACTTGTTTTTCCTCGGATTCACGAGAATCGCGAGTGCAAGGGATTTTCATTTCCATGTAAGGATTTTCGTACAAGGAAAGAATCGGATTCGCTTCCGGAAATCTCTTCAGGCTGGATAAAAAGGAGATCCCGTTTCCTTGTTCTCTCTCTCTCTCTCTCTTCTCTCTCTCTCTCTCTCTCTCTCGCTTTCCCGGGTCTTAGAATATAGGAGTCTGGTATATGTGCATATATATATAGTATATACATAGCCGTATATCAACGTGGAAGGGAACAACTCCTCGACTAATCTTTTAACTCGTCGCTGTTTCTCTCCACGAAGAACAAATGTGTGTGTGTGTGTGTGTGTGTGTGTGCGCGCGCGCGCGCGCGCGCGCGCGCGTGTGTGTGTGTGTGTGTGTGTGTGTGTGAGCGAGCCAGAGGATAAGCGTTCCGGCACACGATATTATGCAGTGCTTTCCGAAATCAATTTTAAAGTACTCCACCATCTCACTTTCTCGTGTATTACTCGATAGCCTATATAACCGGAGTATTCTGGATGCCCCGTTGAGAAACTAAGAGCTTATAACTATATATATTCCTCGCTGTCTCTCTGACCCCTCGCGTTCCACCCCGCGAGGTATATAGTTTTTCCATGCTCGAGGGCAAAAAGCGCTACGCTTTCGGTGTTCGCAAGAATCTCGAGTACTCCCTCGAGCATCGTGACAGATAACCGATCCTCTTGAAACTTTGGTACACGCAAAGTCTACTATGCTATACGCAACTGTCTACCAGTTTATTTATCGATCTTTCCGTCGTGCATATTTCAACCAATCAACTATCAACTTTAATTATTTTATTCTTTCGAAAAAATTAATTGTTTGTCGTAAAAAACAAAGTTATTCCTCAACCGTACAGTACAGGTTTAAATTTAGAAAAATGATGAATTGCAGCAACCAACTACCACTCCCAACAAATTGGTTGGTTGCGTCCCCTAGTTAGTTGATTGACAAACAATTCGGCAATGAATTGGTTATCAGTCAATTAATTTATTCACCTACGAAGATAATTTGCTGACCCAACAAATGAATTGCTCAATAACCAACCGATTTGTTTGACCGAACTAAAACAGTGAAATTGATTTTATTTCAACTAACCTTGAACTGATGCAGCGAAATTGGAGTATGTGACTACCTTAATTAATGTCAATGGTGAACTAGAGCAGCTATTAGGAGAAACACAGAAACAGCGTGGTGAGCTATTCGACCTGAGTTGAATATCCCATGTTGGTGATCTATTTAAGATTGGCCCACATCACGAAACATGCGAAAAAATACCAGGAGATGCATCACCACGCGCCATCTCCAGAAAAATATTCGAATTCCGGGGCCTCATAAAGTTTGTTTTCAGTTACTTATTTTGTTCCCACCACAGTGTGATTTTACCTCAGGTAGTAAGAAATATGGGGCGTGACTTTTTACTGGCCCACATTCACCATTTTTACCCCACGTTTTGAAGTTTAGTTCTACAAGTATACGTTCTCAGATATACAGAAATTTGTATGTTTCGTATATGAACCATAGAAACACGCCGAATTTAATGTGTTGTGAATGTATTTTTGCATGAATTTAAGAAAAGTCTCCTGAAGCTTATTCAACCACATTGTTGGTGTTGCATCAGATGGTATATCATTTATGTATACTAGCGTCAACGCGCTCCCTTCGCTCGCGCTTATTTCATTTATTTTAGGTTAAGTGTGCCGACCTTACTAAAGAACGGACGATCCTGATTGGCTACGAAAACTGGCTTCACGATTTCGATTATTTCGATAATCGAGTGTCATGTCTTTTTTAAGAGGGGATGATGGAATATATGGGGCATTCCATACCGATTCGACCTACGTCGGACCCTCGACCTCTTCAATTCGGTTGGGAATTTTTTATAATATTGTTCTAACGATAAAAATCACTCCAAATTTTTCTTTTATTTTTTTTTTGTTTTTATTTGCATTAATTAAAAATTTTCGAAGTGAACATATTTTTAGCCGGAATTAAATATTCTGAAAAAATTCTGAAAATTCCTGTATTTGATATGAACATTTTTAAGCCTAAACCCAGAATGGTAAAACGTTTGCTTCTAGATGTTTTTGAGCTTTGCTTTCTTTTTTTAAGTGAGCATATCGTTAGCCCAAATAAAAAAATCTGAAAAAATTCTCAAAAATCCTGTATCAGATATGAACATTTTCAAGCCTAGAGCGAAAGTAGCATCGCATTAGCTTCTATTTATTTTATTTTTTTTATATAATTTTAAATCATTTTAAATGATAAAGAAAAGAAAAAATAGAAGCTAATGCGATGCCACTTTCGCTCTAGGCTTGAAAATTTTCGTACCTGATACAGGATTTTTCAGGATTTTTTTCAGATTTTTTCATTTACGCTAACAATATGCTCACTTAAAAAAAAGCAAAGCTCAAAAAACATCTAGGAGCAAACGTTTTACCATTCTGGATTTAGGCTTTAAAATTTTCATATCAAATACAGGATTTTTCAGAATTTTTAATTCCGGCTAAAAATATATTCACTTTGAAAAATTGTAATTAATGTAAATAAAATAAAAATTAACACAAATTTGGAGTGATTTTTAGAGTTAGAACAATATTATAAAAAAAATTACCAACCGAATTGAAGAGATCGAGGGTCCGACGTAGGTCGAATCGGTTTAGAATGCCCCATATACAGTATCCGGACCCATCTAACATTTGACAAGACACAAGAGATGTTCTCGCTTCAGTGGTAAAACTTTGTTAAACTGCGTTCACGAAACTTGAAACTGGTCACAAGTGAAAACCATCGTAAAACCAGAAATGTTAGAAGGCAAGCGGGAGAAAATACGTGAAGACGGAAGATTTGTTTAAACACGTTCAGAGGAAACGAGAAACGGAGACGGCGTCTGAGAAGAAGGAGAGTAAAGAGCTTCGGCAAAGCGAGTAATCTGTTGTGCTCTGCAGCAAGGACTACACTTTTTCGTTACCCTCGAGATCCAAGAGGTTTTCTTCGAGGTACGCGAGGGCTGCGAGATTTCCGGAGAAACTGTGCATTTTCGATGATTCCGCAAATAATTGTAAACGGCATCAACGGTTTTCATGCGAAGTGACATTCTGTGAAGTGTTTATCACGACTTGCGCCGTGGCTATGCATGTGCGCGCATGCACAATGGGCCGCGGCATTGTTGTCATTGGGCTATGGAGCAGGAGACGAAAGGTACGCGAGAGATTGTCGGAAGAAGCTGCTGTGCTCCTTGGGAGAACAACAGAATTCGGGGGAGGGCTTTCGAGACTGTGACGAGTCTCCGGGAAGATATCGTCTTTGAAAGCGACACGAATCTCATTAGCGACGTTGAATAATGTACGTGACTGTTGAGCTCGCGTTACGTAGATTAAATCGTCTCTTCGCGTCGACGAGACAGTCTGATTCGGCTCTGCCGTCTTCCCTCACGGTTTCTGATTGCTTTGAATATAACGACAACACAGGACAATCATTGTGCCTTTAATAATAATAATAATAATAATAATAATAATAATAATAATAATAATAATAATAATAATAATAATAATAATAATAATAATAATAATAATAATAATAATAATAATAATAATAATAATAATAATAATAATAATAATAATAATAATAATAATTATTATTATTATTATTATTATTATTATTATTATTATTATTATATAGTAAAGTTAATAAGTTTTTGTGACCCCTATATTTTTTTGCATTTTCGAGTAGCGTCCATCTAGGGAACAACGAATATGAGTGCCAAACCGTTGCCAAATGTACTAATCCGCAAATATTTGCTCTCAAAGTTGGAAAAAAATTTACTTTTTCGTCTCTCAAGACAACACGCAGGGAAAAGTTTTGGTCAGTACAGCATAGCACACGCTGCCGTAGCAAATATCGTATGTCAGCATAGTGACAGCAAAAGTATTTTCTATGGTAACAAAAAATATTTGTTGCCGCCGGATTTGCTAAGACAGCAAATGTCATTTGCTGCAGCGGCATAGTTGTTACTGCTGAGTGATTTCGTATTGCTTGCCTTTATCCTTTCTTAATCAAATAACTTTTTGATATTAAACGATAAACTAATAATCTATACACTCTATGACAGGCATGACAAAATAAAAATATTCATAACAAAAAAAATGTATGAGCGCGTATACTCAAATCACTCACTACTAAAAATAGGCAACGAGTGCCTAGTAAAATCACCTTCGAGGCCTCCTTGAAGGTAGGGTTACATAGCCCCCAAACGATTATCGCCCGATGAATATCCCCCGAAACGAGTAACCCCCGAAACGCAGATCCCCCAAAAAATTAACCCCCGAAATGTCAACTTTTAAAAGAAACATGTGACGCATGTTCACGCGATAGGTGGCGATTATTCAAAGAACTAAACTAACGGTGGCCACGGTACAAAGAACACCTTACTGACGATTATAAATTAATTTCGGATCACATGCATCGGGTATGCAATGGATCAGATGGTAAGATGAGCCTGTCTTTCTGAGGAAGTAGGAACGTTGAAAATGTTTCTCGTCCGTTCCTGCATTTTCATACGGATAATACACAAATGGAAACGTCGAATAAGATAGCCAATCCATTTAACAATGTATGCCTTCCATTAAAAATATGTACATTTTGATAGGAGTCGGAAAAAAATTTTCTGACGAGTGTGAGTTTGCAACCAAATTAACGATGAAAAACGGTCAAATAGTGCATTCCCACGAAAAATTCACAACTGTGCCGTGAAAAGAGATATCGACTTTGGTCTAGGCGAACGGGCGCCCGCATGGGAGTTTATTAAGTATATTTTCAAATTTCAGCGACACGTTGTTTTTCGTGTTTCTGGGCGGAATACGAGTCAAATGCGGCTATTTTTTGCATTTTCAAGTTTCGTCTGAGCGGTAGAGTGGGAGAGCGAGGCACCAAGATGTGTGTACGATTAGGTCGTAGGGGAGAGCGGGGCAAAATGGGACAATGGGGCAAAACGGGACGGCGAGGCAAAACGCAATTTTTCAATAAGTTTTGGATGGAAGAGTGAGGCAAAAAGGAACGGAAAGTTGGGATGTATCAATAGGGCAAAATGGGGTATCCAACATTTTTTGGAAAATTGCGTTTTTCTTCATTGTCCCGTTTTGCCCCACTGTCCCATTTTGCCCCGCTCTCCCATATACCAAATCCGTTATTACCCACAGGATATAGATACACAATTTACAACCATACGCCGTAGGTTGCCTACGGAGTCTATCCAATACGGACGTGTCAATTTTTCCACCGTTTTCGACTGCACGGATAATTTAACCACATTAAATTAAATTAAAATAAAGTAACCTAGCATTGGGCGCGAAGCGCCCGATCGCAAGTAATAATAATAATAATAATAATATTATTGTATATAATGATGTTAATAACTTTTCGTGACCCCTATATTTTTTTACATTTTTCGAGTATCGTCCGATTGAGGAACAAAATGTAATATAATATAAGTGTCAAAATGTTGCCTAATATACTAATTCGGAAGTAGTTGCTCTCAAAGTTGGAAAACAATTGATTTTTTGCGCGCGAAATATGTTCATGTATCCACGTGTGTGTATGCGAATACACTCGATCACTCCGACAGACGTATATTCATCCGTGATATGTACCGAAAAACCAATAATTTCGGTTTTTATGTGAATTTTCCAATTTTAGCGACACGCTGTTTTTCGTTTTTTCGCGCGTAATATGGGGCCAATGTAACAATTTGTTTGCCTTTTCGCAGTAGATTCGTCTGAGAAATAAAGAACATGAGTGGTACACCACTGCCGAATGGACGACTTCGAAAAAATTTGCTCTCAAAGTTGGACTAAATTTCCGATGAGTTTTTCCTTTTTAGCCCCCCGTAGCGTGATACGCGTCAAAAAAGTCTGTATGCAGATATGTGTCAGTAAGTACACAAACACTCTTATTTGAAGTATTTTTTAAAGGATTTCGACTACGACGATTGGCGATATTTTCAAACTGTGGTACCGTTACCTTCCAATGAAACGGCGTATACCCTTCCTGAGTTTCCGCCATTCCATGTATCATATTTTACGAAAAAAATGTATGGGTCATATATTCAATTGGTGATATATGTATATAATATAACAATAAGGGTCAAATATTCAACTAGGATTCTACAAATTACAAATTCGTGATCAACGGGTGGAAATATTTCGCATAAACGATAAGTGCCTAGACGAACTATGGTACCTAGACGAATTTAGTACAATTATTTTTATTCAAATCTATGTTGAAAAAAAAACAGGTAGGGAGTGTGAGAGAGCGAGAACGCGGGAAAATTAAGAGAGCGAGAGAATGTGAAGAGCGAGAGACGGAAAAGAGCGAAAGGAGAGTCAGGAGAGCGAGGCAGTAAAATATGTACACGATTAGGTCCTATGCCAAATTGATACAGTAAGGTTTGATCGTGACGAAACACTACCTTGATACTAAATCAGGCGATATAATAACCTACAGGATATAGATACATCATTTTCTATCATACACCGTAGATTATATGCAGAATCGGTCCAAAATGAACACGTCCGTTGTGGACCACCACACGATTCCAATTACGCGGATAATTTATTCAGTTTAACTTAAAATAAAGCAACCTAGCGTCGGTACTGTAGTCGGGCGCTTCGCGCCCGACACTAGCTTACTGAACCAGTCACCTATGACGTTGATTGTATGGCAAGTAAGTGCATGCTGAAAGTCATGAAAATGCATTCATGAAACAAAGTGAAAGAATTTTGTATTCGAGTTCATTTAAATCGTTCGACTGCCTCGGGTGCATTTCGAAGAGGCTTTGACTCTTGGAAACTAGAGGAGATCGGGGTAAAGGGGGAATACTACAAATATAATAGGCTATTCGGGTGAATCCGGAGCTGTGAATTCACTACTTATAAAAAAAACTATATTTTCACAAATTATTCCAAGGGGTCGAAAAAAGTAGCAGCACAAGGCGAAAGGGAATATCTCCGAACTGTCACCATAAGCGCTGACGCTTTTTCAATATTGTATCAATATGGTATCAATATTGTTACGCCAATACTGGCTCGCTGATCGGCCGTTTACATTCAATCAGCAAAACGTCCATGGGTTCGCCCGAATTTCCCATTATGCCTCTGTTTGAGTCTTTTCATTAACTTTTCTGAAAATGTTATACTATCCTATTTTGCCCCGTGTTCGCAGTGTACATAGTGTAAATTTTGTTCCATGTACCCATTTTACCCTCAGTCCCTATTTTGCCCCGTGTTCGCAGTGTACATAGTGCCAACTTTGTTCCATGTACCCATTTTACCCTCAGTCCCAATTTTTTTCCCGTTTCGCCATTTTGTCGCATTGTTCCCATTTTCCCATTGTAGTCCCATATTCGCGATGTGAAGAGTGTCCGTTTTGTTCATTTTCCCCATGTCCCCATTTTGTCTCTGTGTCCTCCACTTCTACAATCTGCGTCATCTTCAACCCTGCGACTATGATTAAGCACACGATGCGCAACATAACTCAAAACTATGTACAATTTCCCCTCGGTTATTCGTTACCGGGATGAAAGCAATTTGGGTACAATATCATTTTCTCGCGTGTTGCTCGCGGTAATTTTCGTCTTAATATTCCCGTCACGTTTAACATCCCGGCATGTATCTGCACCGAATAATAATGCAACTTGAATTGAAGAACAGACGAAATTGGACATTGTCTTTTCAGAATCCAACATATGCTTCTTTAACATATAATGATGAATAGGATGAAGAAGGGATTACGTCTCTTTTTTGTGTCGCAACGATTTTATGCTAATGTCTCCAGAGTGAGCGGGGGAGGGGGAGGGGGTTGGTTCGGTGGAGAAGTTAGTGTGTGCGCTAATCGTCGTAACGATTTAAAGTTAATGTACCACGGCCTTGGCGTGCTGTGTGCACTACCGGTCGTACGGCGTTAATAGCGTGAGCCCGAGAACCGAGCTTACTGGTTTACTATGACGTTACAGCCGGGGGTAGCAAGAGGTCCTCAGGGCACACAATCATGTGGAATAATTGTTTCTTCCGAGAGACCACGAAGTGCCCGGAGCTTCGAGAACTCAGGGAAATCTATTAGAGCTTCAATAGCTCATTGGACCTGTTAAAATTATCCGTACCGGAGTAAGATTCGTACATCCTCGCTCATATAATTTATGAACGATTTAACCCAATAAATATAGGCGCTTCCGAAAATTGTTATGCCAGTTTACAATCTATTATCTTATGCGGCGATTAAATTTCAGTGCTCATCAAACTGGAAATTTGTCTACCGTAAACCTGTTACTATTTTCCAGGAAAAAAAGATCGCACTTTTCTTTGACTTTCAATGACCAAGTAATCTATTTCCTGTGACGTAAGTTCCTACTTTTATCTATTAGCTTTATCAATTAATTCTGGAAATTCTATATTTCCATACAACAGTAGCAGATGGACCCTAACCGCGAACTATTGTCATTTAATTTGAGTTGTAGAACTAGTTTTGGGTGACAAAATTGAGTGGAAGTTCATTTAGACTTCTTTTTGTTTTCCCAAAAAAGTGTAGCAATGTACACATTTTTTAAATTTTTCAATACAAAAATGTTTTTATTAATAACTTTTTGATCATTTGTTAATTATATATTGGTAATTTTGAAAATCCCTGACATTTCCCGGATTCCTTGACCAATTTTTTTTTCCGTGGCATTTCCCGATATTTCCTGACCGAGGCCACGATGATATAGTATGTGCATTTACCGACAGTTCTCCTAATGTGAATCAATCGTGACGTACAATGTAGATGACAAACAATTACTTTCAACAAACGATATTTCTCTATAGTATGACAAGAGTTCGTGGCTGCGATCGCCGTTACCATCGCCCTACAAAATCGAGAGGGCTAGGGTGAAATGAAATAACTTGACCAGCGTTCAATGACACATGGTGGCCGGAGTGAAGTGAGCATTTCGCATGCACACATTGAATTGTAGATTCTTGGGGGCGGGGAAGCAAAATTGGGAACATCGAGGGACAAGATGTCTATTAAAGGGAAAAGGGGACATCGATAGGGATATGAGGAGACGGAATTGTCTTTAATAGGGAATCTGGAATTATTAAATGAGACATATCTCATGATATATTGATTATGACTATTTCTATTTTTATTATAGGGACAAATGGGAGAACAATGAATAGCAATTAGGAGATAAAACCAGAAACCTAGCGTATATGTATAATTGTATAACATACAATAATGTATAAGATAATGCATAGGTAACGTAACGTATACCCCTGTTAGTTTTAACGAGTTGCCGTCATCACATTGTCACCACTTTACAAATTTGTATTGTCGTGAAACTTCTTCGTACGACACTCGTTCCACGAACAATTACTGGACAATATTATATAATTGTTGTGTAGCACTTTTTCCATTAATTAAAAAAAAAAACAAGCATTTGTTTTTTTATCTCATCCGGGGGATAATGAAGGCCCCGCTGCACTGTATCATAATTTTGTTTGCTGACTAGCGGCTTGTACGTCTCTTTGTGAAATAAACAAACACTGTCCAAGCACTGTCGGCAATGAGACCCACTGTCCCAGCTTCTCCGTACCGTGGCAATGTATGCAGTCCATATTTAAGTGTACAGTTAGCGCACGTACGCTTCCGTAGTAGGTTACTGTCGCGAGAAACGTTCGGCTTTCCAGTCACGGAGAAGAAATAACGTCCCATGGGTCACCGCGAAGCGAGTGAGTTCCCGCTCCGGCCCGATCCGACGCACCGGGGACGAATCCCAAATTGGTGTTGGACGGTCGGAGTCCGCTGTTACCCACAAATAAGTGTCGCTCTATCGGCTCGACGGAATCTCGACTCGTACCACTGCAGGACAAAGCTCGAGGAGACAGAGAACAAGAGCACCGGCAGCGAGGAAGACAAAATGGATATGCATCGCGTGCTCTTTATCTCTGTGTTTCTCGTACTCAATTTGTATATGGACTTTGATATCCAGTGGTTGGTGTGAAATCTCGCTTGTCGCAAAGGGAAATAGTTCCTTGTACTCTCGACAGGGGGTGGACGTGGATGAACGAAGAGTAGGATAGAGTGTGCAGATAGAATTTAACTGTGGAACGTAATCGTATTTCGGGTATATGGTAGAAAGCAATCTTTTGTACGGTAGCAAAACTCGAGTGAGAGAGTTGATTGCACGCAATGAAACCAATGCTGTGCGCAAACTTTAATGTGTATTTGAAGTGCGTTCAATAGTTTGTTCTAGATGAAAATTGTTGTATTGCATTCTCGTGTATGGGAAACATGTTTGTATATTATCCGTTTGTCACCATACTTTTTGCCTTATACAGGGTCAAAGTGGTGAAATGATGACCCACTAAAAAAAATCTGCTCTATATCTCCTACTGTCCGAGGTAAAATTTAACTTTGGTGGAAAGAATATGCACCCGAAAAATGTACTCTATAAAGGGCTGCAATTGAAATGATATCAGGAAATTGATTACGCGCATGACATGGACCACCACGGGCTATGGGAGCCCCTCTATTCTCCATATGATCGATCCTCCACATTCAATTCTCCACACTCCTTTTCCTCCACAAATCGATTGTGCACATTCTCTCGCCGTCACGTTTAGATTCGACGCATCCCGATCCTCCACGTTCAGTTCTCCACATGCCCAGTCCTTTGCACTCCTTTTCCTCCACATCGCGATTATACACACTCTCTTTCCGACATATTTCGATTCAACACATCCCGATCCTCTACGTTCAGTTCTCCACGTTCATAGTCTTCCACATCTCGATTGTACCCACTCTCTTCCCGACACATTTATATTCGACGCATCCCGATCCTCCACGTTCCCCGTCCTCCACACTCCTTTTCCTCCACATCTCGATTGTACACAGTACCAACAGCAGTTATTTTACGATTCAATATCGGCAACGGAAATGTGTACAATCGACATGTAGAGGAAAATGAGTGTAGAGAACTGAGAACGTGGTGGATCGGGATGTGTCGGAACGAGAGTGTATAGAATCGAGATGTAGAGGAAAAGGAGTGTCCAGGACTGGTGATGTGGAGAACTGAATGCGGAGAATCAAGATGTGTAGGATAGAGGGGCTCCCCAAATGATTCAGAGAGACTTTAGTAAACTCTACTCAAGTGCAAATATTAAAGTATTATATCCAAAGTAGATATAAAGCCTTGTATACAAGCTATATACATGAAAGTGAACATATAAAATCATTCAATTTTCTACATAATTTATATGGTGTCAACTTGATTTGGCTAAAGTAGCCTGTACTGACGATATATCAATATATTTTATTTTTCTCAATATATTTCTCTTTAGAACCTCAATATAGTTTATACAATGGTAACATATTTAATATACTTTAGACAATTTGCATTTAAATCATGTACAAATAGCACTCACTATGTGGTAGAATTCACCCGGGGTTGACATTTCAGAGCGTGAAATTGGGCCCTAATACGGTCATAATAGGGCGTGTTAATGACCTTATCAGACCCCTTTTTAACATTCTAAAATTTCTATTGGGGACAGAAATTTCGAAATGTAGTATGGGTTGGAAATTTAAGTTTGTTTTCCCTCCTCAATATATCTATGGTTAAAATATTTTGCATATTCGATACATGTATTGTTGTCGCTTATGAAAGCATTCTGATTGGCTGCCGCATGAGCCTGGACCTAATGTTTTCGAAGAGCATCTTCAATCGTGCTGCATTTTAACAGTGCTTAGTTCGGAGCATCGCGAAATCGTAACGTATTAGCCAGCATATAATGAAACAAAAATCTGGGGTAGATAAACTGAGAAAGACTAAATGGTTGCATTAATAATTTGAACGTATCTCAACGCGCCAGCAATATCTTTTTTCGGTGTATTAACTCCTGAAAGACCGCGACTCGAGTTATAAACATATTATGAACATCAATTACCGATGTTTATACCTGTAAATACGGTTCTGCGTATTGAGTAATTGATGCACGGGATATAGCGTGCACAGTCGCTGCAAGTGATATTATCATATAAACGAACTAAACTTTCCGGCAGTGCTCCGGTTCTACAGATTCCAACTGAACACACAGACCCAATTCAACACAGGCAACTACATGAAAAAATTCTACACACCATCAATTCGCCATGGCAAAACTCGACACATTATCAACTGAACACGACAAAACTTGACACATCACCAACTCGACAAGACCAAACTCGATACATCAAAACTCGATATATTATCAACTAGACACGACAAAAGTTGATATATCGCTAACTCGATACAGCGAAACTCGACCCACCACTGACTCGACACAGCAAAACTTTACACAGACCCAACTCGGCAAAACTCTACACAGACCAAACTCGGCACAGACGGAACGTTTGGTAAACGAGCTTTGGCTCGTTCACTAAACGTCCCGTCAAATATGCTTCGCTTATTTTTTTATTCTATTAGTCCCTTGCCAGGGCTCGATATTTTCAATTCTACTATCCGGAATATATTTATATCTTGTGCTAACAAATTTTCATAAATCCTTTATTACACTGACTCTGTTCAAAACCGTATTAAATTTAAATTGGCATCATTTGACATGATTGTAATTTGTTGTAAATGAGTACTGCAAAGATAGACCACGAACTGTAAGGACTGCAGACTTCAATCCACACAGACCCCATTACACGTAGGCTATAGATTTTTGTATACATTTATGAGATATTATCTATAGATAAAATACGCCCACAATCGTTCCAGTAGGCAGACTTTAGATAGACGTAGCATAATGGAACATTCATTAGCTCACCTATTTCACGAAAAAGAAGGCATTATTGCTATTTAAGAAAAATCTTTCACTAACCGACATGTAATTGTATTTGATACGCTACGTAATGGAAAACGTTTGTGGCTAATCGAAGCACCGTAAACACCGCGATCACATGACGTCCATAATACCGTTTATCGATCCGAATGGTATAAATAAAAATTGCAGGGTTCATTCCACTCATCGTAATTACGTGTTAATTATGTTTCATTCAATGAATTGCGCTGCTTGTCTCACTTTACGAGCAACGTAACGATGAAATGTCAATTTCGATAATAAGTGGTGTAGAGAATGCGAGTGAAACAAAGTTCACAAAGGTGCCGAAAGGCATCGAAACGACGTATTGCAGTTGCAAAAGACTGCAATCACTGGCGTTCCCTTCATCCATTATCTTCTTTCACTGAGTAGAAATAAAGTTTTGTTTGGTGAACGAGAAACTTGGAAAAACTTCAATGTTCCGATTTCACTGCTATGGACTAAGTACAAAAATGCTCGGGCACGTCATTCCATCGACTTCGTCGAGTACTCTCGGTAAATAATAAAACGAAGAGCTCGCGAATGAAGGACTTTTCGGTCCAGATACGGCGTACGTAGCGAATACGACAGCCTCGTCGTTCGCTTGGAAAGGGTAAAAGTGGTGAATATGGTCCAACCCATTAATTCACGTGCTAATCGGGTGGACAATATTCGTCATCTGTACCGCATATGAAATCGGAAGAATCGAAAACCACCGACGAGAGGTCGAAGAATATTTTCTCCTCTATACGGTACAAACGAGGGCAAATATATGTATATGCGTATATACATGTACATATATGTGTGGTTATAACGTTGAATTCTTTTGTGAAATAGGTCGCGTTTCGCATGGCCGGAAGTTATTAAATATTTGCGAATACATGGAGATACTAGGATCCCAAGCGTGCTACGTATTCTCATCCCACTTTCGTTGAGCTGTTGTACAGTTCACGAATGCTTTCAAGATGCTCTCATATATAATGATGATGATGACGATGATAAAAATTACGAGAAAACTAGAGGTAAATACATTTTTTATAAGAATGTATGAAAAAGAACTTCGGGTACTTGAAGGTATGCTCGAATATCTATTCAAAAACAACGTATAATAGGGCATAATACCGCATATGCTGCGTATAAGCAGCAGATAAGCTCTCAGTCCGCCTACCGCATTTTCGTTAGGTAGGGGCGACCGGGGAAAAATGGAAACCCGGGGCAAGATGGTAATGCAGCGAATAGCAGACACGGGGCTACATGGATTACCTCCAAACATTTTCAGAAAAATGCACTGGAAGATAGGATAGACTGGGGTAAAATTGGCACACTTGATGTTATATACACATAGCGGGCGTAATTATATCGACATACCGGGGAGATACTGAGCACAATGAGGTACCTGCTAAATCGGAGAGAATAAGAAAATGTCGTTTCCCGCATATAAAAAACAGTTTACTCGGAATATTAAAAAAAATATATGTGCGACATAGTAAATAAGTTTTCGTCGACAAATTATACCTGTCGGTTATATTTTGGTATATATTGCCACAAATACATTACTTCACATGTGTGATAATTAATCTGCTTAAGTAGGATAAAAGTGATGAATATGGCCCACCTCCATTAACACGTAAATCAATCATACATGGAACCGAGCCATATTTATCCCTTCTATCCCATTAATCATATTGAAGAGCCTAATTTGATGTATTCCAATTGTGTATTTTATTTTAATATTTGACTTCTATGGGGTTAAGACGTATACCATTTTGCTCGGCTTCGTCATTTTTCGCCGAAGCTCGAATTAATTATTACGACTTAATTAATTAATTAATTTCTAATTAGTCAATTTATAACTCCAGACGTACCCGAACGGGTTTTATGTCTCAGGTACCCCATTTTGCCTTGTCTTGTCCACACGTAAATTTTTTAACTGAGCCGTCAAACCGAACGAGAAACCAAAATAATCTTCAGAATTAATTAATCTTCAGCGTTGCTGGCTGACGATGCCCACTCGAGAACTTATTTTTCAAGAGATCCATGTAAGTTTGTACCGGGTATTTCTGTGCTCCTCGTTTATTTCTTGTGCACGACAGATATATAGACAGGATACACGTACAATGTTCTCGGCGGACAAGCGACATTTACGCAGGTGGGTGTACTTGCACGATTGGTTATTTATAAAGAGATTCGCGATAATCGATAGCCGCTTCTATCTCTACACAGACACACACACACACACACGCAGTGAAAACTCTCCGGTCCAAGAGACTCTGGCTTGATGCTGGAAGGTGCCTTCTTTTCTTTTTTTTTTTTGCTCTACAGATGATAGTCCACTCTAACCCTACATCCCTCATCCTCACGGGTATATACTGCACTACCACCTTGGTGAGATTGTTGGATCTCTCTCTTCGAACACCACCGGCCGAGCGAGCTTCGTGTCGATTAATCACTTTTCCGAACGAAAACTCTCTCACGAGCGACTAAACCGCCACCGCCGCCACCGCCACTGCCGCTGTGATCTTTCTCCCTATTTCGGCCCTGACGATTCTTTTCGAGGGTGTAAAGTGGACCGAGCGAGAAACTCAAATAATCCACCTCCTGCGTATGCATAAAATATTTTTGGCTCATCAGGACGAGTAGGAAACAAAATGGAATGAATTGCAGCTGGACCAATACGCGATGGAAGCGGCGACGTGAGCTCCGGTATTTTTTATCGAGCCCCCGGGAAAAATAGATTCGGACAATATTGTCTCACACGTGATGAAATAACTGTACCCCTTCCAAAATATGGACCTCTGTAAACGATTTGTTGTGGCAGGGGATAGTGAGCAAAGCGTTACTCGAGGACAGCCTCGTCATCGAGAGGGAAAAAATACTTGACGGTATATCCACTGGAAAAGCCCTTTTTTATATATAATATTTTTAAATGGTATCCCGCGGTGAAATGTTCTCTACCTCTCGACCCCACGGGAAGCTCTGCATCAAGGACTCTTTTTCACACCGATTTTTTTCTCTCTATCTCTATTTATCGTAGTGGAAAAAAAACGCGGTCACAATTCGCCGTTCCCCACTTTCACGGACGATTACCTCTCGATGGAAATCTGAACTACCCGTAGCAATAAATTCGTACGACTATTTCGACTCTTCGGGTTTTTCTTTTTCTCTTTTCATTTTTTTTTCTCCCTTCGTTTCTTTTCCGCGATCGGAGCAATTGCACTTGAAATTCATCCCAGGCAATTCTATGAATTATTTTAACTGTCGAACACGAAACTAATTCAATCAGTCAATAGGCTATATCGTCGGGAACTTGACTGGGGAGGGTGATGTGCCGTTTGCGTGGTCCACAGTTCCGGAGATCCGTACCAGCAGATAGGAAGAGAGCGAAATAGAGAGAGAAAGAGAGAGAGAGAGAGAGGGAGAGAGAGAGAGACTCGACGGAATCCTGACCTATCCCCACAGAGACTCCGTTGGGCGTCGGAGTCCCCGGTGACATCGTACTCAACCGAGTTTCCTCTCCCGCCGTTCACTCATCCATTCCCACTGACTGTCCCTCCGCATCTCTCTCCGGCACGATGCTTCGCGCTTTCGAAACTCAGTAACTCGACACGCCGATTATTGTACGATAAACGTTTATTATCATTATCAATATTATACTTTAAAAACGCCTCCATCTACGGTCTCAAAATTACCCGATCGATCCCGCCATTTATCAACGATACGTTCTTTTTGTCAATTAATTTTTTTGTTCATAAAAAACGAAAAAAAAATACAAAAAAAAATGAAAAATATCTTCACCGAACGATAGGTGATGAGCTGAAGGCCTCTTTACCTGAAGTCGGTTTTTCGTTGGCGCAGGGCGCGGCGACATGGTCCCGTCGCACCGTAGCTCGACGTACACTGAGCCTTCAGCAGATCCACTGCTGTTCGGCGGCGGTGGCTCCTGTTGGCTCCCTCGCTCACGCGCGCTCCCTCGGTCCTTCTCTCTGGCTCTCAGCTGCGCAGACAGGAGTTGCGTCGACGTCGACGTCGAAAAGACGGCAACTCTCTCCCGGTTGGTGGCGGCCGGGTGCCCACACCGATTTTACCTCTCGCTTGTACAACGGCCCGTGCCCAATTCCAACTTTACTATCGTCTCAGTCAATCGCTTTCCCGTTCTTCGTTTCGTTTCGTTTCCTCCTAGTGAGAGTAAGCTTGTACGATATTTTATATATATATGTACGTGTACGATGTATACAGACAACTACTCTCGTTTCGAGAGAAGGAAAAGATCGAGGGAGAAACCGGGAAGCTTGGGAGGGATGGGTGAGAGGGGTTGGAGGGGTTGGGGGGGGAGAGTAAAATTCACGGAAGTGGAAAAGAACAGGAACGACGATACGCAGGAAGCGAAAGAGAAAGGATGCCATGTGCAAAGAGACGCTTCTTGAAAATTGCAATCCCTTTTTGTTCACCCTCAAACTCTTCCTGTCAACTTTCCTCTCGAGTTTATTTTTTTATCACTATCTATTTTCGTCCGCTTTTTCTTCGTCTTCTTTTTCCTCTATCTTTTTTTTTAAATCTTTTGTTCGCTCTCGCTGTAAACACCCTTACCGGGAGCATCCTCTACAAAGGCTACCGCCACGGGCGCCACTGCACCGGCCGACTGGTGCTTACTTTGCCCTACAGCGGGAAGGCCAGTTACTCGTCGGCGCTCCTGCTGATCCTTCCGGCTCGCCTGCTAACGCCAACGTCGCCGCTTTCGGCGCTGGTGCTGTTTGTCACTCCAGCTAAGAAGCTACTGGAGTAACGGCAGCGCGGGCAGCAACGCTTTCGCTATCGCCACCTCCAACTCTTGGATCCCCTGCGTGTCGTTAACCCTCCTGACTCGCCCTGTCTTTTTTCCTTTCGGAGCCCAAACCTCTCGACATTTTTAAAAACTCTTTTCGCTCAAATTGTTTATTCACCGCCGGTATCTCTGTCGTCGTTGCGGGATGAGTCTATTATCCAATGAGAACTCGTTCGGGTAATTTCGCGCGCGTCGAGCAACTGGTACACCCTTTTATGTGGTTCGCGGTACTTTTTGCCAAAGAGTTGCACTCTCGGGTGCACTCTCTTCGTCGTTTAGAGCTAGAGAGAACATTCCTCGATCTTCAGATGACAATATTTTTTTAAGACTCTCTGTGGTCTTTGTTTATTTTATTTTATTTATTTTTTTTTGTTTTTTGCTTCGTGTACATCTTTTTACGAATTGCGACGTTTCGAGGAGACCATCGCTTTTCTCCTCTACCAGTCGTCTGGGGTAATTGCTCGTTAACCCTATTACAGAGCTATGGACACCGTTCCGCTCGGCAAATTTTTATAATATATACGTTTGAGGAAAAATTCTGT
Source organism: Amblyjoppa fuscipennis (assembly GCA_963575735.1). Classification (NCBI taxonomy): domain Eukaryota; kingdom Metazoa; phylum Arthropoda; class Insecta; order Hymenoptera; family Ichneumonidae; genus Amblyjoppa; species Amblyjoppa fuscipennis. The sequence continues at coordinate 7,841,847 of OY754492.1, read as the reverse complement.
GTCTCGTTGGCTAAATTGACGAGAACGAATATATTTGAAGCTGAAGTATTCATTCAGGCAAAAGTATGATATCGATTTGACGCTTCAAAAGGGACTTCACTGAAGGGATGATTGAAGTTCCGGCGCTTTGATAAGTTATTTGTGCTTCCTCATAGAGAAAGCTTTCCCAGATAGCCAACCGTAGCACAGGCAAAGAAGAGCAATTGCTTGCCGTCATGCCTTGCTGTACGCTTGCTAGCAATATTGCGTCAATAATTTCTAGCAAGCGATTGCAGCATATTGGTACCAAAAATCCAGCAACGGTTACTGTACGCTCATTTTTTAATACTAGCAGCCGTGAAAGAGATAAAAATTCCTCCGCATCGGAAGCCAACTTTCGATTACACACTTCCTCAATCCGTGTATTGCTAACGATAATGAAAGCTTATTTTTTCATGAGATGAATGAGTTCAATAATGAGTTGGTAATGAATTACGTCACATGATAATGAGTTATTTCAGAGTTAGTTTGCCTAAAAGTTACTCAAACAAATGAACTTCGTCGTGAGGCGTAAAGCACCAGCAAGTCTTGCTGGCAATATGCTCCTAAGAATTTGCGGCATTGAATCCTGGCAAAAATATTGGCAAATGCGGACGTACATGCCGCAATTTAGCCGCCATCCCGTGCAGACATATGGTGCCTATTTGCTGGTGGGTTGTGGCAATGTGCTATCTGGGTTGTTTTGATGATTTTTTTTTAGATTTGAATGAAAACGTGTTCAGAATGTTCCAAAACATTGAAAAAGCACATTTACAAAAAAATGTGTGTGGGCGCAGGTGCGCCCGCCTGTGTGTGTGTGCGCGTGCGCGTGCGCGTGCGCGAAAAATTCAAACCGCTATAACTCGAGAATACCTCGATCGATCAAGCTGAATTTTCACCAACAGCATGTGTGGTTAATCGTCAATATTTCTTCCAAATTTCATTTAAAATATTCAGATGTTTATTTGTACGCGATTTTCTATTTCTTCAAACATTTTTTAGCTATCGAGGCAAAAAGTTCTACATAGATATTAGTGTACTTTTTCGTGCTGAACTTAACTCTGCCAACCGTTTTGCATCAAAGTTAAACACGGATGTAGACATTGAAAAAAGTTGAAAATTGAAATATTCACCGAAAAAAAGGTTTGGTAATATCAAGCTCACAGTTACGGACACGGAAAATTGTTTTGAATCAATCCAGGCACATTTAGATAGGCTGCACCATTGTTGAAACAATACAACTGGTGTGGTTGTGTCAATTGCGTATAGCAGTTACTGCAATACACAATTGCCAATTGCTATTGCAACTGGAGTTTTGCAATTGCAAAACTCCATTAAATCAACAAATTTTTTTCGATTCAATCGTATATACAGTCACCATACAGAAGCTATATTGTTTTGACTTAAATGTATATTTGGTCAATATGAAAAAAATGTGGTTCGCTCCGAATAAAATCAAATATTTGATTTTATTCAATTCGGCATGACGTCAATTTAGTCATTCACAAATATTATGCCCACAATAAAGGACTTTCAAATTGTTTCGATATTTCAATGTCAAATCATCGAAGTTCAGTCTAAGTTAATGACGGAGAATAACTTATATTTCCGATTCAAGATTACACATGTCAATAAGCGATTGTAGCGTACTGGTAAGGTACTAGGTCAGGATGAGTTAGTTTCGGGGTCCGAGCCCCGCTAGGATATATATAATTTTTATTTGTGAAATTGTGTTATATTGATAACTAGCGATGTACTCATAATAATTAAACATATAAAACACGATGTAACCATATATGAAATTAATTACTAGCAATTAACGTAAATAACAGTACCGGAACCCAACTTCAGATTAAGTTAGACCAAACGTTTTTTTTCTTTGTGTGACCAGAAATTTGTTTCGAACAAACGCTGTTTTCGTTTCGTTACAGGACACATTCATTTTGCTACTGATTATTATAAGATTTTCGGGTTACGCGCGTTAAATAACTACTGAATGAACAAAAGCAAGTTAATTTAGAGTTGCGAATGAGAAATATTTTCGATTAGAACAGATATTTCGTAAATGCCCGTGTAGACTCACCGACTTACCGACTCAAAACTTCTGTACAGTATAGTCAACCAAAGAATTATATCATATCTCGTTCTCGAGATTACATAGGTAGTACCGTCTACTTCAAGCCTAAATTACACGAATATTCGGAGTTAATAAGAAAAAAAATCGGAACGACGGACCAGGACTTCCTGTTCGACCGTTCCCTGCGTCAACCTCATAACGTTTTTTCGTGCCTAATGGCGTCACGTCAGAGTTAATGTCTGCGTAAGAAAGTTACAATTTTCCTTTGTTTAAAAAAGTAAAAATGTCTGATAACGAAGCGAAAAGAAAAGGAGGAATCCATGTTAGAAAAAATCTATAAGAAGATTAGGAAGCTGGAGGATCATTGTTATGATCTCAAGAAATCAGCGGCGGCACAGAAGACGCCGCAAGACGGTTCCGGCCCCTCAATGAAGGATGATGAAATCCAGAAACATTCACCGAATCTCATGGATCTTCTGAAACTCTTCGATAAAGGTAAGTTATATTTATTCGAGACAACGAGATCGCACATTTGAGGCGATACATGCGTTGTACATGCGGCATATGGCTGGAGCTTATTTCCGGAATAAGACAATAGCCCCTGATTTTCGCTTAGCCGCGTGTATAGGTTATGTCCTTTGTGACATAGCTTAGATCGTGGTTCGTATTACGAATATCGATTATTTACTACAGATATTGTGATCAGGATTCAGTACACTCCGAGTCGATTGGTGAGGAAGCGTTGCAGATTTTGGGTGAAGACCCATCGCTGTGCGCTCCGAAGGATGCTATCATTCATCCAGACTTGGCTTCTCGATGGAAAGCTTGGATTGTCTCCGGCTTAGACAAAGAGGGACGAGCTGAGCTGCTCAAAAATTATCCCCGTGGCGGAAAGTGTCCGTTGGAACCGCCAATTCTAAATCCAGAGTTCGTCTCATCTCTAAACGAGACGGCAGTGAAACGATACAAACACTTTGTCGATTCGCAATGCCTTATCGGTTCAACGATGTCAGCATTAGGATCAGCGATCACGCTACTCTTGAATGAGAAGAAAGAGGGCGTAGACAGGAACGAACTCCTCAAACGCATGTGCGATTCCGGAAAACTTCTAACGGACCTGCACCACAAGGAGTCAGTCGCTAGAAAAGCTTATATTTTACCAGGATTGGACAAGAAAGCGAAGACTCTCCTGGGAAGGACGGACACAGATAAATATCTGTTTGGGGAAGACTTGTCGGAAAAGTTAAAAACTCGATTTGAAATTACAATCGCCAAAACCAAGTTCGAGGAAAGGGCCCGGCAAGAAGAATAATTCGGTAAACTGGAAGAGCCCCCCTGCGAGATTCCAGAGGACCAATCAGGCGGGCAACAACCAGCGAGGTCCCAACATGTACAAGTCGAGGAGAGGTCGGTCGCAGCAGGAGAACCAACCGCCAGAGCAATTACAAGCTCAAGACGACAAATCGTCAAAGGGAAAGAAGTAGAGGTATCAAGTTCTGCTGGTAGACTTCGAGAATTTATTGTTAATGGAAAAAATTGCCGACAATTTCGTTATTCGCTGTGTTAGCGGGTATAGAATCGTACCTGCATATCCGGTGATTCAAGAAACGTTACCTCGCAGTCCAGTGTTGCAAAATCAGGCCGAAGAGCGCGATTTCATACGAGCGATAGATAATTTGTTAGATCTTGGCGCAGATCAAATTTGTTGTCCGGAAGAAGGCCAATGTATCTCGAGCTATTTTTTGGTCCCGAAACCAGATGGTTCTCACAGATTTGTTTTAAATTTAAAGAATTTGAATGAGTTTTTAAAAACCGAGCCTTTCAAAATGGAGGATTGGAGAACTGCGGCGACAAGAATTGTCGCAAGGAACGACTTTATGGCAAAAGTAGATTTGAAGAACGCGTATTATTCGGTTCTGGTAGATGAGGATAGTCGAAAACTTCTTCGATTCATTTTTAAAGATCGGTTGTACGAGTTTACTTGCTTACCAAACGGTCTATCGACAGCTCCATATATTTTCACGAAAATCCTAAGACCCGTAGTTAGTTCACTAAGGGCGAAAGGGTTCGCATCGGTTATATATTTGGATGATTTGTTGTGCATTGGCGCAAACTACGATAGTTGTGCACGTAATGTAGCGGCTTCGATCGAATTGCTCGAATCACTCGGTTTCGTTGTAAATTATGAAAAAAGTATCTTGGAACCGGCGCAAGTCTGCTTTTTTTAGGATTTAACATCAACTCAATCGATATGTCGTTAGAACTTCCTATTGAAAAAAGAAAAAATGCGAGAACATTCGTTCAAATTTTTTCGCGGAAAAGAACATGTCAAATTCGCGAGTTTGCTCGATTTGTTGGAACGCTGGTAGCCTATAGTCCGGCATTGGAATATATTTCAATGCCCGACTATATAGCTGTGTATACCCCAAAGCTTTTCAAAGAACAATCTTTCTGGCTCTCTCAGAAAGTGATAATGCTTATGAGGCAATCATGGGCATACCAGACTCCCTTCGCGAAGATTTCAACTGGTGGGAAGAGAAACTGCAATCTTCAAAGACATCGATTGCTAGTCCTGAGTATATTCGGGAAATTTTTTCAGACGCGTCTTTGACGGGTTGGGGTGCCCACTGTAATGGGGAAGGACTCACGGTTTCTGGAAGGATAGCGAAAAATTTGTGCACATCAATTATCTCGAGCTTACAGCAGCGTTCATAGCTCTTCGATGTTTTGCCTCTGACTTGCGTGGGGTTCAAGTTTTACTACGCGTAGATAACACGACCGCAATTTCGTATATCAATCGCATGGGAGGAGTTCAGTACTCAGGATTAGTTAATATGGCCAAGGAATTGTGGAAATGGTGTGAGAAGCGAGAGATTCGCGTTTTTGCATCTTACATTAGTTCGGCAAATAATGAGAACGCGGATCGTGAATCTAGAAATCAGAACATCGACACAGAATGGGAGTTAGCAAACTTTGCATTTAAGAGAATTGTTCGGGTTTTCGGGATTCCGGTCTTGGACCTATTTGCAACGAGAGCCAACGTTAAATGCGAGAATTTTTGTGCTTGGCATAGAGATCCCGAGGCATTGGCCATTGATGCATTTACCATCAGTTGGAGAAATACGTATTTCTATGCGTTCCCTCCTTTTGCGATAATTCCAAAGGTTTTGCAAAAAATAATCGCGGAACAAGCTTGTGGGATTATGATAGTACTCGATTGGCCGAACCAGCCGTGGTTTCCCATTTTCCATTCGTGCTTAATTGAGCGTCCTATATATTTGACCCCTTCTGACGAACTTTTATTGTCTCCATGCAGAGCCCTTCGTCATCCGTTGGCAAGAGACTTGTGTTTGATTGCCGGCAAGTTATCAGGGACGCCTTCATTAAGGAGGGTTTACCAAGAGCAACGAACGAAGTGTTCATCGCATCTCTAGCGGATTCATCTATTAAACAATATGCGACTCCATTGAAAGCTTGGTGGGAGTTCTGTACAAGTGCGGGGGTTGATCCTTATAACGCTAGTAAGAACGATCGTCTGACTTTTTGTCTCAAAAATTCGAAGCAGGAGCTTCCTACGGAACCCTTAACTGGACGAGATCGGCTGTAGCGCTAATTTCAGTGAACGATCTCACTAAAGATAGTGAATTTACAAGATTTTTGAAGGGAATTTTTCGATTGCGTCCTACTAAGCCTAAGTATGACAAGACATGGGACCCGGGAGTTGTGCTACGCACACTGACGAGTCATTGTACTCTCGAAGATTCAAACCTTCAAAAGATTTCCGAGAAACTCGTCACCCTGATGGCGCTTGGAACAGCGCACAGAATCCAGACCTTATCCCTTATAAAAATTAATAACATTAAACCCACCAGCGAAGGGTTTGAAATTGCAATTCCGGATTTAATCAACACCTCTCGTCCAGGCCAGTGTCAGCCTTTATTATTAATCCCCTATTTTAAAGAAAAGCCCGAGATTTGCGTGGCATCGTTTTTAAAGAGATATTTAGCTTTAACAGAGCCGTTGAGGAAAGACTGAGATAATCTATTTATTACATCAAGAAAGCCGTATCAACAGGCATCGACGCAGACCATAGCTAGGTGGATAAAGTCGATGCTCAAACTTAGTGCTGTAGGTGAGGAGTACACTCCTCATAGTACAAGGCATGCTGCGACGTCGACAGCTTTAGCCAAAGGAATAGATTTAAGTATAATTAAATCGACTGCGGGATGGTCGAAAGAGTCTCAGGTGTTTGCAAAATTTTACAATGGACCGATCGAGTCTGATAGGAGCAATTTTGCGGCTGCTGTGTTTGACTAAACTGGTCATTGAGCGTTATTTTCAGTTTGAAAATTTTCTTTGTAACCAAATCGTTTCATAATATTAATAACAAGTTTGTAAACGAATGAATGTGTAGGTCTCTAAACATCTACCTATGTAATCTCGAGAACGAGACGATGATATAATTATACGATTAAACGAACTTACCTGTTGTGAAGTTCTATCGTAATTATATCTGAAGTCTCGTTCGAGAGATTACGTCCCACCGTTAAGAAGCAAAATATTTCATACTTGCTTTCTATTCCGGCCCTCATATTAATTAGTCTATAAACATTATGAGGTTGACGCAGGGAACGGCGGAACAGGAGGTCCTGGTACGTCATTCCGATTTTTTTTTCTTATTAACTCTGAATATTCGTGTAATTTGGGCTTGAAGTAGACGGTACTACCTATGTAATCTCTCCAACGAGACTTCAGATATAATTACGATAGAACTTCACAACAGGTAAGTTCGTTTAATCGTATAATTTTATTCCTCAGTCTCATATTGAGTACATTCAACCAAATGGGGCATTATATAATATTTGCCATTGATATAATTCGATTCCTATCCTATTCGATCAAACATATTCTTAGTTGGGAAAATAACATTATTTTTTAACGCTGATGTAATTTTTTAGTCAACTTAAATAAATATTTCCTTCGCCACCCACAACTGCCGGATGTGGTTGATTCAAACAAACTTTGTTTGATCTTGCCAAACCTTTTTTGCGGTGTTCATATTCCTTCCTCATAACATTCCTTTATTTGCGAAGCTTTTAATATGAGAAAGCAAAAAATACCGAAAACTCTTTCTCATAGAAGAAGCTTTGCGAGTAAAGTAACATTATGAGAAAGCGATGAGATGATTTCAATATTCAAATTTTATGAGGAAGTGATATGAAAATTTCACTTTTCAACTTTTTTATTTACGCCTGACGCGAGTAAATTTCTCCCTTTTTCCGCAAAATACTGGACATATCGATGGTTAAACAGTATCGAATGAGAAAATTAAAAAAAAAATACCATCAGCGAGCATCGTCTACAAGATACCTCAGTTACGGTACGCGTCGTTCTAGCAAACAGTTTTTTACGCGCACACGCACACACACACGGAGTAAAACTTCTACGAAAATTTGTTTTCTCGTCTCTTTCGCGTTTCCTGGTTGCACTTTCCTTTTCCACGAGTTTCTTCTTCTCTTGCCAACGCGCGGCAGCGGCGCGAGACTGACTGTGTTTACTCTCGTTAACCCGTATTCCTCTGCGAACGTTTTCCAAGAGAAAAATTTAATTAGAACCGAGCTTTCCCGTCATTTTTGCAGTACCCCTCGATTCGAAACGAGGCTCTTGCCTGACGACGGAGCTTTAATATTTTAAAGATAATCTCATTTTTATTTCGCTCGCATAACGGAAGAGAAAGAGAGCCCGCCTTTGTGTTAGAGATACGATGCAAAGGTCAGAACGCCTTTCTAAACCTCGCGTCGTCGACGGAATTAGAAGACGGCCAATGAGTAAGTCAGCAATTTTTCATCGGGTGTTCGATTTTTAACTAATACTCCTCTAGCGATTTTACAGTAATTTACACATCGAGCCTATCATCCGACATGACAGAAGTGCAGAAGTGACATTTTTAAATCAGTAGTGACGGCATTTCCGATTTGAAAATGTCAATTTGTAAACCGGAAGTGACGTTCAAATTGGAAAAGATGTTGAATTAAATTTGCTTTCCGAAAAGATCAGCGAATCAGAAAACACTCTACCTTATACTTTAGCCAAATAAATGTTGGAAAAGTCGGCAATTACGATTCGGGCTGCACGGAGAGAATTTTTTGGTTGTAATCCCTATAAAAATATGGGTGAAAACTCCAAATATCATAGTAAACTAAAAATATTCCGGCAGTTTGGGCAATCTCCCCATACTGTTGAGTAAAAAGGAATTGTACGTGTGTACAATGTAATAGAGAATCATCTCCATACATGTTGTGCTCAAGTCACCGCAGATTCTACGAAAATCTCCATATTGTGTGGTTAAATTCATCACACGGTTATTTATATATTCTGTGACGTATTTTCCGGTATCTCAACGGAAATCTCGAACAAAAAAACAAAACCGAAAATCGAGAACCGAAGCTCAAACAAGCCGGGAGCGAAACGCGAAATCGAGAACCAAAAAACGTCACCTTCGGCCGTCCACCCTCGCGAATGCATTGGAGTCCCGGTGGGCGCCAGTTAATTTTTGTTTCACCGGTATTAACAACCGGACTAACCTGGAGGTCGATGGAACCGACCCCCGCAGGGCTGATTTTTGTTTCGCCGGAATCGCCGAACCGGACTAAACTGGAGGTCGATGGAACCGACCTCCGCAGGGCGGATTTTTGTTTCGCCGGAATCGCCAAACCGGACTAAACTGGAGGTCGATGGAACCGACCTCCGCAAGGACAAAACACAGAACGATAAAAACGGGAACGGAACGGTAACGAGCTAACACCAATACACTCGCGAGAGCAACGGTTGCGGAAATGCACGGTTTGCTCAGGGTGTAGGTTGTGGCAGAAGGGTCGCGATCCTTTGCCAATAAAGTAACGCGAAATCTATGCTAACGAGAGCTCAAAATTTCCAAAACGAAAACAATTAATTTTGTTGGCTATAAGCCACGGGAGCTCGCACACACGTGCATCGGGAGAGCTCAGCTGACCGAAGGATCGAGCGAGCGTAACGAGAGCGAGAACGAATCCTATACGCGATCGAAAATTTACACAAACGATAAACTCACCGAACAGCAGGAATAAATCCAATAATATGGGGCGAGAACCGCACCTTACGATGCTCCGAGAACTTCAGCACAATCACTGCACCTCAAGAGCGTTCCGAACGCATCTCGATCACAGAAAATCGGCAACAAAACTCGCACGAGAAACGGAACACGAGTCGACCCGCGAACACCCGCGGTGACAGGTAGCGCGAGCGAGACGCACGAACCGTAGCGAGAGCGATAGCCGGAGTCTACGACAGCGCGAGCGAGACCCGCATCGCGAGCGCGAGACAATACCCGAAAAACCGTAAACACACGGGAGCGCGAGCGAAGTCCGAGCGGCCTCGAGGACGACTCTCGGTAGACTGATTTGTCTACGATAACACCTGTAACGGATCATTATCATTATTTCGGGAACTCTGACCGATAGCTACTGCCCTCTCAAACTATTTTGAAACGTGATTTCAACGGGAGCCTGTAACCGGACTGTACGAAGCGGTAAATTTCGAGGATCGTTACGATCGCTTCTCCTCGTGCAATGCGTGAAAACAAGGCTCTTCCCTATCTCAAAAACACGGCACAAGGGTTCCATCCTTGTCCGGACTAAACCGTAACTCCGCCTGTTCTCCAACGCATTGCACTTTACCGTATCACACACTAGACCGCCGGGTTTGCACCGGACTTTGGCGTATTCGTAACGAAGCCTCGTCGAGTCTCTCCTCCAGTTGGGCTTGTAATAACTTATGGATCCGCACCACCAACTGGATTCGAAAACCCCGACTAACTGGATCTTTACTGTAACCGTAACCGTACAAAAAATAAACGTTAGCGGAACTGTATTCCCGTAAGCTAAATCGTACCGCGATTAGCGAGAGAGGCAGCAAAACGAGATCTATACCATAAAATTCGGTATTTTCGCAAGAAAAAGTACTAGATGCTTTTTTCCTTAAGTTTGTGACGGTGATTCCAAAAAATCACGTCACAATTGACACGTCCACTTAGGTTATATCCTAATACTTTACTGGATTCTTCTACCTATTGAAACTGAAAAAATGCCATGCTCATTAAATAAGGCACCTCCCCCGGTGTTTCTGTATCTATATTGATATAGCACCAATTTATGTAGTGAACGACGTAGTTTTTTTTTACCTTGAGACTTATTATTAATTATCAATTATTATTGGACGAGAGGAAGGTGAAGGTTTGTGAGGGATAAACAATTTACACAGGCATTTTCGTATATAAAATATTTACTTTTATATCCATCGTCTCGTTACATAAAAATAATCACCGTCGAATCTGTTCAGCTGAGTCTTATACGAATGAGTTCAGAATAAATTATAAACACTATACAGTGACGCGTTTTAACATGCAAAATACATACTTGATTGCATTACAGAAAGACTGCTGCTATGTAAACATGTAACTGCACAAAATCGACCGTATAATCGTGACTTCGTTTGGTAGGTGTAAAGGCAATGAGACCACAAAATTGAATCATTTGACAAGTACTATGTGAAATATAAACAATATACGGCAGTGCTCCGTTTTTACAGATTCCAACTGAACACAGACCCAATTCAACGCAGGCAACTGTCCACAAAAAGAATTATACACATCATTAACTCGTCCCGGCAGATCTCGACACATTACCAACTGGACACGTGGAAGCTCTGCACATTTTCCACTGAATACGTCAAAGCTCGACGCGTTATCAACTCGACATGGCAAAATCCGACGTGTCACCATCTCAACGTAGTAAAATTCAACACATTATCAACTGAACACGACAAAAATTGACATATAACCAACTCGACACATCAATAACTCGATACAACAAAACTCGGCACATCACCAACTCGACACAACAAAACTTGACACATTACCAACTGGATACGACTAAAGTTGATATATCATCAACTCGACATGGCGAAACTCGCCACACCACCGACTTGACACAGAAAAACTACACACACCCAACTCGACATGGCAAAACTCTGCACAGACTCAACTCGACACAGACGGGACGATTCGTAAATGAACTTTGACGTAACTGAACACAGTCCCAGCTGGACACGCGCCATATTCGATCGATAGGATAAAGAAGAATAGATACTTCGTTAAGTTGGAGCGGTCGGTATCTATTCTTCTTTATCCCATCGATCAAACATGGCGGGTGTCCAGTTGGGTCTGTGTTCCATGCGCCAAAACCCGTTTACCAAATCTCCCGTCTGTGTTGAATTAAGTCTGTGTAGAGTTTTGCCGTGCCGAGTTGGGTCTATGTAGAGTTTTACTATGTTGAGTCGGTATGGCGAGTTTCGCCGTGTCGAATTAGCGATATATCAACTTTTGTCGTGCCTAGTAGGTAATGTGTCAAGTTTTATTGTGTCGAATTGTTAATGTGTCGAGTTGGTGACGTGTCGATTTTTGTTAAATCGAATTATTGATGTGTCGAATTTGGCCGTGTCAAGTTAGTGATGTGTCAAGTCTTATCGTGTTCAGATGATAATGTGTTAAATTTTACTGTGTCGTGATGGTGATGTGTCAAGTCTTATCGTGTTCAGTTGATAATGTGTTAAATTTTACGGTGTCGAGATGGTGACGCGTGGGATTTTGCCGCGTCAAGTTGAAACGAGTCGAGTTTTCACGTATCTAGTCGGAAATATGTCGAGCTTCAACGTGTCCAGTCGGCAATGTGTCGAGTTCTGCTGTGTCGAATTCGCGATGAAGTAGATTCCACTGTGTCGAATTGGCAATGTGTCGAGTTTTGCCGTGGCGAGTTAATGATGTTTAGAATTTTTTTCGTGTGCAGTGCCTGTGTCGTTACGTGTGTCGAATTGGGTCTGTCTTCAATTGGAATCTGTAGAAACGAAGCATTGCCGCCGGGAACTGAGCGAAATGTTGGAGAAGTGGGGAGTACGAGCATCCGCAACAGTATAGGGAATCTCGCCATGCCGTTTCGCTATAATTTCCATTGTTATTGGACGCGTCCGTCGCACGCATATTTAAGAGTACTAAACGCATGCACTCCTTCATATAAATATCGATAATTGTATAGATCATTATCTACATATGTTCTTGATTTCAATGCATACCGGAAAACACTGCTTAAATTATAAGTACTGTTAAACGGCCCTGAACGCCTTTTTGTTCCCTCAATTTCAAATAGTGAAAGAAACTCATGATTTGTCGTATGATCACGCATTTTTGCAGTCGTGTCCACGACACCGACTAATATAGTTTATAAAAAAAGAAAAAAAAATTCTATGCACCGAAAAAAACGTTTAGTGATATTAAACTAAGCGTCGGTTGCGGGTGGCGAAATAAATATTTGGTCGACTGAAATAAATATTTAGTTAATTGAACGAATATTTAGGTGTTTGACCTAATATTTAGTTACTTCAACGAATAGTTACTTGAATTGAACAAACATTTTGTTCAATCGACCAAACATTTCCTTCGCCACCCGCAACCGCAGCTTAGTTGATATTACCAAACCTTTTTTCAGTGTGGTTGATGGATATATTTTAATACAATTCGACTATTTAATGTGTCATAACACTACATGTTATTGGTACTCTTGAATAGGTTCACCAGAATCCCACAGATAAAGTGCTGGAGGCAGTAACATATTGCGATGTCGCGGATGGCAATTTTATATTATTTTAACTTTCGAGCAGCCAACTCGGCTACAAAACGCGGTAGTAGGACGGAAGGACTCGGTATACACGGTGACAAACTGCTTAAGACGTTTATCATGAAAAATAAGAGCTGCAGAGGTACAGAGTGTACGCGTAGAAATTCGGTGACTTACTGACTGACTAAACTCGGTGGAGGTTCGTTCTTATAGATCTATCTCGTGGCAAAGTCCAGATAGTGGGGAAAGGAATTCGGGCGTCGGAAAAATACTGGAAAGGCAGATGTTTCGGATTCCCGGAAGGCGGTTAGTCATGAGAAAAGGAATGCAATGATCGAAGTCTAGGATTGTGTATTTGGGGGGTGATAAGGAATAGGCGTTCGGAGTCCTCGAGGAGATGACGGGATGCTCGGTGGTGCGATAAGCAGCGGCGGCGGGTGAGAAGAGATAGGCGGCAACCGTGTGGTGATCGTGTGAAAGTGAAAAAAGAAAGATGTAGGGAGGCTCGTTATTACACCTCCCCCCATATTTTAGAAAATTCCTAAAGGTGGAAAAGGAATTTTCTTAAGTCTTAGCGTTTGCTGTAAGGTTGTTTTACGACATGTACAATTCTAGTAGTGGGGTATGCATATGGCTAAAGGTTCAAGTTGTTCAGGTAAATATTATACATGGTAATCTGATAGGTCGGAGTTATTAGTATGGACACAATTACTGTAAACATTAATATAGGGTGAGTAGATGAGAGTGTACGGTGATCTAAACATACAAATGGTCAATTACGAAAATAGGGTTTGAGTTTGTTTACATGTATTAGTTTCTTTCTATTTCCAAGTAATATTTCGTAGTCGACATCGGATGTTCGGTTGAGGATTATCGCTGGGCCTTCCCAGCGTTCGGCGAGAGGAGACGTATCCCGTTGTTGGTCGACGAAAACTTCGTCTCCTATTGAGAAGACTGATGAGGAACGAAGGATGCGGGCATCCTGGGTTGCTTTGTATCGTTCCTTTGATCGGAGAAGATGGTCGCGTCCCTTTTTCAGGAAACGGTCGTGGTCAGCTCGAAGTCCTTCGAAATATTGGTCAATGGTGACGTTCGTCCGATGGGTTGGTAGATTGTTTGGGATATTCGGCTTGCGTCCAAACTGCATCTCGAATGGCGTTAGGCTAGTGCCTTCATGTTTTGCACTGTTATATAGTTAGCGCGATTTTGTCGTTCGGTTTTTCCGGTGTGTCAGTGATGACAGCCTCTGCTCGTGGTCGTATTCGGACCAGCTTGACCCTTTGGCAGGTGTCACACTTCCGAATATAATTCTCGATGTCCCGTTGCATATTTGGCCAGGTAGCGACCGCCTTTATGCGATCGAGGGTCTTAGCTACTCCAAAATGTCCAGTAGCCTTCGTGCCGTGATGGTGCCTGATGATTTCGTTCTTTTCTTCTTCCTTGCCTGCCTCGTGAAGCTCCGAGTCGTACAGGTACAGTTCGGGTCGTGTCGGTTTCTTCGACCAAATGAAGTTTATCATCTGTTTTACACGAATTTTCACTGTCGGGTGGATGGTTAGATGCTTGCATCCAAGAAAGATTTTTGTTGGTTCGTTAATTTTCATGAGTGTATCTGCTAGATGGTTGAACCAAACAATTTCCTCTTCAAAAAAGTCAATGTACAGCGCGTCTTCGTCTTCTGTTGGTGCGTCTGCAATTTTTAAGGTCGCAACATTTTTCGGGGGGTTTGTTCACTTATTTCCGGAACGCATGGACTCCGTTGAGTGAGTTCGAATTCCAGATAGAGTGGTTGTTCTGTTTCCTCAAGTTCGTTTATTCCTTGCTCCATTGCGGTAGTGTCGTTAGAATGTTCATTCGTTGGGTTAACTGAGTTCTTCACAGATGTTCGAGTTTGACCCCTCGTTGTGACGGCGTGAATCCGAGAGAGAGCGTCTGCATTAGTGTTCAATGAACCCTTTTTATACAAGCACTCGTATTCGTACTCCTCCACTTTCATCCTGAGCCTCATTAGACGGCTATTAGTCGGAGGGTCGGTGGCCTTCAAAATCCAAATTAGAGGCTTGTGGTCGGTGACGATTTTGAAGCTCTTCCCGTACAGATATTGCCTAAAGTGTTTTGTAGCCCATGTTATTGCGAGCATTTCTCGTTCGGTAGTCGAGTACCGTTGCTCGGTTTTGTTGAGGGTACGAGAGGCGTAAGCGACAGGACGGTCCTTTCCGATCGGCCCTTGCGATAACACAGCACCTACTGCATAGTTGCTTGCATCGGTGGTTAAGACGAAAGGCTGGTTGAAGTCGGGATATTGCAGCACTGGCGCTGTCGTGAGAGCTGTGCGTAATAAATTAAAGGACTGTTCCTGTTTTTCTGTCCATGACCAGGTAATGTCCTTTTTCAAGAGTTCGGTGAGTGGTTTTGCCATTTTGCTGAAGTCCTTGATGAATTTGCGGTAATATCCGGCTAATCCAAGAAACTGTTTTATTTGCTTAGGATCGCATGGTGCCGGAAAGTTCTTGGCCGCCTCAATTTTCTTCGGGTTTAGCTTGACTCCTTCTTTGGATATAACGTGACCCAAAAATTCTAATTCTGGGCGAAGAAATTCGCACTTGTCGGGTTGTAGCTTGAGATCGGACTCACGTAGACGATTCAGCACATCTATTAGTTTTTTATTGTGTTCTTCTAATGTGTTGCCGTAGATAATAATGTCATCGAGATAGACGAAGCAGGCATTTCCGATGAGTCCACGTAGTGCATTGTTCATCATGCGTTGGAACGTCGGTGGCGCATTTTTTAATCCAAAAGGCATCCTGTTGTAATGATAATGTCCGGAAGGTGTCGAAAATGCTGTCTTCTGTTTGTCTCGCTCGTCCATCGGGATCTGGTGAAAGCCCGACGCAAGATCTAACGCTGAAAAGTATTTTGCCCATCCCAGTTGGTCCAGGATCTCGTCGATACACGGCAGAGGGTATGCGTCGTGAGCGGTTTTTTCATTTAACTTTCTGAAGTCAATGACTATTCGCCATTTCTTTTTTCCGGATGCATCAGATTTCTTTGGTACAACCCAGAGGGGTGAGTTATACGGAGAATCGCTTGCTTCGATGAGTTTGTTTTGCAGCATCTCATTGACTTGCCGATCGATTTCCTCTTTGTGCGCCGGAGGATATCTGTATTGTTTGACGTTTATCGGAACGTCATCGCTCGTAATAATGCGGTGCTTAACTGCCTTTGTACCTGGCAGAGGGTCGCCAGGTAGTGCAAACACATCGGGGTAGGAAGAGACGATATCCCATACCTGTTCCGCTAGCTCTAGCGGCACGTGCTCCAGTCGTACATTTTCTTTCAAGGCACGGATTCGTTCCGCCGAATTGTGTTGTGTAATGTGATAGATCCCTGCTGCGCCCTTCGGTGCGTCTTGGCGCTCCTCCCGAGGTGAAAGGGCAAGTTCCTCTAACGGGGTCCCACGCAGCAGGTCTACCGTAACCCTAATGGGTTCTTCCGAGTCGTTTATTATGGGCACTCGGGCTTCGTAGTTTTTAGCCTCGTAGATGCAAGGCACAATAAAATTGGAGTTGTCCTCGGTCGTCACAGCAGATCCGTTGGCGATGTTCGTGTGCGTCGTGATCCAGTAAATAGATCTTGCTGGTACCGTTAACTGGAGCGGTTCGAATTCCAATCGCTTGCCGTTAAGTTCGAGAAAGTTTTGCGGGCCAATACCAATGTGTGTCTGATATTTCGTCATAAAAGGTATGCCAATGAGTCCATCTTCTTCGAGAGGAAAATCGTCCGGGACAACGTGAAAGATGTGTTTTTTTCCTTTATACTTCTGTTGGGTAACGAACAGCGATTTATGTACATCATTGCCCATTCGAAATTGCGTGTTCACGTTTTTATCCACGAGGGACGATCCCTTCAGTACCCCTGTCTTAATTAGACTAATGGCCGATCCCGTGTCTAATAAAAATCTTCCTGGTCCTCGGACGTGCTGCATTGGAAGTTTGACGACTCGCTTGGTGGATCCAATTGCGTTAACTTGAGGCATGGATCTTGCTCCTCTGTTCCGTCCGTTTCCCTCGGTACGTGGTTTACACGGTCTGGAAGACGCGGTGGAGATCGGTGGTCCTGAAAATCCGACGATCGTGCTGAAGAGGTTGATTTCCTTTGAGCGTCGTACTTCTTTGTTCGGCAGTCTGCTTCGAGGTGTCCTCCCCTGCGACAATAGGTACAGACTACCTGTGACCGATGGTTGGATGACGTCGCCGGTTGCTTGCTAGAAGGGTGTGATGAGCGGTGGTGTGAGCCGACATTACGTTCGCTGAGATTAAGGTTCCTGGTCATCATTTCCCGAGTGTAATCGTAAGCCTCCGCGGCTTGTGCACTGGAAATGGCGGCTCGTATATTTGTGGGCCTCTGCGACCGAACTTCCGTAGAGATCTCTTTGCGGAGTCCCAGTAGATATTGTTCGAGTCCTTGTTCGCGGTCATACTCGATGATGTAGCGTCTTTTTATTTCGTCCACAGTGGAATTAGAGAGCACGGCCAAAACTTGGTTTTGCACTTCCAGAAACCGATCAGTGAATTTCGAAACTGATTCGGATTTGCCTTGGAACAGGCTGTAGATTACGGAAAAGTAAACGGAGGCCTTCGTATAGTTTGTCGAACGTGTCTATCTCGTACTCTTGGAGCTCCCGAGCGGCATCACCCGTGATTCTTTTCGCGATTATTAATCTTCTAAGATAGTCCGGCCGCGTTACTTCGGATCTTACATCTTCGATTGAAGCAATGAATGACTCTACTCCAATGCACTTTCCGTCGAATTCTTTAATTAGTTCGATTGCTTCTTTCGGTGTTAAAGGTTCAAATATGTCGCCAGACGCTTCGCTCGCGGCTCTCGAATGTTCGCGTGAGTGTTGTTGTTGTTGTTGTTGTTGTTGTTCCACTGTTGTATTTGTACGGTCTAGCACTTTGCTCATGGCGTTCTTGAGTGCGTCGTTCACGTTTGAGAATGACATTTCGTTTGTGACCACGGAGTCAGATTCTGAATCGGTCGCGATAATTGAGGGTTCGCGGTACTGAGTAAATGAACTGTTATTTACCGATCCTTTTCGTGGTTCCAGCTTTAATTATTTTGTCTCCTGCAGATTTTTTTGTGTCGTCGATCAGTCCTAAGTTCCCAGCACTTTGAGTTGACTTCCCCACACTTAGCACCTCGGTATACACGGTGACAAACTGCTTAAGACGTTTATTATGAAAAATAAGAGCTGCAGAGGTACAGAGTGTACGCGTAGAAATTCGGTGACTTACTGACTGACTAAACTGGGTGGAGGTTCGTTCTTATAGATCTATCTCGTGGCAAAGTCCAGATAGTGGGTAAAGGAATTCGGGCGTCGGAAAAATACTGGAAAGGCAGATGTTTCGGATTCCTGGAAGGCGGTTAGTCATGAAAAAAGGAATGCAATGATCGACGTCTAGGATTGTGTATTTGGGGGGTGATAAGGAATAGGCGTTCGCAGTCCTCGAGGAGATGACGGGATGCTCGGTGGTGCGATAAGCAGCGGCGGCGGGTGAGAAGAGATAGGCGGCAATCGTGTAGTGATCGTGTGAAAGCGAAAAAAGAAAGATGTAGGGAGGATCGTTATTACAATATGTTAAAAATAATGACCAATATCTACAGCACTAAAATATTGATAATTTCTTGAATATAGAAAGATATAGAAAAATATCCAATAAATATTGTACCAACTTTTAAAAATATTTATAAAATGTTTAAAAAATATTACAGACATTGTGTAATATTGGTAAAATATTTTCAAAACATTACAGAAATATTTCCGTACTATGTAGGTGTGGTTGTTGTGAATTTAATCAATTTCAAGCTATCATCTTAATACTGTGCACAAATATAATATATTGAACAAAGAATTTTGGGTTTGAATTTGGGTAACGTCCATGCTGGTGGTAAATTTTATGACACTTGAAGTTCACTTGAAAAATTGTAAAAAAAACGTTCTAATTGTAGTAAACATAAAGATATAGACCTCAGATTTCGAAAGTCAATAGGTCAGCACGCTATAATGCTTGGTATTATATTTGGCGAAATGAATCTAATTGTAAAAATGTTAAGACATTTTTTTAATACAAAATTTGCCGTACAACTTTTTACTTCCGATATGACTTTTTGCATCAAATGTTGCGTTAGGAGTAAAATAAGTGGCAAATTTGTGATCAGCAGAGAAAATACGACATGGCCTCGAATCAACGAATGATAACAATTTTGTCATCATTTTTTTTGTCATCATACGACATAGCCTCGAATCAACGAATGATAACAATTTTGTCATCATTTTTGACCATTAACTGTCAAATGTGTCTATTGTAAAATATACTATATGTGTATATACTATATGGTCTCAGACCTTGCATACACGCTCACGGATATTCACACAGATACTCGATGGAGTAAATGCTTACAATATTGCACAATTTAGTTGCCATTATTAAGTAACCATTATCGGTAGCTCAGAAACCTTGGTATTTGAGCTATAGAGTTCAAATTGTAACGACCAATTGGAAACTTAGGAAGGTCAGTCGTGACTGGTGATATGACGGCTGGTCCAAATTTGAATGACAGAAAATATAGTGAAAATATTGTGATATGCAATACTGGACCGCTACAAAACTCATAAAAGCTTTGTGAACTGTTTCAATTCAATAAAAAGTACCTCTCGATAATAATTGTTTGTCTATATCTGCTAAGCGCGTGTACATAATAATATAATGCAGCTCCACGTTTTCCAAATTCGCATACATACAGAATGATACTCACACAACCATTCGCATAAACACGCACGGACACTCGATGAAGTAAATGCCCATAGTATCGCATGATTTATTTGTCATAAATTATCGGTGCCTCGGAAATCTCGGCATTTTTGCTATTGTGGATATCGAGTACGTGATAATTTTACGGTAATACATCGAATATCTCTGCATGCAGTATATCGTCAACTGTGTCAAAATTGTGGATAGAGATAAACCCCCGAGCGAGAACTAATAGTAATCGAGGAAATAATAGTAATCAAGGACGCGGCAAAACGGTTGACGTTAAGAAACAAAGCCCATTCGGATGAGTTTTGAGTTATGAATTGACGATTTACTAACAAAAAAGAAATAAAATTCGTAATGATTATAGCGAAGGACCAAAGACAAATGCTATTGGAGGCAGAATTGGCTACTCCAAAACCTCGTCGCTATCATGAGATAGTTTAATTCCTTCGACTTGGAAGGTGCCCATAGGATGCATTATCTTTAGAGTCCTAATTTTTACTCTACATGGGGAAAAGACAACCATAAATATTGCTCCAAATCCCCGTGGAAATTAACTAGGTAGGTAGGTAGATAGTTAATGTTCCCCCTTGGACATTATATGGCAATCCTTAGAAGGCAAGAAGCTTAGTCGCACCGCGTCAGGCGTCAGCATCGGACACTCAGCTATAAAGTAATCGGCCCAGTTTCAGTCGCTGTCTTACTTTGCGTCATCAAACGCAATTTATACTGATAAATAAATACAGTTTTCGTTTAAGACAAACAAATTTACGATCATGTTGAAAAGCGGATTTTACTCTTCATAATTGCCAAAATACAGTTATTTTTATAAGATGTTTCATTTGAGAATTTAATAGTGTGCCGCAACACGCATTTCGGTATTTCCGAGTCGCAATTAATATCAGAGCGTTCTAACCGAAGCACATCGCGACTTCTCCGATGCATTAATTTGCAAGTATTAAAAAACCTGAAAATTATACCAACGTTGTCCGTACAAGTGATGTTAGCTATTAGATCGATAATAACATACTTCTTGATTGGGAACTCTATTAAATTTATCATGACAGAAAGTGCGTCAACAAAATTAGGCTATGCTGTACTTTCCGTGACTTGCTACATCTCGGTTATGCTAAATTGAAGTTAACGTTTTGATATGATTTTGACCTGTAAAATTATTGAAAAATAATACCATGGTGCCGTAAAGTGCAGACCATGGTGGTATAAAGATAGAAACTTGGTACTTAGTGAATCAATATACTGCGTCACGAATGACGGAAAATAGGTACATGATGACGAAAACTGCGACATAAGTGACAAAAACTAAGTACGCAAGGTGAGAGAACCTGTAACTCTAAAAAAATCATGGGAACCCCTGCAGTGGAGAAGCATTATTATAAGAATAATTTAATAATTAGATCCTACTGAATTTACTTTAATAATGGCTGAATCGTATTCAGAAGGCTTCTACATACATTCAAACAGTTTTTTCGAACCAACAATACATACTGTTTATAAATCATGGAAAAGCGCGTTGACTGCCCCTTGGCTACCTGGCTGCCTGGCTGTCTGTTCTCTTGTCCTGTCCTCCTGACGGGGTAAAATGGGGCACCTATGGGAAATCAAACATTTTGAACGTAAAAAAGTATTTTGGGTAACGCATGCATCGTTTGCACGAGTTAGTCGATGTGTTGAAGTATGTGATCGGATAGTAGAAAAATGCGAGAACCAATCAAAGGTTCGAGACCTTTGTCTAGTCTTCCCTAGCAGATCTGTCCGACCGAAAATTGACCGAAATTCGACGGTCGGTTTGTGCAAAAATTTGACCACGATTTGATTGCAGGTGACCCATTTCAATGGGTATGTTCTTTGTTGATATGTGGTCGACTTTGAGATGGTTGACTGAATCACGACCCAGTACAATGGACGTTCATGGCGCAATGTTTGGTCAATATTAGGGAATGGATTGACAAAACATTTACTGGATTGACCAAAAATCAACTGAATCTAGTTTAGTATGAGTCGATTTATGATCGATTTTTTGTGAGTTCACTGAAATTTGACTCAATTCTGCAGAGTTTTATGGGTCGACTTTCAGTGAGTTGACCGAAAATTGACTCGTTTAAGCGGAGCGATGTGAGTACGTTTATAATCGACTTCCAATCGGTCGGCTAACATTTGAAATATTGTTTACTTCGTAGTCGTATATGATACATTTATACCTCTAATTGATTAAATTTTTTTTACCTACTGTTGGCATTGTTTGTTGAGAATAAATGATATACGTCGGCTTCCTGTATAGTGTTCTATTATGTGTGAACTTACATGTTGTATGATCGTAGTTTGTTCCTTATATAGTAACTTGCTAGGTACAAGACCACTTGCGAGAAATAACCGGGTTATCTTTATCTTCCAAGCCATCTATCGGCTCAACCATTCACTATTAACCATTCCAATTGGGTCAACAATTGGTCAAATCGATAAAAGTCGACCGTAATGAGATCTGGCGATGCTCTAAGTTTAATTGTGGAGAATTAATTCGAAGTTCACATTAAAGCCCGATAGAGTCAATATTAGTCAAGTCGAATAAAGTCGACTGTCAGCTGACTTCACCATAGTCTAAATTTAATCTCAGTTGACGAACTAGAAGTCTAGAATCTTAAATTGACTGAACAGAGAGTGTCCGATTGAATATATATTTGGTTAAGATGATAAAAATCGACTCTTAATTGATGCCATATTACTTTACGTTTACACTTGGTTGATAAATCAAAAAGTCGATTTTCCATTAACCAAACAGTGTTTATCCAATTGAGTCGACAAGTCGTCGAGTCAAAGTCGATCATTAATTGTCCCATCATTCCTTGCAGTTTAATCTTAGTTAATAAACCAATAATTGATCTTAAATTGACCGAACGAAATTTACCCAATTAAGTCGATAAGTCGTCAAATAATAAAAGTCGATTATGAATTGACCCATCATTACTTTAAGATTACTCTTGGTTCATGAACCAAAAGTCGACCTTAAATCAATGGAACAAGTCAATCCAATTCAGTCGATATATCGTTGAGTTGATACAAGTCGACCATTAATTGACCCATCTTTACTTCTGGTTTAATCTTCGTTGATAAACCAAAAGTCGACCTCAAATTGACCGAACGGAGTGTACCAAACTGAGTTAATATATGGTTAAGTTGATAAAGGCCGACCATTAATTGACCTTTCATTATTTTGTGTCCAATATTAGTCGACTAATCATAAGTCGACCATAAACTAACCAAATAGCGTCTTCGGGAATTGGTCAATAATCGGTCAAGTCAATAAAAGTTGACCGAAAACGAGCCGATTGATGATTTTTATGGAAAATTGACTCAAAGTTCACTGATACTCAACCGATTTCAGTCGATAGAACGCAAGTTGCCCGTAAAAACGGGTCAAATCGGTTCGCTAGGGTTGTGTTAGTATTGTGTGTGTGTCTAGTATTGTGAATTAATCGGTAAATTATTTTTGTTGCTAAAATAACCGGTAATGGATCCAGTGACGATACCGATTATTTTCGGTAAATAAAGGACTGCTAACCCTAAAATACCAATAATTAATTTGAATTTTGCAAAAATTTACGAGTTATAACGCGTCCGAAAAAAATTGAAATTTTCATAGCACTTCCTCATAAAGTTGAAATTTGAAAGTTTCGTAGCGCTTCCTCATAAAAGTTGAAAATTGAAATTTTCGTATCGCTTCCTCATAAAAGTTGAAAATGGAAATTTTCGTATCGCTTCCTCATAAAAGTTGAAAATTGAAATATTCATATCGCTTTCTAATAATGTTCCTTTATTCGTGAAGCTTATGAAGCAGCATTGTCTGTATTTTTGCTTCCTTATAGAGGAAACTTTGCGTATAAAGAGATATTATGAGAAAACGATATGGAAATTTCAATTCTAAAGTTTTATGAGGAAACACTTCGAAAATTTCAATTTTCCACTTTTTTCAACGACAACGTTTTGTTAGACTTTTTTGCAAAACGGCCGACCGATTCAGGTTCAGCACGTAAAAAATACTACATTGTCACGCTTCACTTTGTCGGGTTTGCGCTTGGAGCGAGATAATACATAGAATTTTGCACTTTCAATTTTTATTCAAGAAATCCAAGTGACACCTCTTTATCTAGCTTTTGCAACCCTGTGATATCCATGGTCTTGTGTATGTCTTGCTGTAGATCAGGATAGGCACTTGGGTTCTTCCACGATGCTATCGGAAGGAAATCGCTGTTTAAAAATACCCAAAAATCACTCTTTTCTTTTGTAATTTTGGCTATAAAAATGGCCGGTAAACTTTTTCGGTAATTGTTGCTGCGGGAGTGTAATTCCATGTACTTTTTCATGCTGATCACGAATGTGATATTTATTTTATACTTAGATGAATATTTTATACGGAAAAAATGCGTCTCAAAAAAAAAAAGAAAAAAAAAATTATCCAAAAAAAAAATTCAAAATGGCCTAAAATTAAAACAGTTCGGTCAATTTTCCTGAAATTTTAACGGGATCATCGGGTGATAATATTCCATCTGTGCGTTTTTAGCCCGATAGCTAAAAAAATTGTGAGCGCTAGAGCGCGTACGGATATTTTCGAAGAAAAAAAATCGCGTACAAGAAAAACAACTCCACATTTGTCAATGAGGTTTTGACCAAACGTTGATTATTGATCACACATGATGTGAGCAAAATTTCAGCCTACCCCCGTGAAAAAAGATAGGTGTGAAAATATATTTTTCGATGTATCGTAATATATATGTCGAACTTACTTGGGATATATACAATATATCTCAATTATATTCTAGTTACATGTAGTACGTACCTGAAATATATATAAAATATATCCGACATATTTCTTAAAACATAACGAAAATATATGTTACGTATATTTTTAAATATACGTGTAATATATTTGGTATATAGCTAGATATAGGGGATGCACACTGGGTATATATTAAATATGCGTTCAATAGGAAAATACATATTCACTAACGAAAGAAAGTTATATTTATTAAGGCACGCACATAAATCAATTCATTTTTTTATCCAATTCCTCGCTTGTACAGTTCGCGGCTGCAGCCGCTGTTACTCCCTCCCCCCTCCCCCCATACTGTATCGCATTTGTACGAGGACAGAGGGAAACTGCAGAAAACCTACGCCGACACAGCTAGTCATTAGAACTGAGTCTTGATGTTCGACTTCGATACTTCGAGTACGAACACCAATCCTCAGAATTCGACCTTCCGCTCAACGGTTGCAATGCGCCAGTTAGTGCACGGCTATGCGGTCATCCATCCAAGTACTGACCGCGAACAATTCAACTTAACTCTGGGGACCACCGAAGCCGCACAGGAACCGCGCATCCACCGCTGTCCGTCATATAGTAAAAGATGTAATTTCAAAAATGTTCAGTCGACTGGCAATTGGTACATCATTACATTACGTAACTTATTATACGTTACATTGCAATCATTAAACGTTTTTCTAGATCTATTCAGTTTATGTTTAATACATACGTAAGTAGGAAGGGGAAAGTGGGGCAAGAGACGTCTAATTTGCCACACTCTCCCTTATTTGTATGCAAATATAAGAAAATATGTAGCATATATTCTCTTTATATATAATAAGTATTCAACTTACATATGAAATATATTTTCAAATATACGAAAGATATGCCGGCACATATATCCAAAAAATATTTTGTTTACATTTTACAAGTGTTCAGATTATATTTGAAATATATCTGCATATATACGCCAATATATATTTGGTCGTATATCGATACATATATCCTGCATATCGAATTTTTCGTTTAAAATATATGGGGCGTATTCCATATATATTTTTGCATATATCTTACACCCACCTTTTTTCCATGGAAGCGATTTGAACACGCGCACGCGCACATGCACACGCACACGCACATTTTTTCTAAATGTGATTTTTCGATGTTTTGGACCATTTTAGACACGTTTTCATTCAAATCTGATTTTTTTTCACCATAACAAAGCTTCCTCTACGAGGAAGCAAAATTATCTGGGGTGAGACGGACTACCGGGCAATTTTTCACATTTTTTTTTAAACCCCGACGGGATACGTCATCGACGGAAACGTGACTTTCGGTTCCGGAAATAAAATGTTCTCGACCGGCAGTGACGTCTTCTACGGGATAGCAGTAGAAGCCAGTTTCCAGTTTGCACCAGTATCGTCTACATACAAATTGTTTTGATGGAAAGGATCGCTGTGACTCTCAGTGCCTCCACTCTGATTATTCTATGCGGATAGTGGGAAAAATACGCGTCACCTTTGTTACTTGCTATGAGAACAGATCTGAAGGACACAATGAGACCCTTAGAAAACCCCTGGATGACTCGCCGAATTTCCCGGTGACTCGGTTAAAGACATGTTTGCCCGACGGTCGAAACTCGAGAAAGATAAATCCCACGAGTCGTGCACTTTGTATTATTCATACACGTTCATAAGAAAGTAGGGGACCGAGACTACCGAAACGGTGTAGGTTTATGTAAGTGAAAGTCACCCCCAAGTCGCGTATGAGCTGTTACGACACGTAAAAAAACCCTGTTAAAAATATAATTTTTTTAAAGACTTCGCTAGATGTAATATACACGCTTCACTGCTGTGTATACGCATCGATGACAACATCTGGCGATGACCTCTGCTCGGAAACAATAAAATACATTTTTTTAAAAAAGGCACGAAGAAAAAAAAATGATACGACGAGTACTTACAATCAATATCGGGTATGCGGACGGAGTGAATAAAATGTCGAGAAAATTCACCGAGCGTCAGCCTCAGCCGGGAACCGACGCGTGTCCATCTCAAACTTGCGAATTCACGTATGCAATCAAGCACGTATGGGTACGAAAATACGGTCAGTAAATCCTCGACATATCATGCGCAGGCTTGTGTATAGTTAACATACAGTTTTTCAAGTATACCTTACACTCGCGCCACGTTTACTAGATAAATAAGCAAATTTGAACTCGCGCGGGGTAGAGGTAAATTTATCATTATTTAGCGTTGCGAGCAGTGCAGAGTAATTTCATCTGTGGTAATTCAATTTGTGACGAAATATCTAAATGTGTGATATATCGTGGTGGTTCGTGGTTATATATTTCACGCGCGAGCCCGGGGGCTTTTGCGACAGTTTGATAAATATTTGTTATGTAATGTTATAGAGCTTTTTATCTCACGATTCGATTATCTATATAATGACAGAAAGGACATAGAGGTAAAACGGAATCCGGTAAAACAGATCGCTTTTTTCCACTCGGGATGAGACTTTTTGTTTTTAACTCCCGACTGCCCGCTGCGGCAAAAAGACGGGAGTTATGCGTGTCACTGAGGCCTCCCGATTTTGCTGTTTTCGTTGTCGCCTGTGTTTGTCGGAACGGCTCATTGTCTCTTGACAGAATTTGGCATACTAGTTATGAAGTTCGAGGACTATATTCGTAGCGATGGATTAGAAAAATAAATGTAAGGTGACACAGATAATTAACTTCGAAAAAATAGGCAATAACTTATTCAGATATATTGAAAGGCGGCCGCCATTATCTACTCTTGCCTTTGCGATTATTTGACACCTGCTAGTAAAAAGCTGCAGCTGTATGCTATTCTATATGCATTGAATTCACTCAACGTGTAGTATAACCTCGAATACGCGTCGAACTACGTCTTTGCCCAAATAGAACGAAAGTATATTGAAAAATGTATTTTTTTATGTATCAAAAATATATGTCGAATATATTTGCTGTATATGTGCATGTATTTCAAATATATTCAACCTGTACACGACTCGTACGAGAAATATATTCATAATGTATTCGCCATACTTCATTTTTGAAACAAAAAAGTATTCGAAAAATGTATTTAATATATATCTTAGATATATGTGTCGTCTATTTGACGTATATGTCCGATATAGCTGCGAATATAATCAATATATAATCTAGATTAGAGCTGGGCAAAACCTACAAGTGCTTGCTTCTTATACTAAAGAGGAGCAGGAGAACAAGAAGAAGGTACTTGTAGCTTTTGCCCAGCTCTGATCTAGATGTGCAGGTGAAATGGTGCATAGTAGGGCATACACACGCATCGAGAAATGACGTAATTATTTCGTGCGATTGAACAACAACGAGATCTTCGAAATCGACTTATTTTACGTTGTCAGCAAAAACGGTGGAGTCAGGTGTTATGCTCTCGGTGATAGTTTGAAAAAATATAGTGAAAAAAAAATCCATCTGAGGATTTAGTTGTTGAAATGAGCCATCTGCAACTAAGAGTTGCCTGAGTACATACAAACTATTTTGAGGTTTTAGTCTAGATGAATAATTGTACATTTCACTTATACCGTTCTAGTACACTAAATTTTACGAACTGTAATAATTCTTTGTAATTCATGAACTTATTAAATACAGAACATTATATTGTACTCATCAGATGCGTACTGGATTCCCTTAGGGGAGAATGGGGGAATGACGGTCACTAAGAATAATTTGTTATTTTGTAGCTACAGAACGTTTTTTAAACTAATATGGATTGGTTAATGAATACTTCATAAAGTATTCTTTGAAAATAGTAGCATATAAGTAAGGAAAATAAATAAATAAGTAGTCCATTCGTTGATTATAAGAATCTTTGCATTGACCGCTATTGTCCAACGTTTCGGGTAATCACGGTCGGCTTTTGGGTAACCGCAGTCGACATTCGGGGTAACTACGGTCACTTTGGGGTAATGCCAGCCGCGGCTGTTCGACTTGCTATTTTTTTATATTGGATGCCGATAAATGTTGTTTCGATTTAAATAAATGATTATCGGGTATTAAATAGATAAAAGTATTTTTTTTATTTGGCAATACAAACATAACGCTTATATTTATAACTCTTATGGGATTCTTTTAGTACCGCTTTCCGTACACATCTAATGTTGCAATATTATCATCTAAACAAAAAATTAATTAAATAAAGTGATTTCTTTTTTCAGCAGCGCAACTTTGTACTATCATTAACTTTTTTAATGCTTTTTGCTGTTTCATTAACTTGTCTCTTCGGCTTATCTTTGGTTTCTTCATTCGCGTGATCTTCTGCTTTCTGTTTTTTCGGTCTTCCACTCGGCTTTTTATCAACCGGTTCTTTTTCCTTTTGCATTCGAGCTTTGGCTGTCGTTGACTTTTCCGGTTGGTCGACACATTTTTTTTCTTCGTTTTCTTTTTGGGCTCCTTTTGGTTTCCCCTGCAATTTCTCTTCTCTAACTATTTTCTTTTGCTTCTTCACTTCCAATTCTTCTTTCATGGGTGACCCGGTGATGATGATCGATTGCTGTCGCTTCCGACCAGCCCTTTTTGGTCTCGAATTTTGCAGCAGCGTATTTTCCTTTGGCAGCATGAAGGGTCCAATGCTACTTACGTCCGGCAGCGGGGATGATCTGTCGCTAATTAACATTGTGTTTACAGCCAATTTAGAGCTGGGTATTGTGCTTGTTGATGCGCAATCGAGAGACTTCTCTCCGCTAGCTGTGCTCGCCAGTGCATAAGCAAACGAAGTCTTCTTTTTACCATCGCCAAGATTTTGTGGATTTTCATCGCAAGAATCTACGAGCAAAATTGGCAGGTCCTCGATATTAAATTCTCCGTCTGCGATATTTGATGGTGACATCAAGGTATCGTCCTCAATATCAGTCCGCGCAGGCTCTGGTTGTTGCAATATCTTCGTTGTGATGTTTTGGTTGCCGAGTCGAGTCTGATTTATTGGCTGTAGCACTGACGCGGCCATGAAATCGTCTTGACTAATTATATTTGGATTAAGTGGACAGATTCCGGTCGAGCTGAATCCAGATAGGCCTTTTTCGATTGACGCCACTTTTGAATATGCTTTGTTGAAGAGCGAAGCCAGATCATATTCGGTGATTCTACGTGACGGCTCGCCTTTCATCAAATTGTCACTTTCCTTACGGAAGGCAGCTTTGAACGGGCCAAAGAACGTTACATCTAAGGGTTGGCGTCGATGTGAAGTATGTGGAGGCAACGAAACCATCACTACACCATGCTCACGACAGAACTCGTATGCTTCTAGAGAAATATGGCTCGCATGGTTATCTAGAATGAGTAGCACAGGCTTTTCTTTCGTACAGTTGCAGCTCTCTACAAAGTGCTTCAGCCATACGAGAAATAGTTCAGCCGTGGTCCAACCATTTTTCGAGCAATGGTAGATTGCGCCGACAGGGCCATCAGTTGATAAACTCGTAGCCGTTCTCTGCTGAGGAAAAATAAACATTGGAGGAATGTAATTCCCTGCAGCGCTGACAGCACAAACTACTGTTACAGTTCGTCCTCGTTCGCCACTGGTGATGGCTCCAAGTCTCTTCTGACCTTTCGCAGCGACCACATTTTGAGGTTGTTGAACGGTGGTGATACCTGTTTCATCCATGTTCCAAATTTGGGACGGTGCGAAGTTATACTTCTCCATCACGATTCCCAAGTTATCGAAGAAAACTTTGACCGCCTCCGGATTAAACGCTGTCACACGATTCAAACTTGTTGCCTAGGGTTTCCTCACACTAATTGAGGGATTCCGCTTTTGAAACCCGTAGAACCAATCTGTGCCAGCACACCTTTTATCTTTATTAAAATTGTTCGGGATGTTGTGACGCTCAGCAAACTCAAACGCAGCACGGCGCACTTGAAGAGGTGTCTGTCCGTAAAACAATTTTGCCAAGGTCTTAATGATCTCAGCGAACGCACTTTCTTGGGCTGCTGTAAAAACAGGCTTTCGACCCATCCTAGGCTCCGATGAATTGCCTCCGGTCTTCAATCTCTGCTGAATCGTGCTGAAGGGAATGTTGGATGCCGCCGCAGCCTGACGAATAGGAATTCCAGCTTCCACTGCTCCAATTGCTGCTTGGAGCTCTTGTGAGGACCATTGGCCTCTTTCGGTCTTTCTTTTTCTAAAACGTGGCATCTGTAAATGCATTAATGTATTTTCAATTAATATGTCAACAAAAATAGAAATCTTAACCCCAAAACCGGCTTTATTTTAAGACGGAAATTGCCGGCACATTAAACGCATTTTCTGCTTATATACACTTCTATAGATTTATTCGTATCGCTCAATGATTCTGAAGCAATCCTACCGAACTCGTAATAAAAATATATACGTACCTCGATGTTTACGGTGTAACATAAACAAGACGTTTGCCGGTATGCACCTGATGGCTAAAGGCGTGCGTCGACTGTCATTTCCCCGTGCGCCTGACCGCCGTTACCCCGACAGCCGTGTAAATGTAATATACCCAATTACAATGTATATATAGAATATTTAAAAGTTTACCGTAGTCGAAATGCAAGATAAAGGATCACAGAAGAAATATAAAACGAGTGGATGTGTTTTTTCAACTATCTGTGTCGGAAAATTCTTATTTAAGATACGCTGTTTCTTATACGAAAAAGGGCGTATAAACTGAGAATCACATTTTTTTTACATTTATATCAGTTTTATAGGCAAGGCACAATAAATTAGTCATTAATCCGATATGTAATCGGATAAAGCAAAAAAAAATCCATATAATTGTTATTTTCTGTAAAATTGAGGTGACCGGCATTGCCCGATGACCGTCATTCCCCCATTCTCCCCTACGTCTTAAAAAAAAGGCGGAATACTGAATTATGTACAAATTTTGCAGAGAAATACGATGTGTATCTTGAAAAAGAATTCATATTTTTTCAGCGTGAATTATATCTACGGGGTCGACAAAATAATTACAAAAACTGAATAATTTCCATCCCGTCTTGACATTGTTTCGTATAATCTATAATTTATGTAATTTTTTTCTGTCTGAAACAAGCAGCTTGATTCGATACATTTGACTTTGAAATGTGTGCGAAATCGTAGAAATTATCATTCAGGTTTCAAAATGGGGGCCAATATCGGAGGAAAATGAAAAAATCGCCGACGTCACAGAATGTATACCTTAATAAAAATGCGCATATGTTATACATGCCGTAAATATATAATAGTACATTACGATACTAGTGCGATGAAACTTTTCTGACGAGTGTTGCAATCACACGAGTTAAGAAAACGTTTTTCGCACGAGTATCGTACGAAATTATATTTCATCAGGTGTGAAAGGGAGTTTTAGGGGAATGCGAAAGGGGGGCGCGCAAAGCGTGCGTAAAACTGCACTTTACGCACAGATTGAAATAATAGTATATTACGATACTACTGCAAAAAAACTTTTTCTGACGAGTGTGAGTTTGCAGCACGAGCCGAAGACGAGTGTTGCAATCACAGGAGTTCAGAAAATGTTTTTCGCATGAGTTTCGTACAAAGTTTTATTTCACAAGGTGTACAAATGAGAGTTTTCGCACGCGACGCGTGTGTAAAACTCCCATTTTCACACCCTGTGAAATAAAAACATTAACTGATTATGTTCCGCTGGAAATATGTTTTGAATATATCGAACATATGTTCCAAGTATATATCCTAGTATATTGGACGTATATTAGAAATATATTGTGAAATATAAGATATATATATATACTTTATATATTTACCAAATATACTTCGATTATATGAGAATCGTATTCACAATATATGTATGTGGAATGTATATCTCATATACTTTTAATGTATTTGGCATAATACGTATCGAATATATTTTGTTATATACCTTACATATAGTTGACGTATAATTAAAAATAAATTCGACATACACCATTTTTGGAATAAAATATATTTTATATGTTTTAAATACATTTTTAAATACATTCCAAATATACTTTATTTCCATGTGGGTGCTAATTTGTTATATGCATATACAAGTTGTTTATGCGTGTTTTTAAAAATTACTTTCAGTTTTTATTTATTTATAATCATAGTGTCTTCGCGTTTTGGTTAAATTATTTATTATACTTTAAACAGGATAAAAAAAAATGTTATGAAAATAAAAAAACTCCCAATTGCAAACAGAGTTTAATAAACGAATTGAATTATACGGTTGTACAGTTCTAACTCGATCACCGTAGCGTAAAGTGATATATGTGAGCGTTACAACTTTATAAATATTATATCTCTCAGATACAATTTTCTAATGTTGTGTTTCTCCGATAAGATTTTGTATGTGTCGTTGCTCTTCCATGCAATTTTATATGTATCGTTCTTCTTTGTTCACTTTTTTATGTCTCGGGAAAAATCGGCAACGATAGTCCGTTTTGTCCCGCTCTCCTCTACACGTTTTAGGCTAAAGTTTATATTGATAAATATTAATTAATAGTTTTGCCTTAACTGCTCCGCTTCGCTGCGCTATAGTCCGCTTTCCTCCGCCCCATTCGAATGTTCTGCAACGTTCTGCAACGTTCTGCAACGTACTGCAACGTTCTGCAACGTACTGCAACGTACTGCAACGTACTGCAACGTACGGCAACGTACGGCAACGTACGGCAACGTACGGCAACGTACTGCAACGTACTGCAACGTACTGCAACGTACTGCAACGTACTGCAACGTACTGCAACGTACTGCAACGTACTGCAACGTACTGCAACGTACTGCAACGTACTGCAACGTACTGCAACGTACTGCAACGTACTGCAACGTACTGCAACGTACTGCAACGTACTGCAACGTACTGCAACGTACTGCAACGTACTGCAACGTACTGCAACGTACTGCAACGTACTGCAACGTACTGCAACGTACTGCAACGTACTGCAACGTACTGCAACGTACTGCAACGTACTGCAACGTACTGCAACGTACTGCAACGTACTGCAACGTACTGCAACGTACTGCAACGTACTGCAACGTACTGCAACGTACTGCAACGTACTGCAACGTACTGCAACGTACTGCAACGTACTGCAACGTACTGCAACGTACTGCAACGTACTGCAACGTACTGCAACGTACTGCAACGTACTGCAACGTACTGCAACGTACTGCAACGTACTGCAACGTACTGCAACGTACTGCAACGTACTGCAACGTACTGCAACGTACTGCAACGTACTGCAACGTACTGCAACGTACTGCAACGTACTGCAACGTACTGCAACGTACTGCAACGTACTGCAACGTACTGCAACGTACTGCAACGTACTGCAACGTACTGCAACGTACTGCAACGTACTGCAACGTACTGCAACGTACTGCAACGTACTGCAACGTACTGCAACGTACTGCAACGTACTGCAACGTACTGCAACGTACTGCAACGTACTGCAACGTACTGCAACGTACTGCAACGTACTGCAACGTACTGCAACGTACTGCAACGTACTGCAACGTACTGCAACGTACTGCAACGTACTGCAACGTACTGCAACGTACTGCAACGTACTGCAACGTACTGCAACGTACTGCAACGTACTGCAACGTACTGCAACGTACTGCAACGTACTGCAACGTACTGCAACGTACTGCAACGTACTGCAACGTACTGCAACGTACTGCAACGTACTGCAACGTACTGCAACGTACTGCAACGTACTGCAACGTACTGCAACGTACTGCAACGTACTGCAACGTACTGCAACGTACTGCAACGTACTGCAACGTACTGCAACGTACTGCAACGTACTGCAACGTACTGCAACGTACTGCAACGTACTGCAACGTACTGCAACGTACTGCAACGTACTGCAACGTACTGCAACGTACTGCAACGTACTGCAACGTACTGCAACGTACTGCAACGTACTGCAACGTACTGCAACGTACTGCAACGTACTGCAACGTACTGCAACGTACTGCAACGTACTGCAACGTACTGCAACGTACTGCAACGTACTGCAACGTACTGCAACGTACTGCAACGTACTGCAACGTACTGCAACGTACTGCAACGTACTGCAACGTACTGCAACGTACTGCAACGTACTGCAACGTACTGCAACGTACTGCAACGTACTGCAACGTACTGCAACGTACTGCAACGTACTGCAACGTACTGCAACGTACTGCAACTTACTGCAACGTACTGCAACGTACTGCAACATACTGCAACGTTCTGCAATGTTCTGCAATGTTCCGGGATTTTTAAAATGAAAAATCGATCTTAAACGGAGCGCAGCTATCAAACGGACGTCTGGCCCATCCAAACAAAAATGAGATCAGTCTACGTACATGAGAGTATATTCTGGAATTTTTTAAGAAAAATCAGACGTGACGTATTGGCTGAAAAAAAATATTTTAGTCTATTTTTCATACAAATGGACGTTCATTGCATTCAAAAAAATCTACAAAATTTTGTTTTCAAAGATTCATTGAAAACTGCAACTTTTATGTTTTAAACGTTTTTTTTCTGTGACTAATAGTTTTTAAGATATAGCGAGTTTTTAAAAAAGTTCAATTTTTCGATATCTCAAAAAATACGATCCAAAAATTCTTTAAAAAATTACAAAAACCCCTTGTCAATAATCATGAATTGTGGTGAAATTGCAACTTTTTTGGAGAGGGTCGGGTTTTTGACCGTTCGATTTCACATGGAATACTTCATATAAAGCAGGTGTGAATGCAAATACTTGTAAAACTTCGCTTTTGAATATAAGTGGTCAGTTAATCATTTAATTTTCATTATTCAACGCCTTAATTCCCTATGACAATACGAGTAAACACAAGCACGGTCACGATTTAACTCAGAGGACCACCCACCCATACTTGGGAAACATTTTCTGGGCACATATTTGTCAAAGCCGTATTGAATGTATCAAAGGAAACCCCACCACCGGGATCGAATCCGGGTGCGCGAACTCGAGCCTCATCTATTAAGCCACAGCTCTCCTTGTTTTCATTAACGGTCGATAAGCCATTCCACGGTGTATCGACCCTAAACTCTGCGTATTTATTTTCACATTAAACATTTTTAGAAAAATACGATTATCGTGACACGGAAGAGTCAATGTTTGTTACGATGATTGCCTCAGGCGAGCCACGTTATCTCTTCGTATTAAAATTCCGTTAACGTAAATGCAACCGTATCAATTATCATATACATATACATAACGTACATAGCGTCGCGCGCGCGGATGTTACGCAATGACGCGATCGTCGATACAGAGGGCGATAATGATTTTTCTTACCGCCGTTTCGGGTCAAAGTTCGTTTCTTCGAGGTGAAACACTGTAGGGGCGTTGCGAATTCACGGTTCTCCGGAACGGACTTGGGTCAACAAGCTATTTGTAGTATTTCGTCACTGTAAACCGTTAGTTTGAAGATAAAACCTCGGACTTTGCGTATCCTTGCTTCCATCGTCGTGACAATCGCCGATAGATTTTTCCCTTTTTACTCATTCGAAACCGACTTCCACCACCGTCGTCTTATCCCGGTCAAGCGACCCTCTCTCTCCCGCTGCCGTTCTCTTAATCTCCTCGACTTCGTGTTTCTCTTTCTCTCTTCCTCTCGGGCTTTCTCGTCGAAAATGATAACACGATAGCGACTTCAAGAACTGAGATATTCTTCCGCGTTTTCGAGATCAGTCTGTTTTTGTGTTGCGTCGCGAGTACCACGTCTGGTCGAGAGCTTTATTATTATTAAAGCCTCTTGTTGGTGGGCAAGTGCCGTTCTCCTGTCGGCCTCCCGCGCTGTTCTCTTAGGTCGTAGTCGATCGGTGCTCATTGTAACATCGTTTGTTTTATTCTATTTATATATATAGATTTTTTTACTGCTAATAAACAAACCGTGCGAAAATGTACGCGGTACTGCGACTCGCCAGATCGTCGAGAACCGTGGTCCACCACTGTTCCCGAGGTTACGCCTCGGCGTCTTCCGGGCTATGGGTTAATTATCTATATCCCGTACGTAAAAAGAGTGCAAAGTAGAGCCCTTAAATCAAAATTAACCCTTAAAAAAAGAATAAGAGAAATTGGCCCTCTTGCATATTATCTTTATTACGGGGGTGTTGCATCAATTTCAGGAACTAAACATGTGTTATATTCTTTTTTCACGGTAATAAAAATGGTTATGAAAAATCCCCCACCTTTGATTCTTTCTAACGGTGCCCTGGTTTTGTAAAAAAAATCGCCAGATTCTAACATAAAGAGGTGTACGAGGAGATCCATTCTTTTTTAAGTAAACAATTATTTAAAAAATGAACTCTTTACAATTTTTTATATTTTGAACAGGGGTTTTTTTAAATTAGAATATCGTTACGAATGATGAATCACGGGAGTTTCTCGATCCACGTTTTTATTACCGAGAAAAGAAATAAAATCACACTTATTTAAACCTAAAATCAATGGACCTCCCCCCCTCGTTAACAGAATCAACTTTGAAAAAAGAAATAAAAAATAAAAACGAATTTCGATGAATCGACGGATATTTTCACCTCGTTGCTCGTTTAAAGGGTAGCCGAGTGGATCTCCGTCGAGAGGTGCAAACAGCGGACAGGCCAAGACGAGCGACCTTCACCGAGCGAAATCAGTTTCAATACGCGAGGCGTCTTGTCGTCAAACTTGGAAGCGCTGTTATAACCAGAGAGGACGAGCACGGCTTGGCTCTTGGACGTCTTGCGTCGATTGTCGAACAAGTGGCAGAATGTCAGATCGAAGGACGCGAGTGTATAATGGTTACGAGCGGTGCAGTCGCATTCGGAAAGCAAAAGCTCACACAGGAGCTTCTAATGTCACTATCGATGCGGGAGACCCTGAGCCCGGCTGATCACACTCGCGAGCACGTTCGTGAGTTACATTGATTTCATTTGCTTTTTTTCTTTATAATCATGGCGCTGAGCGGACCTTGCAATCCTCGAAGGTCCTGAAAAATCCTCGAATTTTATTTGTCCCCCTAAAGTCCTGAGAAGTGGCCATATTATTTTTATGGCTTTAACTTTTTTCCGTTTATTTTGCAACGTTATTTGAATTTCTTAAAATTTCAAATTTGTATTCACTTAAATTCTTCCACTGGTGCATTTAAGAGAACATTAAAAAATGGTTTTCATTAACATTGTCAATCTTTCTGAAATATTAAAAATAATACTGAAATAATTTTAAAAATATATCGTGCCATATAGGTACGTTCCATATACCTGAAGAACGATCATTATAACGTTCTTCGAAATACTGTGAAAATTCTTGAAAGTTTCTTGAAAAGTATTTGGAAGGCTGTCGAATTTTATTTCATAACTACAGTAAATAACACGCCGATGGTGTTTAATATAGATCAAATGACGCCTTATATCAAAATCACACTTCGTACATCGTACCGACGGCTTACATCTCGAATTGTTTGCTTGGCAGTAGCAACATTTTCATCGTACAAACGCCCGACTATAAGAGGTATATTCTGAGGGTTGTGAAAGACCTCTTAGAAATCTCGGGCGTCATTGTGTCTTTTGACGAAAAGCCTGCACATTTATACGCGTTACTCTACCAGAGTTGGAATAGTATGTTTATTATTATTGCTTGCGCTAACTAAAACGGAATATACCAACGTGTTTGAGAAATTTCCTTTTGTTGGTCAGCGTAACGACGTGCAATAATAATTATATCGACAATAATAACAATGTAAAATGGAAATAAATCGAGACTGCCAAGAGAATTCACACCAAACAAAGCGGTTACAATCGAAGCTGTTCAAGTTGTACTTTTCTCGACCTAATGTCGTTTTGCGTAATTCTGCAGTGTTCGATTTTATTGCACAAGTTTACTTTTTTCGCGATAAAAATTGATCCGTCATATCGTAAATTGATAATTGAGTTTTACTATTGTCCTGGAGAAACATATAAGGGGATCAAAAATTACAACTTAGAGTAATGAACAATAGAAGATCCGTTTATCCACTATAAGTAATAATGTAATAAATAATACGAGTACAATAAGGTAAATGTATTTTTCTCGCAATTTTGTTTGGGAAGATACGTAACGATATAATAATCGCCCCAACGGAGGTAGGGTATTAGTCTATACTGATATCATCACATCTATAACAGTTCAATATTAAGCATCAAATTGATAACTGAAGAGCTATTACATATATACCCGATAAGATTGTGCTGACCGAGATAAGTCGAGTGGAAGGTATGCGAGGTATAACAAAAACTAATATCTTGTCGATAATATGCCTATGTACATTGTAAAAAAAGCGTGTACATTTAAGAAATATTTTTCTAAAATTCGTCATTACAAAAAAAAAAATATTAAACCGTTTGTTCTTAACTAAAAGTATTGTAAAATGAACAATACAAAAATTGTTAATATTTTTCGATAAAAATATTTTTTAAACGCACAAACCTGTCGTTTTTTTATCTTGAAGTGGGAAAAAATGTACGAAATTCAATCAAACGTCTTCTCGTCGCCATAATATATCTCTTGGATATAAGAATATAATTTCTCGAAACAAGCACGAAAGTTTTGAAGTAGACGTAATTGACCGGAACCGATCACTTCAATTTTATTTCAATAAATGATATCGTATCAAAGCAATATGATACGCTGACAGTTACATCCTGCCCCTTAAAGCCATTCAGGTATCAAAGTAACTACCTCAGAACGCCACGTCCATGTTTTTCAAATATCTCTGAATTGCCCCGTCACAATTAATTTATTATTCGACAACTGAAACGTAACAGATACGATTGGAAAAAGCAGTTAATTATGCCGAGACCGACCCGTAGCTCAGCTGAATATAGAAATTCTCGTTATACACAATGAACATTTACTGACGCAGAAGCTATAACGCTGGATGATTGGAGAATGATCGATAAAACGGAATGGAGCATTGTGCGAGCAATACGAAGAATGCTCTGCATCTATCTTCTGTATAAATAGCAGCAGAAACTCGAGGCAGCGATCCGTCGACACGCGAGGTCTTCAGTCTTTGAGATTGTGATTAGCGAGAATGAGCGGGCGAAGCCTTGTATCTCTGTCTCTCTATCTCGCTCGTTGTAGTACTCCTACGATTTGTCAGGGTCGCGAAATCTCTCTACGTGCACAAAGCATCTGTTCGAGCATTCTGCGTTGCCTCTTGTATGCGTCTTTCGCCAAAGATTCTTACTTCTCGATACGTGATGTAAAGGAGACGCGTTTAAGTTAAGGCATTGGCACTAGGCATTAGGATTTGGTCCAAAAAGCAGGTCGATTGTCAAAATTTTAGAAAGACAAGTTTGGGTTTTTACACACATAGTACAAGGGGTTATGAACTTTCAGTTCTTTTTATTTAAAAATATCAATTAACGACGAACATTGTATCTCAAAATTTATGTCGTCCGATTGAGTTGAAATTCGGAAATGTATCCTTGATTATACCGGGTGTCCCATTTTAATCTTACACCTGATTTTTCTCGAAAAATACTGCTCCAATCAAAAATTGTGTATAATGAAACTTTTAGGGTTCGAAGGGGGACGTTCAAAATTTTTTTTTGTATCATAATTCAAAATGGCGGCGTTAAGATGGCCGACATGTTTTTTTTAAATGGAAACATGACATTTCTTTGTCACTAACAAATTTGTCGGATCAAAACTAACAACTTTTGTAGGAACATTTTTTGATTAAGTCCATAATTTTTGGAGTAGAACACCATTTTTGAGTATTTTAACCTTATCCAGGATGTACCACGAGGAGGTAAAGTCTTTAACATCTTAAGCGTAAAAGCGTGCATACGCACACGCTCACGCACACGCACAGACACACAGACACACAGACACACAGACACACAGACACACAGACACACAGACACACAGACACACAGACACACAGACACACAGACACACAGACTTGGGATGTTAAAAACTTTACCTCCTCGTGGTACATCCTGGATAACGCTAAAATAGTCAAAAATGGTGTTCTACTCCAAAAATTATGGACTTAATCAAAAAAATGTTCCTACAAAAGTTGTTTTGATCCGACAAATTTTTTAGTGACAAAGAAATGTCATGTTTCCATTTAAAAAAACGTGTCGGCTATCTTAACGCCGCCATTTTGAATTATGATACAAAAAAAAAATTTTTATCGTCCCCCTTCGAACCCTAAAAGTTTCATTATACACAATTTTTGATTGGAGCAGTATTTTTCGAGAAAAATCAGGTGTAAGATTAAAATGCGACACCCGGTATAACATTTTCTATCTAATGTCCGAATGATTTTAAAAAATGTTCATTTATTTGTTAATACCAATCGAGTAAGGTCGTTTTTGGTTCCTCATAGAGGAAGCTTTGTTATGGTGAAAATTTTTTTGCGTGTGCGTTTGCGCGTGCGCGTGTGTGTGAATCGGATGCGAAAAATTCAAACCGCTATAACCCGAGAACGCCTCGACCGATCAAGTTGAAATTCGGCACACATCATATGTGATCAACAGTCAACGTTTGGTCAAATTTTCATCAAAAAATGTTCATTTGTTGTACGCGATTTTTAATTTTTTTCGAAAATGTCTGTGCTTACTATAGCGCTCGCAATTTTATAGCTATCCCATTAAAATTTCAAGAGAATCGGTAGAACCGTTAAAATTTTATGGCATTTTGAATTTTTCGAATTTCATGAAAAATTAGTACTTTGGTTTAAACGCATTTTTCTTAATTAAATATTCATTTATGAGTAAAATAACTGTTAGATTCGTGATCAGAGTGAAAAAAATACATGGAGTATAGTCCTGGAGTTACGATTAACGAAAAAAGTTTATCTGTAATTTTTACAGCCAATATTACAAAATGAGTGATTTTGCATATTTTTAAACAGCGATTTCTTTGCTTCCCGATGGCATCGCGAAAATATGCAGGTGCCTATCGTATTCTACGGCAAGAAATACACAAGATGATGAATATGACGGAGTTAAAATAATTAGTTAAAGCGGTGTCATGTGAACTTCTCGAGTAAAAATTGAAAGATCGAAAAAAATTGGGAACACATAATTCTATGTATTTTTCGCTTCGAGCACAGATCCTACATCCGTTTAGACCAAAAGCGTAAGGTTGGTGTATTTTTTTTTGGGCTCAACCTGATCCAGCCAGCAATTTTTCCTGAAAGTTAAATACGACGTTGATATTGGAAAAAAGTTGAAAATTTACATTTTCATAACGCTTCCTCATAAAAGCTGAAAATTAAAATTTTCATATCGCTTCCTCATCAAAGTTGAAAGTTGTAATTTTTTATTCGCTAAGCTTCCTCTATGAGGAAGCCAAAAATATAGTAAATGCTTCCTCATAGAAGAAGCTTAGCGAATAAAAAAGGTCAACTTTCAACTTTCAACTTTCAACTTTCAACTTTCAACTTTCAACTTTCAACTTTCAACTTTCAACTTTCAACTTTCAACTTTCAACTTTCAACTTTCAACTTTCAACTTTCAACTTTCAACTTTCAACTTTCAACTTTCAACTTTCAACTTTCAACTTTCAACTTTCAACTTTCAACTTTCAACTTTCAACTTTCAACTTTCAACTTTCAACTTTCAACTTTCAACTTTCAACTCTCAACTTTCAACTTTGATGAGGAAGCGATATGAAAATTTTAATTTTCAGCTTTTTCAATTTGGGGTAACAATATGTTCACTTAAAAAAATAAAGAAAAAGCTCAAAAACATCTAAAAGCAAACGTTTGGACATTCTGGATTTAGGCTTAAAATTTTCATATCAAATACAGGAGTTTTCAGAATTTTTTCAGAATTTTTAGTTCCGGCTAAAAATATGTTCACTTTAAAAATTTTTATTTGCATTAATTAAGTTGTAATTAATGCAAATAAAAAAAAATTAGTGATTTTTAGAGTTAGAACAATATTATAAAAAATTGCCAACCGAATTGAAGAGGTCGAGGGTCCGACGTAGGTCGAATCGG
The DNA here is from genome assembly GCA_963575735.1 of Amblyjoppa fuscipennis. Lineage (NCBI taxonomy): Eukaryota > Metazoa > Arthropoda > Insecta > Hymenoptera > Ichneumonidae > Amblyjoppa > Amblyjoppa fuscipennis. Next base: position 7,799,422 of record OY754492.1, on the reverse strand, counting down.
TATGGAATGCCCCATGTATACCACTACTTAGCTCATATGATTTGATGTTTTTTCGATATTTATTTATTTATTTATTATTATTATTATTATTATTTTTTAGATTTTGAAAGACATATTTTTTTTATTTTTTTATTCAGGCAAAAAAATACTACTACTAATAGAAATTTTTTATAAATATTGTTTAAATGAAAGATCATTCAATAATAACGGATTGCCGTCAAAATTTGTTCATATTGTTTTGCAGAAAAATAAAACAATATTGACTGTAAAACAATTGTTGTTAAGTCCCGTTTAGAGAAAGTAATTTCCCTGCAATCTTACACCGTACAAATAAATTGTACCTATAACAAAAATTTGTTGTCCACAAACGTCCACAATATTTTATTCACTAATTTTCCGATCTAGCCATCCAGTTTCTAGTATTACAAAAAAAAATTACTAAGTAAAATTGTTAATGCCACTGGAAATAAGAGGACAGATTTGTATATTCAAACCTTAACAAACGAGTTTGTCGCTTATTTAACAACATTATTTTTACGAACCTTTTCCGATTCTACGAAATTATTTTTTACTGTGTAGTTAGGTGAAACTTCATAAAAACCACGTCGAGGAAAATTTTAATGCGCTTTTGTAAATTTTTGTTTATATTTTCTATCTGACCGGTCCACCGGTTTCGAAAATAGTGTTTTGAAAAAAACGCGTTTAAAATTTCGAGGATGGGTTTGCTATTATTAAAATGGACATTTTCTTCTGTATAGCGATGGCAGCTTTACGAGGGGACAATTTCCATTGTCTGTGAGCAATTGTTCCTTCCCACGTCGCCTCCAGTGCTCGAAACTGGGGGCTCTTGAGCTTCGCGCTGTGCGGGTTTCGCAATAAGCGACACAATTTAGACCGAAATCGATATTCAATGCTTGCATTAACAGCATAATATGCTGTAACTATTTCGTTGAAAACGCTTACGACAATATTTGCAGCGATTACTACGATATTTGCACCGCTCGTTAGATCTTTTGGAGCAATATGCTTTCGTTTGAATTTCTCGTCAATCCTCCGACGCAATGCTTCAATAGATTGTCGTCTGCAAGACTCGAATATACGAGGAATTGCTTTGGCAACGTCTTCGTGAAGTGCCTCTCTATGCTTATAATGTTGCAGAATTCCTATAGCTTTCGCACGCTGCCAAGAGTACCACGGTACAAGTCTTCATCGATAGAAGACTTGTGATAGAATGTAGCCTATGTAGCATCTCTTCTCGTAAGAAACTCGCTGTTTCGTCTTATGGCGAAGAAGTAATACACCGTTCATCAATAGGTTGATCAACGACGAATACCACTCATTTTTTGTTCTTTTTTTTTGCAAGCGCGAAGTCTTATTCCCGAACGTTTTTCCTCATGGCCTAAACATTTTTTCTCTTTATAATAACTGAATAACCGTACGGAAACGCATTCACAATACCCTTGTATTGTTTCGAGTCACCGTCGTCTATATAATTGACATATTTTGTGCCGTATGTAGATTCAAATCTACACGAACATTTCACAGATTACGGTGACTTTCATTTTTCGCGTAGATCCTTTATCATTACATTGATGATTTTCTTGGTGAGTCACGTGCCACTCAATAAATTCGGCCATATCTTGGCTTGTTCAAACATCACAGGCGTTGGCAATAAGTACTATTTACCAGAGTATGGAGAACTGTACCGGTGTAGTGACCAATCAAAGATGGCACACCATATGTGGAAATGAATCCTCGTTTCCTCCACGTTCCATCTCTTGAAACGGTAAGTCACCTCGCTGGTCTCTCTAATTCTTCCCAATTATTTGCTTCCATCGTCTTGTTTTTAACTTCCAACTTCCCGCTGAGGCAAAAAGACGGGAGTTATGCGTTTCACTGAGGCCGCCCGATTTTGCTGTTTTCGTTGTCTCCAGTGTTTGTCGGAATGGCTCAATGTCCCTTGATAGAATTTGGCACACTAGTTTTGTGGTTGAGGGAGTATATTCGTAGAAATGGATTTGGAAAATAAATGTAAAGTGGTAGAGATAATTACCTTCGAAAAACGGCCAAAAAACCTATTCAGATATATCGAAAAGCGGCCGCCATTATCTACTATTGCCTTTGCTATTATTTGTCGTCTGCTATGAAAATTCTGCAGCTGCGTGGTATTCTATATGCATTGAATTGACTCAACATGTAGTATAACCTCGAATATGCGTCGAGCTGCGTCAATACTAATTTGTCATACGTATATATAAGTTGTTTATGCGTGTGTTTCAAAATTATTGCTAGTTCTTATTAATTAATTTATTTATAATCTCCGTGTCTTCGAGTTTTGGTTATATTATTTATTATACTTTGAACAGGATGAAAAAAAATGTTACAAAAATTAAAAAACTCCCAATTACAAAAAGAGTTTAATAAACGAATTGAATTATACGGTTATATACGGCTAACTCGATCACCGTAATGTGATAGTTTCAAGCTGATATATGTCAGCCATATAATTTTATAAATATTATATCTCTCCGATATAATTTTCTAAATGTTGTATCCCGACGATACAATTTTTAATAGGGATGTGCGAATCTTCAAAAATTTGAATAATTCATCATGACTTACATATGAATAATTTGAATAATTCAAAATACTTGAATAATTCGAATAATTAAGAATATTCGTTCGTGCGTCCGTGCGTGCCTCATAATGACGACTCATGGCTACTTCAATCGAATCAACTACGCATGTAATTGTCAACTGTTTAATTTTCCGTTTATATTAGTTACCGCTGAAGTCTCATCGTGTGCAGTTGCATAAGATTTGTTCCACAAATAAATCATCTCGTTCCTTTATTACGAATCTTCATTGAATATAATAAATAACCACCAAATAGGATTTAAAAAAAATCAAACAATTGGATCGTATAGATATTAAATTTTTGGTTTACACGTAGCGCGGACCATTTATCGATGATACTTCTCGCCTATTTTTTCTCGCTGGTCAAATCTCTTTGGCAATGAATGCAGCACACTTGACGATATACTTTTTACTTATTTTTTAAGGAGAAATTCGATTATGGGACGTTCACATGATTACTTGAGAGAGCTCTGAATCGTGACATATCTTGTCAACGATTCAAAGGGCTACTGGGCAAATAAAGATGTCGACGCGCAAAGAGAACAAGGGTAGTGAAGGGAATTTAAATAATGACACAAAAAGCGTATGTTTCCTTGTAAAATGGACACTCGAGTCTTCAGTTGCGATCGGGTTTAAGCTTGCTACGAGCTAGTTCGCACGGAAAAACCAATGGGGTTCATACAGATTTTTAATGTGCGTTCACACGTAGCACGAAACAATTATCGATGATACCTCCCGTGTCTTTTTTCTCACCGGTTAAAACTCTTTGGAGATAAAACCATACGTTTGACGATGTTTTTCTTCTTTTTTTAGAGGCATTCGATTCCGGGACGTTCAGATGGTTACTAAACCCTCAAGGATGTCGCAAACTCCAAGTTTCGCAAAATCAGTTTAAAGCCAGTAAAGTAGTTGTTTGCAATAATGCCGTTAAAATGTGATTTTTTTAAAGTAAAAAATGTTTTCTTTGTAAAATGATGTTTTTTTAAATTTCACAAACTTTTTTTTTAATTTTGGTTCTGGTGTTCCCTTTTCTGGTGGTTTTCTGTGTTCCCCTCTCTGGCGAGCCGTTTTGTCTCCGTACCCTCTTACGAGGTATTTTAAAAAATACGTAAATAAAGTACTTGCGATGTATTTTAAGTACAAAGAGTATTTTATATTTTAAATAGTATTTTGTATTTTCAATATTTTCGCGTATTTTGTCCAGTCCTGTTTGAAATTCTAACAAAACTGTGTTACGTCCTCCGAATGTTTCCAAAATATTTCGTGGACATTTAGGTCAAATGCCCGGTTAATTAACTAACAGATTTAAAATGTATTAAAACGCTGAAAATAATCATTGGCAAAACGTAATGTTATTTAAATCATCAAACTCAAAAAAGAGGATACAAAAAAATTAATTACCAGATGGGAAAATTATCCACCGGTAATAATAATTAGCCTTCAGAGGAGTTAGTTTGATGTACAGAGGCGATTGTACAGCAAAGAATCAATCGAAAGAGACTCGGTAACCTGGGGCGTCAAAATGCAGATAAGGATATCGGCACAACGCTCCGCACAGTTATCGAACATAGGGTTTACTTGTAAAACGCGTTTCATGACGGGCATTATGCTTAGAGCGGCCGTCGGGCGTAATGAGTGCAGCACCTCCTGAATGGTGAATATCGATCATTGATAGATCGTCGTTATTAGTCCTGGCGCCCACGTACCTTCTGTATGCAATGAAAGGTCCATGGAAAAATATGAGTGGGTCCTTTAGATTTTGATCTCCAGAATCCAAAAATCTCGGTTATTTTTCGATAAAAGTAGTAGAAAACATTGTTATTAACAATTTAATTGTTTAAATCGAGATATCTCGAAAACTACTGAACGGATCGGAAAATTTCCAAATAATAAATTGATCCTCTATTGAAGATGAACAAAAGTTATTATAAGCAGTTTTGTCGTATCTACCAATTTTAGCGGCTTATCGATGGTTAAGCAATTTCATATACGGCCGATGCAGTTAGAGCGCCGAGAATCTCGCGTGCTTGGGCCTCAGGTGTCGTAACTTTCGATGGATTGAACGAAGCAACATTTGATGGTAGTGTTTTGGAAACTAGAAAATGTAAGCTGTACGATGATCAAAGAAATAGAATAAAATTTCCGAAAATTATAAAATGGCTGCGGGTTAAAGGTCGAAAATTATGTAAAAACTTGGTAAGATGTTTTTTTTAACATATATCAAACTAAAATTATCCGTTCGAGATCTCCCAAATTCCGATTTAAAGGGTTTTCCTAAACGAATCGAATGGGGTGTGGCTCATGTCGATAGCTCGAATGTATATGTATGTCGAAGCCTTGAGAAAATTAGAAATTCTATTAGTCGACTGAAGTGGATTCTTATATAGTAGAACCTCGTGTGTCCGAGATAATCAGGGGAGCGCGTTCCCCGAATAAGTGAATACTCATATAATACGGAAAACATAGAATCCACAAAGTATTAGCACACAAGCATTGTTACTTCGCCCGGTTTATCCAAGTTGATTCGTTCCAAATACACGGGACATATCGCTGTAAAAAGAGTCGAAAGTTGCATAAACATAGAAGATATACCTTTCTACATGGATATATTAAATGAAAGATATACCTTCCACGTAAAATCGAGCGCTCTGCTACAGCTTACTCTGAAAACGATCAAACCTGTTATGTGGACTAATCAGCAAAAATCGACTGTTGAAACGCGAAGCGCACACGAAGCTTCATCCATTTCTTGCTTCAATTGTTGCAAAATGACTTTTTCGATTCGCAGTTAATTTTATCAACGACACTGGTTAATAACGAACATTCATGTCTGCAAAACTAGGGACGAATTATATATACTTACGATTAAATGTAATTTCAAAAAGTTATCAACTTTGAATGTCTGACGTTTGAATATTTTGACATTTACACATATGCGGTGACATCACGGGAACAAGATGGGGCACTGGTAACATTTCGAAATACGACGGCAACACGGCAACAAGAGGGGGAGGGGGGGACTGGTAACTTTTCGAAAAAATTACCCAAACCTCTTACCTTGTTTCAATCCCATCCATACGGTGGAAACTCACTGATTCATGATTACCCTGTAGGAACACCAATCTCTGCGTAAAGAGCCATTTGTGTATGGCCAGGTTTTTCTGCAGTTTCTCGTTGCTTTTGTACGAATGCGCCACAACAAGGGGGTAAGTCGGCTGCGGACGCAATCGGGGGGCGAGTTAGGTTGGATAAATAGGGAAGGCCCTCGAACAGATAGAACATTCGTATAAAAAAAATACATATGCGAGCCACTATAACCTGCTAGTATATCTATACTGACTCAACTTTTATTTTGCAGGTACTCTACTCGATCCAAGAGCAGCAGCGGCTGTGGGTCAATCTGGTCTGATGTCGCTCTACGACGCCATGTTCGCTCAGTACGGTGTGAAGTTGGCCCAGGTACTCGTTACGAAGCCCGACTTTTACAATGAGGAGACTCGAAAAAATATCTTCAGTACACTGAGCGAATTGATAAGTTTGAACATCGTACCGATTATAAATACAAACGACGCGGTATCGCCCCCACCTCAAGTCGACGAGGAAGTCGCCGGTGGTGGAGGTCGTCGCGGAATTTCCATAAAGGACAACGACTCTCTTGCTGCTATGCTAGCCGCCGAGGTGCAAGCCGATCTTCTCATACTCATGAGCGACGTCGACGGAATCTACAATCTTCCGCCCTGGCAAGACGGCGCAAAGATGCTTCACACATTCAGTTCCGATCTGAGGGGGACAATAAAATTCGGTCAAAAATCTAAGGTCGGTACCGGAGGCATGGACTCGAAAGTCAACGCTGCCCTCTGGGCGTTGGATCGTGGAGTCTCCGTTGTGATCTGCAACGGTACACAGGAAAAAGCTATAAAGAGCATAATGGCGGGAAGAAAGATCGGTACTTTTTTCACAGAGAGCAGCACGACATCCGCGCCCGTTGAAGTTGTCGCGGAGAATGGTAAGTTCGATCGCGTATTTTAAGCTATTTCTTTGAGGAAAAAAAATACTATCAAAAGAGTCACACACATGTGCAAATGAATTTCTGCATAACTTCCGCACTTGCCAATTTGCGCGTAACCCTATGGAAATGATATATATCCGAGATATATGAAAGATATCGAGAGCCATGATAGTGTCTCGACGCCCAGTTAAAAAGGAGCCTTCTATTTATATTCATATAAAGCAGCAAAAATCCTATATATATTTCATGAATATAATTATTTTCATGTGGGTAGTATCCTCAAAAGGCGCAAAGTAATTTACACATTACATGTACCTAATTTTTTACTACTTTGTGCATAACTTTCTCTCTGAAAATGTTGTTTCATCGATGTTGGCATTCTCATAGAGGAAGAAAATCGCGTCGGAAATAAAATAAAAAAGTTGAAAATTGACATTTTCATATAGCTTCCTCATAAAAGCTGAAAATTGAAATTTTCACATCACTTCCTCATAAAAGTTGAAAGTTGAAAGTTGAAATTTTTATATCACTTTCTCATAATGGTCCTTTATTCGGAAAGCTCCTTCCATGAGAAAGCATTTACTATATTTTTGGCTTCCTCATAGAGGAAGCTTTCCGAATAAAAGACCATTATGAGAAAGTGATATAAAAATGTCAACTTTCAACTTTCAACTTTTATGAGGAAGTGATGTGAAAATTTCAATTTTCAGCTTTTATGAGGAAGCTATATGAAAATGTCAATTTTCAACTTTTTTGCCCACATCAATATCGTATTTAACTTTTAGTCAAAACTGGTGGCTGACTCAGGTTTAGCCCGAAAAAATACACCAACCTTACACTTTTGGTCAAAACGGATGTAGGCTCTGTGCTCGGCGCGAAAATAACATAGAATTATGTGTTCCAAATTTTGTTTCGATCTTTCAATTTTTACTCGAGAAGTTCAAATGACATCGCTTAATCTAATTATTTCAACTCCATCATATCCACCCTGTTGTGTATTTATTGTCTTAAAACACGATAGACCCCTGGATTTTTCCGCGATCCCATCGAAAGCAAAGAAATCGCTGTTTAAAAATACCGAAAAACACTAATTTTTGCAATTTTGGCTACAAAAATGCCCGATAAACTTTTTCGCTAGATGTCGCCCCAGGACTGTAATTCCATGTATTTTTTCATGCTGATCACGAATTTGACACTTTTTTATACATAGATGAACATTTAATGTGGAAAAATGCGTCTTGAAAAAAAAAAAACAAATTGCATAAAAATCGAAAAATTCAAAATGTCATAAAATTTTAACGGTTCGATCGATTTTCTTGAAATTTTGATAGGATCATCGGGTGATGATATTCCATTTGTGTACGCGTTTTCAGCCTAATAGCTGAAAAATTGCAAGCGCTACGCTGCGTACAGACATTTTCGAAAAAATTAAAAATGGCGTACAAAAAAAACAACTGAACATTTTTGGACGAAATTTTGACCAAACGTTGACTATTGATCACACATGATGTGTGCCAAATTTCAGCTTGGTCGGTCAAGGCGTTCTTGAGTTATCGCGGTACACGCACGCACGCACGCATGCACGCACGCACGCACGCACGCACGCACGCGCGCACGCACGCACGCACGCGCGCACGCACGCACGCACGCGCGCACGCACGCACGCACGCACGCACACACACACACACACACACACACACACACACACACACACACACACACACACACACACACACACACACACGCACACACACACACACACACACACACACACACACATCCGGACATTTTTTCTAAATGTGATTTTTCGATGTTTTGGAACATTCTCAACAGGTTTTCATTAAAATCAGGAATTTTTTTTTTTCACCATAACAAAGCTTCCTCTATGAGGAAGAAAAATGTTTCGGAAAATTCAAAAGTTTCTAAATCTCAAAATCATCAAATCGGGGATCATCAGCCGACAATAGTCAATTGGTATAAAACGTTTGTACATGTTACATGCATGAAAAATTCGAGCTCGATAGCTCAAGCCTTGTTTTAAGGCTTTCAATTTTTCGGACATGTCACGTACATACACACACATTCAGGCATTTTTTCTAAATGTAATTTGTCAACGTTTCATAATATCCTGATCATGTTTCATACAAATTTAGATTTTTTTTTGTGAGAACAAAACTTCCTCTATGATGCATTCTCTGTCAATTCTGCTACTTTGCTTTATAAGTCTATCTGTCCATAAGCTTCAACTTACCGAAAAAAGGTCTCAGTATGATAGTTATAATTTTATATAAGTCTATCAACGGAATTTTTATAACACAAGCACGAAAAGTCCCGCTTTTCGTACCTGTAAAGAGTGGCGAAAGTGGCGCTTTCTAGCGGGGGATGCGAGAAAAATGCTGTAAATACTTTTTTTTCCCGACTGCGCTAAAATAACCGTATTCCTTGCGTCCAATACGGGCGGAAAATAGCCTATTATTGACCGATGATCATTATTAACATGTATGCATGTGCACCACAATTTCATTACTCCCTAGAGAGTAATAGGGCCCCTTACTCATTGCCGAATATAACGATTTTGCGACGCACGAAATGTGGATAATTTGACGAAGTCGAAAAGAAAAATCGTATGCGACAAGGGAGGAAGTACATTTTCACCTCGTGTGAGTAGAAACTATCTATCCCGAGGTAAGTGTGAAATAGTAAATTATGTCACAAGGGAGGAAAGTGCGTGTTCACACTCGGTGAAAACAAGCACTTTCCTCCCTTGTGACATAATATACTATTTCACACTTACCTCGGGATAGATACTTTTTTCACACATCTCTCGGTATAGATACTTTTTTCACAATTATCTCTACTTTCGCGCACATTTATCTCGGCACTGTAGTTCCTTTCCCGCACGCTTTTGCTAAGCTTTACAGGCACGCAAAACGAGAGTTTTCGTGCATTTATTACAAAAAATATTATGCGATACGCGTACGAAAAAGCGGTCGTTGGACGGCGATTGGGAAGTAGGCAGCACTCGTCTTCTCTCGAATTATAAACGTCACTCGGCTTCGCCTCGTCCCGTTGTAGCTCTCTATCCGGCTCGTGCGGCCCACATCCAAACCTTGGTCGAAAGGTCCGCTTTTTGGTACTAGTATTACAATAGTACATTTCGACACGAGCGTAGAAAAACTTTTTCTGACGAGTGTGAGTTTGCAGCATGAGTCGAAGGTGAGTGTTCCAATCACACGAGTTCAGAAAACGTTTTTCGCACGAGTGTCGAACAAAATTTTATTTCACGAGGTGTGAAAATTGCGGTTTTCGCGAAGCGTGCGCAAAAACCGCCATTTTCCCACCGCGTAACATAAAGTACTATTTTTAAATCATTTTATCGATCTGTAAATCTTATAGAATGTTTGGGAATAACTATCGATAACATAGAAAATCGCCAAGAGGAAAATATGTTGATAAAAGAAAAAATTATAATGTTCACGTAAAATGGATAAAACTCCGATTTCCAGGGTCAATGTCTCCTAAGTAGACGGAAAGAAAATAAAAAGAAAAATTACCATCCTAGGTGCATAATTTTTTACTGTTCCAGCTCGAGTCGGCAGCCGTGTTCTCCAGGCTCTGGATCCCGAGCAGCGAGCCAGTGCCATAAACACTTTGGCGGATCTGTTGTACTCCAAACAAGACGAGATCCTTGCTGCGAACATCAGGGATCTGGACGAGGCGGCTAAAACCGGCCTGGCCAAGCCTTTGCTCTCGAGGCTCTCGCTGACGCCTTCGAAGCTGAAGTCTCTGAGCACCGGACTTCGACAGATCGCAAATGATTCATTGACGATCGTTGGTCGAGTCGTCCGAAGAACCAAGCTCGCCGAGGGTTTGGATCTGAAACAGATAACCGTGCCTATTGGCGTACTTTTGGTGATTTTCGAGTCGCGACCGGACAGTCTCCCGCAGGTTGCCGCACTGGCAATGTCAAGCGCCAACGGCTTGCTGCTGAAGGGTGGAAAGGAGGCTGCTCACAGCAATCGTTGCCTTATGGATCTAGTCAAAGAATCGCTGAGCTCCGTCGGAGCCGCTCAGGCTATATCTCTCGTCTCGACGAGGGAAGAAATCGGTGATTTGCTCGCCATGGACAAACACATCGACCTTATTATACCGCGCGGTAGTTCGGATCTCGTTAGAAGCATACAGGAGCAATCAAAGCACATACCGGTTCTCGGTCACGCGGAGGGTGTTTGTCACGTATACGTCGACAAGGATGCTGATCTCGGGAAAGCTCTGAAAATCATAAAGGACTCGAAATGCGATTACCCCGCTGCGTGCAACGCCATGGAGACCCTTCTCATACACGAGAGTCACATGAGCGGTAATTTCTTCAGCGACGTTTGCAGTATGCTTCAAAAGGAGGGGGTAAGTTCGGGGAGCCCCTTTTTCCCCATCCTTGCTTTCTTCTTTTCCCTTATATTTCTTCCCTTTCGATATATTTCAATGTTTTTCCGGATATTTCGTATATATAGAATATATTCGGTATTCATTCGATATATATTTCGGGAACCATTTTTCTATACCCGGAAATTACTACTAGGGCAGGGTAAAGGTATTATGGAGGGTGTAAGTTCATGGAGCAATTTTGTTCATTTTTGTTTCCTTCGTTTAGTCTTTCCCGCTTCTCCTGCTAAGAAAAATTTGAATATATGTTCAGTAGACCAACGGTTTAATGCCATAAAGGCATATATGCATAGTCTATAAGACCTTCGGGCATTTCATGATCGATATATTCGATATTATTCAATGGAAGGGAGATGGGAGAGGGGCAGGGGGCAAAACAAACACCAAGTCTAAAAATGATAATTTTGTCTTAGTTACTTTTTCATTATATGCCGACGTCTTTTGTGTCAATAATAACACAAAAAAACAGGAAAAGGTAGGGAACTCGTAACATGTTAAACCCCAGTATTGTGCATGGAAGTTGAAGCATGGTAAGAGACTTAAAAGAGTTAAGCCTTACAGTGTGACCGCCGCCGCGAACAGTACGAGCGAACGTTGCGAGGCTAAATAAAGCCTGTTCATTAACAATCGGGGATTAAGGGTAAACTTATCTCGAATGATAGGTAAGATCCCTAGCAAGTTGACGGATGGCTGCTTTTAAAGACAGGACTAAAAAACTAACCGAAAAACGGACACGTCCGTTGGGGAATGAAACGGACCGCAAAAACGGTAAAATGGAACGTACGTTTCTGGACTGGTCCTTTTTCGGTAGTGGAAACAGAGGATGGACCGAACGTTTTTTATTAACATTTTTGGCTGTTTTGAAATTTTCGTTTCTTTTGGTTTTAATTCTGTTTTTAATGAAATGACAGAATAAAAATACGATCTTGGTCGTTTTTCGGTTGCGAGAATCGAAAAAGGGCAAAGCAAGAAAAAGACCAAATGCCAACAAAAAATATACAGCCCGTTTTGTCGTTTTTTTACGACCCGTTTCCTTCCCCAACGGACGTGTCCGTTTTTCGGTCCGTTTGCGACCCGTCAACTTGCTAGGGATCACAAACTCATAGGCACACGGATAAATTCTCCAGGAAAGAACCCCAGGTTAAAATAAGATTCTTCTTTGCACGCCCAAATAACATCTTGGGAGTAGGCGGAAGTGTGCTTCACCCGGTGTAATAAAAAAAAAAAAACATTTCTTTGCTACCCATCAGCGGGTATGCGTTTCAAACAGTTATTTTATTTTGTTTTATTTTGTGTAATTCCAAATGGGTGTTCAGTCCCATACGGTACTGCACCAGGCAGGCCGTATGAATACTTTGATAGAAAATAATATTTTCCGCTGATTATCAGAGATCAAGCCTTTAATTTAGAGTTTAAGGTGCCGTTGAGCGTTGTGGTCCCTTTTGGCCCGCGTTTTGCGAGGAGCAGCTTTACAATACCTGACTCAATAATAGGGCTAGGATGAAGGGTCAAGCACTCGTCCGTAAGGACTGGAGTGATCACTACTGAGGCCAAGTAAATTAAATGAAATTAAACAAATTATAAATCTTGTAAATTTCACAATCCTATTTTCTGGTATTAAATTCCATTGATATTCCTTTCCCAGCTGTCCAAAGTCGCGCCCAATGCACGAACCTACCAATGGTCAGCACTTTACTTTGGTTTTACTTACTCGCACAACGATAGGCATACTTTTGGAATTTCGGAATTCGTTCTATTATCAACTCGAGGCCTCCGATAACATCCGGGGAGCGCTCTCTCACGATAGCTCGAATAATCGAAATCTCACAATATATATTTTTTATCCTTTTTTTCCACGTTGAATCATTCAAAAACATTTTTTATAAAATTATAAACACAGTTTTTATAATTTTTTAAATATGAAAACGTCAAGGACTAAAGAATCTGTTGAAGTTGACGCTATTGCAGTTTGGAGCTTATACAGTAAACAGAAGTAATCGTTGTGGATGGAAACGTCTCACAGACCACGTAGCCTATTAATACGATAGCAAAACGAAAATTGTTCATATCTAAAAAAAAAAGGTTGTTGCATAAAAAAAAAATTGATTCCAGCAAAAATCATTCGAAAAATGATTTAGATAAAAAGTAAATAAAAAATTTGATGACATTTTTTTTTAGAAAAAATGAATTTGCTCAATAAATTTTCGAAAAAAAATTCTGAACAAATGTTTGTAAAAATTCCGATGCGATCGATTTTTTTTTTTGTTTCATGACCAATTTGACTTATTTTCCGCACTTTTCTTATGTAAGAAACATCAGAACTGAAACAAGTCGTTTATAAGAAAATTAAGACGGTGCCAGTTTTGGGCCTAATACCTATTTTTAGTCGAGGTGCGTTTTTGTGACCCCTGTATGTCGGGAGTGAATTTTCTCATAACCGGAAGTCCCTGCCGTAGCGGTAACTTCCGGTTACTAAAAAATTGGCGACTTCTTTCTTCCTCTCTTTTTCGTCGACCTTCGCGTTTATTCCAGCGTCCACTTGTCTCGAATCAAGTAGATGGAGATTGCTTGCTTCGAAAGAAAAGTTCTTTAATTACGAATGAACTGAGAGATACCGTTGGCTGAAGCCGTCTGGTGATAAGCGATGCAGAACTATCGGGACTTTCCTCTAGCGCAAGGCCACGCTAATAAAGGAGAACTCCACTGTACAGTAGAATTGTGCCGCTATAGTAACGGAACAGCTGAGTTGTGTCGTGTATAGGTATACAGCTTGGCTCCACTGTGTATTGTTTCACAGGTGAAAATCAACTCGGGACCAAAGTTACGTGAACAATTGACCTTCGGACCACCGGCCGCTAAGAGCATGAGGACCGAGTACGGAGCTCTCGAGTGCACCATCGAAGTCGTGCCGGAACTAGACGACGCGATAAATCACATCCTCAAATACGGAAGCTCTCACACTGACGTCATAGTTACCGAGGATCAGAGACGTGCAGCTCATTTTCAGAGGGAGGTCGACAGTGCATGCGTCTTTCACAATGCCAGTTCACGATTTGCTGACGGATTCAGATTCGGTCTCGGCGCTGAGGTACGCATGGCCAATCGACTGCATTCGAAACATATTTTGTTTTACAATCTATATCCAATTGTTGTACATTTACATTTACAATATTATAAAATACGGTGGGTATCGTTGGATACTCACACATACTCGCAGGACACTTTCAGTTTCAAGCCGAGAGTTGCAGAGGTTCACGTGGAGACTCGCGCAAAACTCACGGAGAACTCACACACACTCACAGTGCAAGAGGCACAGCCAAATTTATGACCGAAAGTTTCTGATCCCGATTCGCCACAAAAATCGGGACGCTCGACCCATTTAATTTTGTACGACGTCAGTTGAGCCTCTGATAAATTCTCCGGGCAGCTGCAGCTGCAAAGGGTAGAGGGACGGGCCGGCTTACTGTCAACAATAAAAATCACTCAAAATTACACAAACTCACACAGGGACTTACAAAAACTCATACAAAGCCTCACACAATGGTCGCACTGCAATCACACAGAACTCACACAAAGGCTCACACAAGGAACCGAAGCAGGCGCGCGGAGCCCGTGGTAGCCTTTGTGTAAAGCATAATGACTACTGAAAATCGTAAACATTTTTGGCCGTCGAAAATTCGGTCAATCAATAACTTTTGTACAACGCTTTATTTCCATCCACCTAATTACGTGAATACTCGTGAGTTTTTAAATCATTGAGTACCAACTGTTTAAGTGTCCTACATTGTCTCTGGTTTTTTGTTTTGTTAGGTCGGTATTTCGACGTCGAGAATACACGCGAGAGGACCGGTAGGCGTCGATGGTCTTCTGACGACGAAGTGGGTTCTTCAAGGGGACGGACACGCGGCGTCCGACTTTGCCGAGGGCGGTTCGCGAACTTGGCTCCATCAACAGTTGCCCGTCAACGAGACGGCATGAACTTCCACTGGCGTTATTCAACCCGGGCGTAAAACGTCGTCCTTCGGGGAAAACTTTCACCATTCGGTACTCCCGACCGCAGAATTAATCAGCAAAGTCGATATCTCGTCGTCATCGTCACGCGGATTCTTCGCGCGGTTCAGAAAGTTTGTGGATTATTTTCTCAACCCCCGTGCCTGAACGGTAGCCCGGGGAGCACTTCGCGACTTTAAAACCCACGAGCTAATGTATAACACCGTTCGTGATTTTTTTTTTCTCCGGAATATCAAGTATCGAATAGATTGTCGAGGGGAACATCTTCGCAAAATTCGCCGAAGGATTACGCGTCTCGCGAGATCACTTGGCAATTAAACGCCACGCTCTCTCATTATGTAAATGAGTAAAAAACGCAAATGAGTAAAAAAAAATATTTAGTAAATATTTTCGTCGATGGTAATGATAATAATACATCGTTATGATTTCTGTAAAATATAGATTAGTTAATGTGTTATTCGACATGTAATTTATAATTCATTTAACGTTAAACGGATTATATAATGGGGTATGACGCAAGAGAAACGAAAGTTATTAGGGTAATGAAAACGCTGAATACGAGATACGAACAATCGATAAGTCAGTCACGGTCGCGATACTTTCGCCGCAGTTCCGAAACCACGCGCGACAGCCCCGTTTCAGCGGTAACTCAGCCAGGATCTCTCGCACGTATATACAAGAGGCGGTGAGCTCTTTCTCCCCCGTCCAGTCTCAGTAAAAGTTTAGAAAGCGCATTAATAACAGAGACGAAACAGCCGGAGGCTTTGCTCTTTATGAAAGTTTGTTGCATTCGTTGGGTTTTGCTTAAAGCGCCGGGCTCTTATACTCTCGTATCGCGGTAACTGCTAATGGGATTTTCTGGTTTATCGCTCACGAATGCGTCTACAAATGAAACGTTAGAGCTTCAAGAAAATTCAAGTTTTATGAGAGTTTATGGGAGCAGTTATATACACGCATGTACAAATATATATGTATAAACATGTATGCACCGAGCACTCGAGGCCAACCCCTGCCAAATCCCAAGTCATGAGATTCGCTGGAGTGGATTTATTGTCCTGCGAGAGAAACGTGGCGTTTCCGAGTTACCGCCGGATACGCCAAGTCGGTAGCTACGCTGTGTCAGGTAAAAGCTTCAAGTTTCCTGAAGGGAGCAAAATCGTAAGTTAAACCCGCATCAGCGAAAAAATTTTTCGCGAATTTACTGCGAACTGTGAGGGTGAGCTTGAACATTCAACGAGTGATTTTATTTGCTCAATCCTTCAAGCATTTTACAGTCCCCGTCTAGCCGGTATTTTTTATCTTCCTCGGGAGACACATTGAGCGAGATATCAATCGCTGGTTGAACCTCGAACGCTCCGTTATCTCCCAAACGTAACTTACGGCACTGAAGTAGCGTCAAATAGAGTTACGCAAAATGGAATGTTTCGCCTGATAATCTTGAGCTGTTATTCATGTACAAAAAAAAAAGTTTCCACGCACTTGTCAATCAATCTCGTCGGGAACTTCGAACTTGCAAACATTCACGACTTAATCAGCGAGAATTTAAGAAACTAAAGTATCGATTATTTCTTTTTATCTAACAGAATATTACAAGTTTATTGAACACAACTTCACCCTTGACATTCGATCAGTCGTTTCGTATAAAAAAAAAAAAAAATGAAAATGAAAGAACAGAGTTAACATTAATAATTAGCTCGCCTCCGAGATGTCGCTTGACATACGATACCGGAGTTGTCACTAATTGTCTCCGCACAGTAGCCTCACATGTTCTCTGGTGCCCACAATTTGAAAGTTCTATCGTATGAACTAGTAGCGATGAATTTTTGGTCTGCCGATACATCGACTGACATTACTTTACCGTCGTGTCCGGGCAGCGTCTTTAACGGTTGCCAGGTTTTGTTCGACCATATTTTCGCGCTACCGTCGTACGAAGCGGTGACTAGATATTGACCCTCCTCCTTCTGGTATTTGACGTCCGAGAGAAGATTCGTGTGACCCGGAATCGTATATGCGCATGTTCTTTTTCGCAAATCCCATATCTTGCACTCGTTGTCCTCGCTACCGGTGGCTATGTGAAAACCGTTCGGTGAAAAATCTATGCCAAATATCGCTTTGAGATGCCCCTCCATGAACATCACGCATCTGCCTGTACGAAGGTCCCAAACGCGTCCGAATGAGTCGTGGCCACCGGTTGCCGCAACGCTACCGTCGCCCTGGAAACTGATTCAATCATTTATTGTTTTTAGTCACATTGTTTTCTAATAATCTGTGAGAACATGTATAAGTTCCATGTAGTATAATTCGATAAAGAATAATCTAGTATAAGTTCGAGATAAAATTCAAAGACTTTCAACTTCAAGGTCTATTTCGGGTTTCTTAAGTACGTAATAAAGATCGATATTTAGTTATATGGATGATACCCACCAAGCATGAAATATTGTTTTTCAAATAATTCGATATTTTCAACGTTTCAGAAATATTGACAATATTATTGAAATTATTATTTTTTTAATATTTCCTAACACGTGTTCATACATGGTGTCCAGCGAAAGTCCCTAAAAAATGTTCATGATATTTCCATGACTGCGCCAAACCATTCGAGGATGCACATAAGAGACAAAATCAGTCGAAAACTGGCATGAAATCAAACGTATTTATTATCTATTTTCGCGAGTGTGAGCGGGAGCCGGTCCCGCCGCTGTGTATGAAATCGAGGTCCTGGTGTTTTCGTAACTCTCAGCGGCAAAGAGAGTCAATGACGATGATCAACCAGTTTTAGATGGACGCTGATATTTCATATTTCAAAATAAATACCGTGAATTTCAATATTGTTCATACAATTGTTTTTAAAGTCTTAATAATGAAATAGAAAAAAAAAATTGATTTTTTTTTCAAAAGGCTGGACGAAAGATTTCTTGAAAACAAACATTGTAAAAATTTCCCTGAAGGACCGAAAAATTCCATGATATTTCCATGATTTTTCCAGAATCGTAAAGTTTCATGATATTTCCCTGACGTCCCTGATTTCCATGATCGCTGGACACCATGTCATACGTCGATTGTGGGTTGCTGTACATTCACACTTGATTATAAGGATTAGAAAAAAATATGTACACCGTTTCATAAAACAAACAGTAAATAAAAACGTTTAGACTCTTTAAGCACCGCCAGACACCATGGAGAATTTCGTTAATCTCTACCTTATGCAGTGAACGGCTTTTGCGTGACCTTCTTGATGAAGAACTTCAGCCTGTTGCTCAAGGTCCCACAAACGCCAGGAGGAATCATGGCAACAGGTACCGAGGAAACGGCCGGAGGGATGGAAAGCGATTCGCGACACTCGGTTAGGTTCGTGACCTTCGACTTCCGCCAAGGGTTGCTCTCCCATACCGCCGCCCCATAATTTAACGGTACCTAAATCCCCAAAAAATTTAAAAGTCGGTATTAACGTATTCAACGTTTTGTTAAGGATCATTTTTAAATGGTAGATAATTTATGGGCTCACCGTCGGATGCACAGCTAGCAAGTACGCACGTCTGTCCAGATTTATCGCCCAATACTTCTTCGGTCAGCGTGGCTTTAGGATGAAAAACAATGCATCCAACATTACAAGCGTGACCCTTAAGGGTGCGCAATAGCGTACAGTCGGGTACAGACCATAACTTGCACAGACCCGACCACGAGGCGGTGACAAGCATTTTCGAGTTCGGACTAAACTCGCAGAACGATATTGGCCGGGTGTCGCCAATTTGTGAACAGTATATCGTCAATGCTTGCAATTTTTTCAGTAACTCTTGCCGCCGTGCTGTACGCGTCGCACCCGGGAGTTCCAGTTCTTCTCTGGCGTGATCCAGTCTGGCTTTCGATCTCAGAAGCGAGTATGCTAGAAAAATGTATTATTATCAATGATAGTCATTTGAGAAAAATATCAACATTACATTTTACCATCAGAATTGTAAAATTGAGACTATAATAGACAGTGTTCTATATCAGACTTCTTGTTGATTTTACAATATATTAGGCAATGCCAATGCATTTTTTGTCAAACGTGTCATGAACGCAAATATCATAAAATTAAATAACATACACAGGGTAACATTACAAATGAAATAGATAGCAATGTGACAAACTGTATTTAAAGCAATGGGGTTCTTAACCTGGGGTCCATGGACCCTCAAAATACATGAGGGACCCCCTGTGAACCTCCAAGGTAAAGAACCACTGATTTAAAGTATTAACATGTCCGACTGGGGTAATTTAAGGGGTGCTTTGCGATTGACCTTTCAATGTTTTTCAGGAGAAAAAAATGTATCAAAGTTTTATGGAGAAATTTCATTTGCAGAAGTTAAACAGTTTATATAAAAGGAAATTCAAGTAAATTTTTGAACAACAAAATTTGACTAATTACAAAAGTCCCTGATAATTCCAAGTCAGTACAAATTATCCGAGTCTTGCAGGTTCTCCCAGTTTTCTGTGTAATAAACTTAATAAATAAATAAGTAAATAAATAAAAGAATTTACGGATGAAATATAGGTCAAGCAACGTTGTGCATTACAAACAAGACTCGGGACCAGTCGCGAAAAAGAACATACTTGAAATCCATGTGCGTGCAATTTGTAGAGACTCGGGTCCCTCGTGATACCACGTAGTTTCGGTATCGCGCTCAGGAGGATGACTGGGTTTTTCCTCCTCTTCGTGTTTCTTTTTGATAGCGTCTTCTCCGAGACTGGCCAGCAGTTCTCTGAGTCTGGCTCTCCTGTCTGCGGGTCCCTCTCCGAACAGACAAATAGGCTCTCCCAGCTGTCTGAGATTCTTCTTGACTTCCGAATCGTCGGTCGACACGTTTATCTGTCTGGCTTTCTTTCTGCGCTCAAACTCCTCCAACAGAGCTTGTCGATCTTTGGACATCTCGTCCTCCAGTTCCATGTACTCGTTGGAGATGTGAACGTTGCCCTGGTTGAGTCCGCCGGAGGATGGGTCGTTCGCGTTCGCGACGTCCTTCTCGTCGTCCGAGGAATCTCCCGCAGCCGCAGCGAGCCTGGCTCTCTCGGCCTCCTCCAGCGAGCCATAGTGCACGGTTTTTTGCTTCTTCACGTAAACTATCTCCTCGTCGTCCGACATGGTCAACGATATCTGATACCATTAAATTTTTACAGTGTAAGTATACCATGTACTTTGCGTAAACTCACATTTTATCCGCCACACTGGACGGCAATAACCTGAACGCTCGAAAGAAAAACAATACCGGCGACGAAAACTGCTTCTGCTGTACTTACTGTTCGTAAATCTTCGTCAATGCGATTCCAATGTGGCGTCTCCGATTAAGCGTTGTTTTCCAATTATACGTTAATTTTACACTTCGATGTAAGCAAATTGTTGCGATAGTAAATAACGTTTGGACACTATCAATTCCATTCTTGACGAAAATTTCTTGTTGAGATGCGCGTCGGTAAGTTACCGGCTGAACAGCCGAATACAGATTATCCGGTCAAATGACCGCGGCAACTTTTCTGATAATTTTGGACACGGTTTTTCTTCTTCTTCTTCTTCTTCTTCCTAAATATTGGTTTTATGTCGCTAGGCCAAGTACCAGTCCGTTTTAAGGATCTTCAATCGCGCGATCGGGATGACACCCACTCGGATATATACTTTAGAGCTATGTTTTTGCTCCGGGAGGTAGATGCGTCGTAACTAGAGATGTGAAAATACGGGTATTTTAATATTTCGTAAAATTACCATAAAAATACCGTATTTTTACCGTATTATGAAGTAATTTTTTTCTCAACATATTGTGTTGCAAAAATACGATCACAAAAGTTTCTTGTAATTTACCGTCAAAATATATTAAATCTGCCTATTTAAATGTGACATTACCGGTTGAAAAACGGTAAACTTCACTCTTACATAGTTGTGAAATTACAAATAACACATTTTTTTAAAAACATTATCGTAACATTGTTTTTAAATTCATCATGTGTTGGTGATGTTTTAAATCACTATGAGACCATATGGTTTTATTACTGTAACGTAGGGTTGCAATGATATCGACGACTATCGATAGTCGCACTACGCGGGACGCACGAATTCAAATATAAGTTAACTAAATAGCGTACATACATTAGGTATAGGAATGGTCACTCGAGAAATAGAATAACTATAGAAAGCTTTATAACCATCGGCATCCAACGAGGGTTACCGACGAGAAAACACAGCATGGAAATTCCTTCGGAGCGCGGAGGCCTGCTCGGACCCTTTCAAGTGGAGGGCCATAAAACCCTTGAGCGAGGAACTTTCGCTAAAGAGTGGATGCGACATGTGGACACCTCATTCCGAGGGAAAAAGCGGGTAGACTGGTAAACAACTGTACAACGGGATCTGCAACGTTTCAAGCGGGTAACAAAGGGGCTGTAGCTAGTAAAACAGTGTGATTGCTTTCACCCGCTTTGGACAACCCTGGACTACCCCGGAAACCCGCGTGGCCGTGTTGCCAGACGCTCTTCACGGGTTACCCTAGACAAACTCTATTTATCCCTAAAATTGCCCTAAATAGTGATATTAGAGTCATTTTAACTTAATGAACCGTCATTTGAAAAATGTGGTCAATTGACGGTAATTTTTCATTCATATTCATATTTACGTAAAGAAAATTATAGGAACACAAATTATAGGAATAAAATATATTTATATTCTTTATAAACTGTGTACAACACTTATTTATGTTTTTATACTTTTATACGATTTCACTTATGAACTAAACTTATACTTTTTTTATATGTCAGAAAAAACATCGAGAACTCCAACGTCATCGTCGTTTACGTTGCTGTACATGTGTTCGGAGCTAAAACGTTTTAGCATGGCAGTAGTAGGATTTAACTTGTAACACTCGATATTTAGGGTGCAACGGATGTGCATAATTGCCTCTACCATACGTATAGACATCGTGTTTCGCAACTTGTCTTTTACAATGTTTACGATGGAAAAGGCACGTTCGACAGCGCCGTTAGAGAAGGCCAAACTTAACAGTCCCAGTACAAGCGTGGAAATGTTTCCAAATCTTTGATTTCCTCCTGCGTCTTTAATTTGGTTCACCTCCGCCCAAAAACTTTCGGTGCTTGCACTGCTGTCAATTTCTGCTCGGTGCAGAACATTCCACTCTCTTACAGTGGAGTCTATATCCGAACACAAGCTGTTCTTGAATTTTACGGCAATTTCCGTTATATCCGGTTTGACTTGTGAGGAAGAGGCCTGCGGTGAAAACATCGATATGTTCTCCAAAATTTTTATATTTTCGGGCACTCTTTTTTGTAACTCGGAACAGAGAACTTTTAAAAAGTCCCTGCATCTTTCTTTTATCTGCACAACAGTTTCAGCTCTTATGCTGGCAGCCAGATTGTTAAAATCATATCCAAAGTTGATGCAATCAAGAGGCATATCAAGAGGCTTCTTGAAATCGAAATCAGCCAGATCGTAGCGTGATATTTTTTGGAGTTGTGAGGGAACAACCAGAGTTTGCAAAATCGTGTAAATTACATTGTTTAAATCTTCAAATAGTTTGACCGGATCAACAGAATCAGACTGAAACAGCTTATTAAGCCCGATAACGCCTTTCAGACTGCTGCTGAGAAATGTCAAGAACAAGTTGTTTTCGAGCGTACAGTACATCCCGTGTAACTGGCAGGCTGTGTAGCAACGCTCTTTATTGCTCTCAGTTATCTGGAAGTGAAGCTTCAATGCATCCCACTGTTCAAGAATCATTTCGACAGCCAGAAGCCGTGCTAACCACCGTGTATTGGAGAGTTTTGTTACTTTTCGTGGTAATTTACCCGCTATGGTTTGGTAAATCTCGGCATATTCAATTTGACGTTTTGTACTATGCGAAAACCAACCATGAGTTTCACGCACCATAAAGTCCAAGTGTCGTGGTAGAACTTTGCACGCTTCTTCAGCCGCGAGATGAAGGGAATGACATATGCATTTAATAACGACGAGTTCTGGGTTAATTTCCCGCAATATTGTCGTAACTGAGTGACGTGTCCCAACATTCACGCTTGCCCCGTCAACACCTAGACCTAATAGTTTTTCAGGCTTCAGCCCGTCGATTTCTAATTGCTTAAGTATTGCTGCTGCAATAGCATCTGACGTCCCTGCTTGTAACTCGATTAGGCGATTAAAAGCCGTTACTATCTTTTTTTTCGCCTTACTGAAGTACCTTATCATGATGCAAAGAACCTTCTTTGTATCTACTGTAGTAGACTCATCGATAATCAGCGAATAATATGTATTATTCACGTCATCTATTAACTCTTCCAAAATGCACGGCGATAAAACGTTCTTGATGAGGGAGGAGTATTTTGTGCGATGCAATTGAATGTCCTGCAAGACTGGAGATTCTTCATCTAGGCCTTTTATGACGATTGAGAGGTGGTCGACCGTTTTTATCGACGAATGTTCGGCGATGTATGCAGCAATCTTCAGTTCAGCTATCTTTCTTTTTTGAGATAGAGTCGGTTTCGTGAATTTATCAATTTTTGGCAACTTAACATCCATTTGGTGATTGTCTGCACATTGTATGTGCTCTTCGAGGTACCATGGAGTTGTAAGCCCTTCTTGTGTGCAAGAAGAACTGTCTTGCAATAGGCACAAAATGCTTTAGTAGAATCTCCATCAGGTGACGGTTTTAATCAACCTGTATTGTATACAATAAACAAGAATAACTAATCGAGTATAAGACTAGAAACGACAACATTTATTTAGAATAAACATGTATTTAGGATAACCATAAACATGTATTTAGGATAACCTACCTTGAAAGCTCGATTCTCGCTCCCAACTCTGTACATATTTCTGCACATAACTTTTTTTATCTTGCACTTTTGGCATGTTTTACTTACACATATTACATTTAAATTGAAACGATATTGGTATTTCGGTGTTTCCCCGTATTAAAAGGGTGAACACACAACGAACGATTGCAGACAAAGGAATCATAAAGCAGTTAGGCCATGCGGCTACGATGAAAAAAGTACAATGATCCCATTGGCCAAAACAATGTAAGACTCGCTTGACTGACTGGAGAGGGCGACAGAAGCGGATTCTTGTGACGTCGGTAAATCAAGGGTACTTCTATTTCTGGGACATATTCTAAAACTACTCTTTTGCTATACTATCGTTCAGTCTCCATCCAACGCAAATAGGTAAACAAGGACAGAACGATACTCCTGAAGTGCGAGAGTAAGGTATAGAATATTTCCCAGTATACCGTATCGGGTATACGCCACGTGTGCTTCGACAGTGCCACGAAGATTATTCTAACTAATACATAAATGCGTATTTCACTGCGAGCTCACTCGGAATGGTTCATCCAAGACAGAAATGGTTATTTTCTATTTATTCAAAATTTTCAGCACATGCAAAAAAATCTTTATCTTTCAATTTCGGGATCCCCTAAAAAAAAACTCTAAATAATTTATTTCCCTGTTTGCCCCCTAAACCGAGTAAAATACCCCTAAATCTAGGGTAAAATACCCTAATCTGGCAACACTGCCGCGTGGGCGCCGCGAACTACCCCCGCTGGACTCCACGACGAGGGCGGGATCTGACCTACGATTGGATAACGCACTCACTGGAGAAAGCAAACCACCCCTATTCCTGGATATCGAGGAAGCACCATCGTCAAGAATCATCGAGCAAGGAAACTTGTGCAAATTGAAAGGGCAGAATACATTTGAACTTCGAACTGTGAGCATCAAGCTCTTGAGTAAAAGTCTGTAACAATATATATATATTCAGTTGAAATATATGAATACTGAACTGAATATATATATATATATATATATATATATATATATATATATATATATATATATATATATATATATATATATATTCAGTTCAACTATAACGTTTTGTCTCTCCGAGATTTCGTTTATCCCCGCAATTACCTCAATAACTCCTTCTCATCATTTCCGGGCACCGCGAGTCGAACACTTTCGTGTTCCACGGGCGAAACGGACTCTCACGCCATCTCGAACGAGGAAATAATAGGACGGCGAAAAATCCTACATCACATTACCAATGTGGTAATGTCGAACGCGATCACGTACCGTATTTTTACGGTAAAAATACGGTAAAATTACCGGTCACATTTACCGCTCACATCTCTAGTCGTAACACCCGAGTGACGATTCGTGTTTGCGTTTCGCCTTTGCCGCCGTGAGTATAACATGTACCAACGGTGGCGCGGAGGTTAGAGTTCTTGCGACGGCCATGGTAGGGTGTGGGGGGGGGGGGGAGGAGTGTGGAGAGATTAGTTAGTCTTTGATTTAGTTTTCTTTTATTTTTATTTTTATTATGTAACGTACCAATTTTTGCCGTCGTAATATTTTCTCGCTCGAGATGGCACGAGAGTCAGTTTCGCCCGTGGAACACGAAAGTGTTCGACTCGCGGTGCGCGGAAATTATGAGAGGGAGTTATTAAGGTATTTGGGGAGATAACCGAAAACTCGGAGAGACAAGACGTTATTGTTGAAGTTTTCAACTGATATTCAATATATTGTTACAGACTTTTACACAAGAGCACGATGCTCACAGTTCGAAATTCAACCGAGTTCTGTTCATTCAATTTTTGTACAAATTTGCTTGCAATGATTTTCGGCGATGGTGCTTCCTCGATATCTAAGAGTAGGGGTGGTTCGACCCCTCCAGTAAGTGCATTATCCAGTCGTGAGCCCGGGCTCGCCTCCTTCGTGGAGTTTCGCCGGGGTAGATACTGAGTCCGCTGGTGGTCCGAAAGACTGTCGGTGAAAGGCGTCTGCTTAATTTTATGAGTTCAGGTCCTTTTTTTGCAGACCCTAAAACAAGTCTGCGTTCTTGCACAGTGTTCCTTTTCTTCGGGTGAAGTATCCACATCTGGCATCCATCCTTGGGGAACGTTCTGCTCTCTCTCGCTGTATTTTCTGAAATTACCCTCTTATTTACCCTCTTATTAGACAAGAATGGTCACATGCGAACTTTCTATAGAAGTATAGAAAGTTCGCATGTGACCATTCTTGCCTAATAAAATGTATTTGATTCTTGCTAGCATTATTTATATTTGAATCGGGCAAATCGCGCGCCGCGCGTAATTCGACTATCGATTAATATCGCGGTTACAAACTAGATCCGTTACAATTAGTATAACTATATATATTGTAACGGGACGGACCTGGGCCCCCCCCCGTTTTCGGCAGCTGGAAGGCGGGAGAAAGATGGGCAACCCCACCTTTGCGGGTCCTCACTATCTCCGAATTGGGTAGCCGACACGCATCCGAATCAATAAGATGATTTCAGTACTAACTGACTAAAAAGAAAACAGATTGTGCATACATTAGAATAAAACCTATGGCGAATCGCAGACAAAATGATTAAATCCCAATCGTATTCTGACTAGAAATGATAAGAACCGAATGCATTTAACAGTTAGTACTCGGAAGACAAAAATATTTTTTACCCGAAACATCTTTTTTTCTTTACTATAATCATATCAACTTACTTACCAGCGATGCCTAGCGTGCAACTACAATTCTACCTTTGATACCCGCGGTCACTAGCCTTTCAAGCCAAATCCGATTTCACGCGAAGACAACTAACTCGCAAAATGGTAAAACAGATGCAATACCGGTAGCAGGAGTCGTCACCGGGCAGTCGGTTATGTAGATACCTTTTTTTTGCTGATTGTACAACGAATCGCCGATAGATGCTGCTGCGAGTCATATTTACAACCGCTATTATGCTTCAGTCCGTATTTCAGGGCCGAAATGGAATTGAGGGTCCCTCGGGTTTGAGCTCGCACCGTCCAATTTTTCCCCAATAAGTTACTATTTATATAGTATAAGGTACTATTAATATTAAGAATGAACTTATAAAAAATATAACCGATTTGTAAATTATGTAACCTATTTATAAAGTAATATAATAATGACAACGACTGGTATACAACAGTGACACTGGAAATTTACATTCGTCTCGCAATTGGCAATTTTTATATTTTTTTATATCATAGCGAAGAGATTGTCCTACGTGTCCGCGGGATTATTATATCAATAAATCAAAGTGTCTTCAAACTATAATAAATAGTTAAATAAAATATATACGAAATCCTAACTTAATAAATATTCTTTCTCGACCTATAAGAAAAAAATTGATGTTGCAGAATTTTATTAGCAACCCTTTGACTCGTCGTCATTATTATATTACTTTATAAATAGGTTACATAATTTATAAATCGGTTATATTTTTTATAAGTTCATTCTTAATATTAATAGTACCTTATGCTATATAAATAGTAACTTATTGGGGAAAAATTGGACGGTGCGAGCTCAAACCCGAGGGACCCT
Source organism: Amblyjoppa fuscipennis (assembly GCA_963575735.1). Taxonomy (NCBI): domain Eukaryota; kingdom Metazoa; phylum Arthropoda; class Insecta; order Hymenoptera; family Ichneumonidae; genus Amblyjoppa; species Amblyjoppa fuscipennis. The sequence continues at coordinate 7,771,947 of OY754492.1, read as the reverse complement.
CAATTCCATTTCGGCCTTGAAATACGGACTGAAGCATAATAGCGGTTGTAAATGTGACTCGCAGCAGCATCTATCGGCGATTCGTTGTACAATCAGCAAAAAAAGGTATCTACATAACCGACTGCCCGGTGACGACTCCTGCTACTGGTATCGCATCTGTTTTACCATTTTGTGAGTTAGTTGCCTTTGCGTGAAATCGGATTTGGCTTGAAAGGCTAGTGACCGCGGGTATCAAAGGTAGAATTGTAGTTGCACGCTAGGCATCGCTGGTAAGTAAGTTGATATGATTATAGTAAAGAAAAAAGATGTTTCCGGTAAAAAATATTTTTGTCTTCCGAGTACTAACTGTTAAATGCATTCGGTTCTTATCATTTCTAGTCAGAATACGATTGGGATTTAATCATTTTGTCTGCGATTCGCCATAGGTTTTATTCTAATGTATGCACAATCTGTTTTCTTTTTAGTCAGTTGGTACTGAAATCATCTTACTCATTCGGATGCGTGTCGGCTACCCTCCGAATCGACTCACTCTACGCAAATTCGGCCTATCGCGAGAGGCAGGAGTCCCACTACGGAGCACCGGGAAGAGCGAAGACAATAAAACCAGTGGGAGCGCACCACTCACTCTCATTTGTACCGTGGACATCGTTTACCTATAACGTCTCTACGCTCGAGCCGGAGCTCTGCTCCGTTGTTAGTTTTAAGGTTATCTTTAAGCCCGTAAGTCCGATCAATATCACGAAGGGACTGTGATGTGTGAAGCTGCTACAGTGCGTTAGTCATTAACACACATTATAGATCGTAATTATAAGATTGAAATAATTAAGAACCTCGTTGTGAGCTTCGGCAGCAGCTTGCGAGGTAAAATAACGAGTAAAGACCGTCGCGATTTGTTAAACATCAAAGGCTTTCGCTAAGTAGCTGGATAGCACAAATTTCTCTTATTTCACATCATCGCAGATAATTACGAATTGATCGAGTAATTCGAGACCTTCGTTGTGAGCTACGGCGACAGCTTGCGAGGTTAAACAACGAGTAAAGACCAACGCGAATTGTTAAACATCTAAGGTAATCGCGTAGCATGTTTTGGCGCGTCAGTTTCATTATTCGAAACTCGTGTCGAAAATCCGATGAAATACGAGTATAAATCCGGTAGTGTTCGTTAGCGTGGAACATCCCATACGCTTTCCACATCGTGTCTTACGTCAAACCATTATATTCGATAAATTGAGTGTTACGCTCCCTACGCGCGAATCTCTCGTCGCGTAGGAATATTCTAAATTCGACGTTTCACGATTTACAACCGTTAGTATTTTCCGACTGAACGCTATCTCCGAGCGTGCGAGATAGCCCAGGTCTGTTTTGTTTACATCGAAGACAAAAGGCTGCGAGTGTCGAGGAGCACCGACGTTCGGCCGTCCGATCGACCCACGGGTCGTTCCACGCGAAACGTCGGCCTACTCGGCGCACCTTGTCTATCTCAATTTAATTTTGATATTATCGCATGTGACGATTATCCCAGGCCATAAGCCACACGGATATTTTGTATTTTTATTTCCTTCAGTTCGTACAATTCTATTATTCATGTATCCAAATCCTAAATTAATATCACTGATAAATTCATTTCCAACTTCCTTTTGGCCCCTCGCTTCTCGAGGGGCAGCTTTATTATTCTTGTCTCAATATTGTGCCTAGGATGAAGGATCAAGCACTCGTCCGCGAGGACTAGAGTGATCCCTACTGAGGCCAGGTAAAATTCAACTAATTAATTTTTGCTTTAATTCACTTTTCCCATTTTCATAATGAAATCCAAACTTCTAACATCTTTTTCCTACACCTTTCTCGCGTCGAGTCCAGTACACGAACTCTTGTTTTTTTATAAGAATTATTATATTTTTGTCTGGTAAACTCGAGTCGTATATCGAACGTCAATTCACGGCCAATTCCCATCTCGCGCCGTGACCTAGAGTTTCCGAAACGTTTCAATATATATATATTTTCTTAATGCTTATATGTGTTTTTTTATATAGTTTTTTAAATTCATTTTTTCCTCCATTCCTCTTTCTCCCTAGCTTTTTTTATTGAAGGTCTAGCGACAATTCAATGATGCTTCATACGAGAGTATGGAGAACATGAGTCGCTTTGAGCTGGGCTCTAAGGGACAGGACCGTGCTTCCTTTAACTAATTACCGACAATTAACCTCCTCTAGCTCTTTTACTGAACCTTCTCGAATCCTTTCCTAGTTTTCCTCCTACTACTCTTCTCTTGTTTTTCTTAATTTCCTGCACTCGGGATTCAACTCCGCCGATACAAACTCGACAAGGGTCTCGACCAACTTGGATGGGCGAGATAAGATTTGCGGGAATTGTACCGGAGGAGAAATACGACCCCTTCTCATGGCCCCGAATAGCTTTATTCGCGGGGCGAATAATTGGGGGCAGAAGTTAATCAGGTGGTTCAGGTCCTGTGGGGATTCTCCGCAGGTACATCTATCGGTTTCTCGTTTTTTACTTTTATGTAAGTAGGCACCTGTACAGCAATGCCCTGATCTGAGGCGGTTAATTAGAGCAATCGTTTTTTTACTATGGGGTAGATTATGAAACTATGGGGATTTATCGGTGTTCTAATGGTGCTTCAAATATTGTTTTCCTTTGATCATGCTAGATTTTAAATGGTGCGTCCTAGTGAGTCTATTATATCTTTTGATTAACTCCGCGATCTGATCGGCCACCCCGGGGCAAAACGCTGGGTCTATGGGGAGTTCTAGGGCATTTTTTGCAGCCAAGTGCGCCGATTCGTTTCCTGGAATACCGACGTGTGACGGGATCCAGATTAATTGGATTTTGAATTGAGTTACGGAGAGGGAGAATAATTTATTCTTACATTCTAGAGTGATTGGGTGTTCATTTGCATGAATATGAGCGTTCGTTAGTTTCTGAATCGCGCTCAGAAAATCTATACAGATGGCAGTACTTCGTTTCGACAGAACCCGACTCTACACTTCCCCAACTCTACACCATTGACTGTACACAACCGCAACGCGACGCATGGCTTGACTGAACACAACCGCGACCGTGCACAGTGCTCAACTGTACACAAACCCATCTCTACACATGCCTAAACTATACACAAGCATATCTTTCATTCGCTCGAACTCTACACAGCAAAACTGTACACACCTTAAATGGATGATGGCAAAACTGTACACAAGTAAAACTGTACACGGCGAGACTCTACACCAGACAAATGAGCAACGGCAAAACTCTACACAAGCAGAACTCTACGCGGCAAAATTCAACACATGGATTATTCTTCCCAGAAATACTTCACACATGCTCAATTCAAGACGACCAAACTGTACACCAGCTCGATATTCTTCGACGAAACTCTACACCAGCGCGCAGCTTTTTGTCAAAACTCGACACAAGCTCGATGCGTTTTGACAAAACTCTACACCAGCCGGATACTCTTTTCACCGACTCTACACATAACCCGATTCCCCGCAGTTCCGACTCAACACAAGCGCGACCGTGCGCATTCACCGATTCACACCCAGCTAACGTATACTGATAAAGTAGCGACCAAGAAACGTGTTATCCGGTGAATCTGCTAAATGGACAGGCCGCGACCACAACGTTCACTCTTGCAAGAGGTAAGTAAAACTTTTCTTGTCGACTTCGACAGTTATATCGGGAGCGCTTATCTGGTAAGTGTAAGTTGCTGCCGGCATGTCGTGTCTCCGTCAAACGCATGCAATCACACAAAGACACCAGGATTTTGCCGGCTTTGAAACCTGGTTATGAAACCCATCCATTGACCAACGTGAGTTTAGAGAGAATTGCAAACACTTCTCGATGGGATAAAAATCTGAAAAAAAAATCAAGCATATGGAAGATGCTGAAAACATCGATTTTGCATAATAATAATTCCAAAATATTATTAACAAATGAATGAAGAAACAAATTTTCAACGAATATCCAGGCAACTTAAACTTTTTGTTCATATAAAAACAATTTGACAGTCTTTTTGAATACGCATGCATTTTTTAAGAATTCTGTGTAATTTTTGAAAATTACGTTTTTTATTAACTAAAATCGCAATTTTTTGAAATTATACGAAATTCTGAAAAAAATTCATTCGTATTCCGAAAAGTTAACAAAGCGTAACATCTTAAAAATGTTAGGCTGCCGGGTGATTAGTGGGGAAATTTTTTTTTTTTCATTAATTTATTAATAACATTTTTGAATTATTATTATTATGCAAAAGCAATCTTTTCATACCTTCCATATGGTTGATTTCTTTCAGTTTTTTTTTTTAACTCAGCGGTCCCTCAATGCTCTCTGAACTCGCGTGGGCTTAGGTTATTCACAAGTACTACCTTAAGAAACGCGAGGAATTTTCGGTTCGTGCTTTATTTTCTTATTAACGGTTCCTGCAGCATTACAACGGAAACCGTCATGTAACGGATGCGTTACTTACGTTAAAAACCCCACACATATAGTAATAATAATAATAATAATAATAATTTACCTTCTATATACAATCCGCTGTCACTATACCTCGCATATTTTATAATATTATTTAAAAAATACTTCAATACAACTGATGGCCTTCATCTTGCTTAGCTTCCTTACGTCGACCGCAAGAACCGATATTCCTGAACGAATTTTAAACGTAATTGTATGCAGAATGTTTTCATCATTATGTATATTGTAACGAGAATTTTCAAGTTCTCGTACACTACGGCCACCAACTCTCCGCAAGCCGTTTTCCCTTGCTCGCTACCGAATCTCGGGGCTCGAACCCACGACGAGAATGCGCAACTTAAGGTACCAACCGAGCATAACCCTTCCCGCAGGATAAGGTGAAGATCCTTCCTCGCACGCGGTTGGGCGCCAGGTACCTAGGTACCACCGCTCGATGAGCGGCATTTTATTTTACTCCGCGGCGAATTACGGGAAAAGACTAGGGGAAAACGGGGAAAAGGCGAGGCCGGCGAGACTCCGACTAGCTCAGCCCACCTGGGAGAAAATGGTAGAGGGGGGTGGACGGGCGAGTGACCAACGCAATAATAACCATTTAATTAATTTTATTCGTCGCTCGACAACCAAAATCTCAGTAAATAAAAATTAGTAAATAACACAATCATATAATTTTGGCGCAGCAGAAATCGGTAATTTAGCCTGGCGAGGTACCTGAGAGAACTGAAGTCGAGGGGGGAATGTAGCCGGGGCGAAACTATTGCGAAACGTTAGAGGTAGCCAGACGGTAAAATAAACTATTGTTAAGGATTGAATGTAGCCAAGGTAAAATAACTATTGCAAAGGATCAAATGTAGCCGAGACCGAAATACCGAAATTACTGCTTTTGTAGAACTTAGATGAAATCCGAGGAAGCGCTAACTATTGCCGATAATGAGATGTAGCCAAGGATAATTTTACTATTGCCGAGAAGGAGATATAGCCAGAAGAGAAAGCAACGGAAAATAACTAAGATCGGAAAATTGAAGTTAGCTGTCGGTGAAATAACGGCAAAACATAATTTCAGGGACGACATTAAATATAAAAGGTTTGTCGCTAAATCGTTAACTAGAACGCAATAGCGGAACGAATATCGAAGAAAGGAAAAGAACTCAAAATAGCCGCGGTTACCAGAAGATTTCGTCCTAAATGTAGCCAATTCACCGGTACGCTGGGTACGAGATAGCCGAAGGGAATTATACGCGCCAGAGAGGAAAAAAAAATAACCGAACGCCAGATAGCCGATGCACGAGTCGCTCTCAACGAAACACCAGATGTAAACACGGCACAGCCGTGACCTTTCGCGCGCGCTGTAGCCAACCGGTCGCCGGCCGGCCTAACGAACGCGATCCCGCGCGGACGAGACCCCTTTGTCTCGATGAGTGAAATGTAGCCAACGTAACCGGCGAATTCGCCTTAGCCTCGACGCAATATTACTCGCGAGATGTAGCCGAAAGAAACACAGATTTACTAAGCAAACACGAGTAGAAGACGAGACATAGGAAATTTGCCGCAATCAAGTTAGCCAAGAAGAGTGAGCGAGGAAAACGAAGATTTAACCCGAGCGATAGATCTAGCCGGATATGCCTCGCACGAACCCAGCACGCGGCCTGAAGCCGCAAAACTAAATTAATTACCAAAAGAAAAAAAGCTACAATAAAATTCGGGTTCGGTTTCGGCATCTCCGGCTAGCACAGAGTATTAGAGAGAGAGACGGGGCTTACCGGTGCGGGGACAGTCCGGGAGACCACTCGACGAAACACCAAACAAAAAGACGGACCACTCGCCACCGTACTCGATCGCCGACTGCTGAATAAATTAACGGGCTCCCGGTAGTCCGCACTAGCGCTACCCCCTCTCTCTCGCGACTCCCGAAATCTAGCCTACGCTACACAGCTAAGACGCCGGAAAGCCGGTTTCTCCTCCGGCCGCGCCCCGCTACCCGCGAGAATCTTCCGCTCGCAGCGATGATACTCGATGTCCACGGACTCCTTCCTCCCAGGATCCGGTGGGGCAAAATGAACGCGAGGGGAGGCCTCCCTCGCGGAGTTAAGGCGTCCCTCGTCCTCCGCGGTGGGCCCACTCGATACGCCACATAACGCCATATAACTGCACCTCGACGTGCATTCCTCCCTCGTAATCCCCGCAAGTGGAGGCGCCGTGATTAGCGGTCCGCGTTGTCCGTGAAACTCGATGGGACAGGAACGGCTCCAGGCCGTGTAGTCGAGAGGGACGGGAAACACTGTATATCGGTCACTTAACCGCGTCCCTCTGGCCTCCTAGTCCGCGGAAGCTGGTCTTCGGCTTCCGCCTGCCTGTCGAACGACATCTTCTCCGACCCACCTAGGCCAATCTCCCAACTTGGGCACGGCCGAGTGAGAAAACTGTCCGACGATCGGATCGGTGAATCGCGAAAATCCCTGCTCTCGGCCTAAAGGAAACTTAAAAAAAAACAAAGGCACAGCGTAGTCGGAACTACGAAATAAAACGGTAATTAAATTCAATAATAATAATAATAATAATAAACGGAAAAATCCCGATCCGGCGAGTCGACGATCGAGCCGGTCGACGAGCGGCGTCGTCAGGGCCGTAAATCCGGCCCACTGCCCGACCAAAAACCGTGCGAGGTGACGGGACGCGAAATGTCACGTCACAATATATATATATACACACACACACACATACATACATATATATTTCTATTTTTCCATTCAATGCATGTGTTGCGTCGCATTTTTGTCTTCTTCCGATGAAAAAATAAAATGACCGTTACTGCGATAAAATTTGGTATCGTGTCGTTGCGCGACGATTTTCCATTTCTTTCATTTATGGTGTCAATTATTACATTACATTACATCAATTATTACATTTATTATTCATGCATTATACGTAAAGTAATTATAATGCTAACATACATAACATACTGTACACAGCGTTGATAAAAAAGTGAGTTTTTTTAAGATAAAATACAAACATGCGATAAATAATCAGACAATCTTAAAATTTAACTGTACGTCGTTAACAAACGTCGTACATTTGTACTCTCCAGGAGTCACTTTGCTTTGAAATTATGGCCTCAGGCAAAAAAAACTTTATTCGTGGAGACAATGCGCTCACGGCATACTGGGCATACACGATCCAGTAGTGCGACGTTGCAGTCCTCACAGATGCCGAAATGTCCGCACGGAAGCAGGACAAGTTGCGGATGAGGTCCGAGACATACGTAGCATGGTCTCAACGTCATCGCGTTACCTGCTTCACCTCCATTGTTACCTACGTTTTGTGTCGCCGGATCGAGGTTAATAACTTCGTCTCGTTCGTCACCTGATTCAATTCCATCTTCAATTTCTTCGTGATTTGAATTGTTGCCAATTCCGTTGCGTCTTTCATCACCGGCCGCGATTTGGTTCTCGATGTTCGCGAAAACTCGATTGTTTTCAACTTCATTCTCAGGCTCGTACGGATCTCCATTCGGGAGATCGTTATAGTAATCCAGCAGGTGAGCGAGTTCGTCTGTTAAATAATATGTAATAGTTATGAGATGCATTTCGTATGTTTTCCTGGTATGAAAAGACAAGTTGTCTAACAAATCAATGCTATAAACATTCTGGGTCATCCAGATGAAAATTAAAACAAAACAGAAAATATTCCAAGTCTGTCTATAAGAAATTCTCTGAAATATCCAGGGTTTCACATGGTTCAGCGAAAATCCCTAATATTTCCAAAAATGTCATGACCGTTAGATTTCAACGAAGGACTATACCATGTTGCTAATTTGCGTACGCGAGGCGGCTTCAAATTTACGGAGCTCAATCGGACATGAACCGGCTAACACATCCACAAACCGTGCATACAGTTGTGAACAAATTGTAGTGAACGGTTTGTGGATGTGCTAGCCTGTTCATGTACGATTGAGCTCCGTAAATTTGAAGCCGCCTCGCGTACGCCTAAATCGACGGATATTTTTTAAAAGACTTTACCATCGTTGTTGTCGGAAACTGGCAACGTATCTTCGTGTGAACCAAAGGCCGACATGATTTCCTGTCCAGCCGCGTCATCGATATTCGCGGGTTCCGAATTGTTTGCATCTTCGGAGTCATTGTCATTGTCCTCACGTTCTTGAAAAAAAGGTTTACAATGAAAAATAAAAGACCAATACGTTACATAGAAGGTAACAATGACAAGGTAACAAGGTAGGAATGACATAAAGTTCAGTAATCATTATGTTCAATCATTCAACACTATGAAATTCTGTGACATTTATAAAATTCAAGTACGTTTTTTCATCGATATTATACCGCATAGATATCAAATAATAATAAAAAACAAAAACAAAAACGAAACCCTGAAATTCGAAATTCGTACATTGCTTGGTCATGTAATTTAAAAAATGCACAAACCTTTATCCCTCTACGAGAGCGTATGTTCTATAATCATGTGGATTTCTCATACGCCAAGCTTTATCAGTAATATAACATTACGAGGAACGAATGTCCTAATGTCAATTTTCAATTGATTTGATGTTGATTTAGTTAAGAAAAAACTTTTAAATTTTTTGGAAAATGCAAACTGTCACATAATTTGTAGGTATATATAGATTGCCACTAAATCTAATTTAACTAATCGTTTCTCTTACAAAAATATTTGGCCAATATTGTAGCTCGATGTGTCAAGATTTATTGTATAGTAGGTCTTAAGGTGGGACTAAAGATCAACATAACCTTAAAATATTTTGAATCCATTTTTCTCTGAAACGGTTTTATAAAATAAAACACGAATTGTACCGCGCACTGCGTATATGAACAACGCAGTGCGCACCCCAATTTGTATTTTCATTTCATTCAATAGTTTCGGGAAAAAGTGGATTCAAAATGTAAACTCTATCTTTCTCACACTCACACGTGTTAAGTCTTCCGTTGAGGATGTTGGAGCTTGTACAGTCCCGCAAACGTGAGTTTAAGAGAAAATTATGAACACTTCTCGATGGGAAAAAAATCTGAAAAAATCAAGTATATGGGAGATGCTGCAAAGATTGTGTTTGTGCAATATTAATTCCAATTTGGTTTCAACAAATCGAAGATAAAAATTATTATGCAACAAATTGCCCGTCAACTTAACTATTTTCCTTCATAAAAATGATTCGTTTATTTTTCTGAATAAGTATGATTTTTTCAGAATTTTTTGTAACCTTTGAAAATTGTGTTTTTCCTATGTTTAAACTGTGAAAAACGCAATTTTCAAAGATTACCAAAAAATCTGAAACAATTCATATGTATTTAAAAAAATAAACGAATCATTTTTATGAAGGAAAATAGTTAAGTTGACGGGTAATTGTTGTATAATAATTTTTATCTTCGATTTTTTAATAACAAATTGGAATTATTATTGCATAAAAACAATCTGTGTAGTATCTCCCATATACTTGATTTTTTACAGATTTTTATCCCACCGAGTAGTGTTCGCAATTTTCTCTGAAACTTGCGTTTGGTGGGACTGTACAGCTCAGACATCCTTAGAACCAGTATTTGTACATTCATCAAATAAAAAATATCGTAGCATTAAAACTTTTGGATCAACATTCACTCATTTGAATTCTAGCACTCTTTTGACTGCGTTAAACGTTTGTATAAAATTTGAGTTAGATATTTCATGACTTGGTAGACACAGAACCGGTATCGCTCAAGAACCATTGATATCTATTATCAAGTCATTTGAATTTGTCGGATTGTTTACACCCACGACTAAATAAAAACAAATATTGCCAAGCTAATCGGTGAAGTTTTATGATATTTCCCGGAGTCCCGAATTTCCATGATCATTAGAAACTATCAACATACCGATTACATCATGACCGATATTCATGTTGACGATCACTGCTGGCAGTTCACCGGCGACAGCAGTGACGACCGCACCCAGTAATGTTCCATTGGAAGGATATCCTTCATTTGGAAGATTTTTCGACCCTCTGGAAGGTGGAAGGAAGGTTTTTGAAAATAGGAAAATTGGAAGCTTTTTTGTTAATGCGATATTTTTCCTCTCAATTCGGAAACATTAAATTTGAACAAATGCAATGGCCCAATCTTGCCGTACGTTTGGTTATAAATCGGTAGGTAAAATAGTCTCATTCATTTATCGTACGGTGGAACATTTTATTTTGGCAATAGGCGCTTTCCAGTCGCTCGTTAAAACTCATTAAGATACTACGATTGGTTCGTTCCGTCGGATATTATCCTAATCTGACAGAATGGACCAATCGTAGGATCGAACAAGTGATTACCAATAATTCTGAATTCCGATTGGCAAACCGTTATTAAGGGGATTGGTGGAAGCGGAACTGGCAGCACAGGCCTATAAGTTTATTGAACGGTTGTTACATCGTCATGGCGCCAACAGTCGCAGGACCCATCGCAACTTAGCGCTATTAGTTTCCACAAACATTACGCAGAAGTTTTCGTGGGCCGACATTTGGGGAATACCATCATTTCATATACCCGTCGAAAATTATCTCCAGTGTGATCTGAATTGTTTGATGACGCTAATTTTTCTGTTCGTATTATTCCTACCTAACCTATTTCACGATCCAAAAATGTTTACTGTTGCAAAAAAAAAAAACTCAATGTTTTCGCACAAAATACTTTTCCATCTGAGCAGTACAGATGTGTAATTTCATGGAGTATTTATGGTGGTTGCATATCGTTTACAATCGAATTTTTCATATCTTGATATATTTTATTGATATTTAGTAAAATGGTGGGGTTATATTGCGCTTGGTGATAATATTGTTCACTACTAAGTCAAAAAGTCACTACTTTATAGGTTGCATATAATTTTTTAATTATAAACATTGCTAAATTATGCTAATTCGGGTGAATTCACTTTTTTATTAAATGGTTTATTATTGTGTGAATAGAAACTATTTTTCCGGGTCCGTGTTTATTCAGGTTACGAAAATGAGGGATGACGAAAACGTCGATGATCTCGAGATCATCAATACTCCGGCAAAAAAGCGGAAAAAAATCCATCTCCGACGCCGCGAGTTAGGAAATTCCAGCAGGTGTGGCTTCAGCAACCAAGCTTCAAAGGATGGCTACAGGAAGTAAAAGGCGAAACGGGTTCAGCCCACTGTTCGGCGTGTTCAAGCACCATTCTTTTATCGAGCGGAAAACATGATGTAGAATGTCACGCGAATACACAAAAGCACAAGAAAGCTATAAGTGCATTGAAGCAAACCTCGTCGGTAAGAGCTTTATTCGAAGCTTCATCGCTCCCACTCAACGATCGCAAGAAAAACGCTGTAAAGGAAGCGGAAATTCACATAGCTGCCGTTTTCGCCGCTCATTCGCTTGCGTTTCAATTGATCGACCACATCCTACCTGTGTTTCGACAACACAAAGATGTTTTAGAAGACATCACTTTGGGAAGAAAAAAAGTGCACGAATATTGTTAAAAATATCATTGGCACTGTCGAAACGGAAAAACTCGTCACGATTTTGAAGACAACGCCGTTTTCGATTCTCGTAGACGAAAGTACATCGATTCAGAACGGAAAGCATCTGTGCTTGCTGGTTCGTTTTTTTTGTCCTGAAAGCAACAGAATCTGCGTTAAGCTACTCGAGTTCATTTTACTTGATTCGAAGAATTGTACAGCCGAAGCTTTATTTGACAGAATCGAACGGTCGATTGTTGAAAAAGGGTTATCTATGAAGATGATAATCGGCCTCGGTACTGATAATGCTAGCGTTATGGTGGGATCGCGAAACTCGCTATTCACTAGGCTCGTGAAAGAAAATCCGAAGATTGTTCTTATGCGCTGTATTTGTCATTCCGCGCACATAGCGGCAGGAAACGCGGGCAAATCGCTACCGAAGGAAGTCGAGGCTTTATTACGGAGCTTGGTGAACTACGTTACGAGCAGTCCGAAGAGATCGGCTCTCTTGGAGGAGTTTCAAGAGTTTTGTGGAGAGGCCAAAAGTCGACTATTGAAGCCGGCTAGTACACGATGGCTTTCACTCCAACAGTGCATCGTCAGAGTTTTAGAACACTGGAATTCGCTGAAACTGTACTTCATCGACGCTGTTGCTGAAGACGAGTTAGATACAGCGAAAGATATACTGCGCAAATTGCAGTGTCCTATCATCAAGACGTACCTGTACTTCCTAAAGCACGTGTTGAACACGTTTAATACGTTCAACGCATTATTCCAATCGGCGAAAATGCTGATTGCCGTTTTGCAAGACGAAAGTGTACGATTGATTCGAAGTATGTGTCAGAATTTCATTAAGCCGGAATATTTGTCGCGATCGATCTATGAAATCGACGAATTCAATGCGAGCTTTTACTTGCCGTACGGTGAGATATTCGTTGGCAATGAATGCAAAGAACAACTCAAGTTGATTCCACATCGACACCAGATAACGGAAGTTTATCAAAATGTACTGCAGTTTTACATTGCTGCTACATCGGAATTGAAGAAACGACTTCCTCATAGCGATCCACCATTTACGGAACTAAAATTTCTGCAAGCTTCTGTCGCTTTGAAACCTAGTCATCAACGTCAGCTGGTACGCAATATGCCAAAAGTGCTCGAGACGTTTGCACAGTTCGTCAATAGAAGTCTCGTCGAGGAAGAGTGGATGGCTCTATCCGTGTTCTTTGAACCTCAGCGGGTCGACATTCTATCTCAACTTCCTCTCGATGAAATGTGGCAAATTATATCGGAAGTGCGAGATTTCGATGACAAGTACCGTTTTGCCAATATCGGAGCCCTGGCCAAAATCGCTCTGTCACTTCCTGATGCTAATGCCGACGCCGAGCGAATTTTTTCTTGGATGGTCGACTTCGTAACGAAAAAGCGAAATCTTCTAGGAGCCGACACGATAAACAGCATTCTCGTCACGAAGTCAGCTTTCCATCAGGAGAAAAACTGTTGCGTGGATTTCAAAGTTACGAAAAATCACTTGGATCTTCACAACCACAAGAACACACGTGGCTTTTGAAATCTCTCCTTGTCGACTTTGAGGCTGCTGTAACATATAGTAGTATGTTGTACGCGTTTCAAACAGCTGATAATAACGTGATAACGCGAACTTTCCTACCGTGTCTAGTCATAAAAAATGGCCACCTTATGTCTATGATAGACGTAACGTCATTGATAGACGTATTCCCAAAGAACTGTTCGTTGCATTGATTTTACTAATGAAACGTTTTCAACATATCATTACACAATGTAACTGTTCTAAGTCACTATTATTACGAACTTTGACAAATAAATATCTATTCTACGTGTGTTGAATAATATTGTACTAATTAAAAATATTGAACTAAACCGCCAATAGTAACATTGTTTCACCAACTGCTTGATAATTTGTCCCCACTTAATTTCCCTAGCCTTAACGACAGGGAGAAACAGAGAGAGAGAGAGAGAGAGAGAGAGAGAGAGAGAGAGAGAGAGCTGACATTTCCGTTTTGTCAGATATACGATTATGCCCGAATAATTTTGAGACTGATTAACGTTAATTTTGCAGATTATCTGTCTTCGTTTACATGAATATTAAGTTTCTGAATATGGAAGGTTTTTAGACGGTGTTGAAGTTTTTTTGCGCATGCGCGGAAGGTTTACTTTCGGGCTCATGGAACATCACTGACCGCACCGTCGACATTAACGCGGGTCATCGGGAAGTAAACTCGGGCTGCGACTACGTCATTATTTTCGTAGTGATTATCCTGATCTAAAATATAAAAGAAATGGAAATAATGTATTTATACATCGTATGTACAAATGCAATAACATAATACCCCAACAAACGTACTTGCAACCGTGTTGATGTTCGAAGCGATGATGTCTCGTCTACGGTGATCAATGACACTGAGTACAAACTCGTTGATGTTCACTCTTCGAACACGTACAACATAAAAAATAAATAAATATGCATATAAATACTGGAGAGAATCATTACGTTCCGCAAAAGTATAGCTGCAAGTTAAATGGAAAGATCGAACACTTTTGTTTTTATAGGTAATTGATATATGGCTTAAGGTAATCCTTGCGAATAGTGTTCACTTCGCATAAGTTTCAGAGAAATGACAGGGAATTGTAAATACTTCTTGACGGTATAAAAATCTGAAATAAATCAAGTATATAGGAGATGCTGCTGCAAATATTGTTTTTGTGCAATAATAATTCCAATTTTTTATTAACAAATTGAAGATAACAATTACTATACAATAAATTACATGTCGACTTAACCATTTTCCTTCATAAAAATGATTCGTTTATTTTTCTGAATGCGTATGAATTTTTCCAGAATTTTTTGTAATATTTGAAAATTGCGTTTTTTATATGTTCAAAGATTACAAAAAAAATCTGGAAAAATTCATACGTATTCAGAAAAATAAATAAATTGTTGTATAATAATTTTTATCTTCAACTTTTCAACAACAAATTGGAATTATTATTGCACAAAAGTAATATTTGCAGCATCTCCTATATACTTGATTTTTTCACATTTTTATCCCATCGAAAAGTGTTCGAAATTTTCTCTGAAAACTCCCGATTGGCGAGACTATACATCTTCAACATCCTTAAGCCATGTGAAATCCAATAAATGAATTGGAAGTATCTTACTACAGATAAGTGCGTGACAAAATCCATAGCATAGGATTTAATTACGATTTGGACGATGTACTTCGGTATATTATATTCGAGCCTACTCGACGCAAAAATAAACATTCACCTTCCCGTTGACAGATTATCTTGGAGCTGCGCGATACGCGCACTTTCCCGAACTTGGAGCTGGATATTTCGTCGCATTATCGGTCGATCGCCGTACCAGTCCATGTCATGACTCGCCAAGATGTTGACAAGCTTTTCTGTAACGCATACGTCAAATAATACTATTAATATTATTACTAGAACACAATGAAATTACTGATCACTGTTACGTTCTTATTAAATGTGTTCAAGTTAGCATGGTGGTCATGTACGTACCGAGCCAATTCCATATGTTTCGGTAGTGACCGCCGATATTTCCAACAATGTATCGGTGGAAAGCCTCGCACATATCGCTTGTGCTAATTGACGATCGTTCAACCGCGATGATATGTGCTAGAGGCAACCACTCCGTCCTCATGTAGTGAAGAAATTGCAGAATATTTGGATGATCGTGTGCCATCCGATCCTCGACCGTTGCAATGCTGTTCAGAGCTTCCGCGAATCGCACAACAGGCACAAGAGGTAAAGCACTTGTCATCCAAAGTACTTCCTGCGGTGCTTCGGTCAACACCATTCCCACCCACCTTCTCAGCAGACCCTGTTAAAAATAAAAACAATATTGGAATAGCATATTGTAAGAAATATAAATATATGAGATATTCCATCCGGTTTCAAATGGTCAAAAACTCGACCCTCTCCAAAAAAGTTGTAATTTCACCACAATTCATGATTATTTACAAGAGGTATTTGTAATATATTTCAGAATATTTAGATTGTATTTTTTTGAAATATCGACAAATTGAACTTAAAAAAACCCTATATCTTAAAAACTACTATCTGTACCAAAAAACGTTTGAGACATAAAAGTTGAAATTTCAAATCAACTTTTGAAAACGAGACTTTGACGTTTTTTTAATGCTATAAACGTGGATTTCTACGGAAAATAGACTACGATTTTTTTTTCAGCGAATACGTCACGTTTCTTTTTTCTTTAAAAATTCCGGAATATACTCTCAAGTGTGTAGAGTGATCTCATATTTTTGTTTGGATGGGTGAGACGTGTGATAGCAATGCTCCGTTTAAGATCAATTTTTTATGAAAAAGAGAAATATTCTCTCTATTTTATGAAAAATCATAGCTACCAAACGGGTGTCTCACCCATCCAAACAAAAATATGAGATTACTCTACACACGTGAGAGTATATTCTCGAATTTATTAAGAAAAATCAAACGTGATGTATTAGCTGAATAAAAATATTTGAGTCTATTTTTCGTAGAAATTGACGTTAATTGCATTAAAAAACGACAAAGTTTCGTTTTCAAAAGTTGATTTGAAATTTCAATTTTTATGTCTGAAACGTTTTTTGGTACGAATAATAGTTTTTAAGATATAGGGGGTTTTTTAAAAGTTCAATTTGTCCATATCTCAAAACAAGTACAATCCAAAAATTCTGAAATATATTACAAAAACCTCTTGTAAATAATCATAAATTGTGGTGAAATTACAACTTTTTTGGAGAGGGTCGAGATTTTGATCGTTCGAAACCGGATGGAAGACCTTATATGCAATTAGCATATATTTTATATATTTTATATATCATATATTTTAATTCGTCAATTTATTAATTTATTATTATATTTACCTGACGGTAAAGAAACCAGTTGCAGTTAATGTTGACTTCCGGCAATTCACTGCGAATCGAAATAACCATGTCTTTTTCGAGATCGCAGAAAATGGTTGTGAGGCTATTTCGCAACCCCGGGACCAATCGGAAGATAAACTGCCACAAAGCGACATACAATACTTCGCTGCTCATTTCCATTACGGCGTAGACTATCGGGAAAGACTGAAAGAAAAAGCAACGATCAGCGAGAGTTACTGGTATCTACATAGTTAGAATTGTGTAAAAACGCAAATAAAAACTCTTACCACGTCGGTAGCACGGATATAAATCGCTAGTACTCTGAATGGCGTTGTTCCTGCGGCGCTTACCTGCAACAAAAAATCAGTTTCAAATAATAAAAGTACACAATGATATGTTTTCTTCATCAAATGAGGGCATTCATACTCACTGTGAAGACGCAGTTGATAAATATTTCTCGCACTTCGTGAATTCGTTGAGGCATCATTTCGACGCTTGCAAATACAAGAGCAATTAATCCATCAGTTCCTCTTGCAATTCCGCGGAATATACCGTGAGTTAAAGGGTAGTCGCGTAACAGCTCTCCCAGTCTCACTATATTACGAGGAATTGCTGGACGAACTCGTGCCCGTTCCCGTTCCAGCGCAGACCTCACGGATCGCAATGACACGACCGTAGCAACCAACGGATCATTTCTATTAAGAAGTATTTATTATGAATTGTATTTATTTATCAATTGATTTAAAAAATTAGATAGAGTCACTTCACCGATTGAAAGGGATGTCCAACGGTTTTAGCAAAAAAAAAAAAATCGATCCGTAAAGAAAATCGCATTCAAAAATGAACGAAAATTATTTTTTGAAATTATTATTTATAATTTTGAAAATTATACTAATTTATTTATGGACGAATTTTTTCGTTAACTTAACAATGGGATGCAATTGTTACATGGAGAATATTACCAAAAAAAATCAACGTGTATACGTAGAGCAACTTTTGTGGAACAGAATAGGCCGTGGTGTATTCAAAACGATTAAAAAATCTTACCTCAATGAAACCTCTCTATAAATGTCTCCGTAGGAACGCAACGTCTCGCGAGCCAATCGCATAAGATCCGATCGCATACGAGCTTCCTCCGCGATGTTTGGGTTTGGTGGGTGCCGATCATGCGGATGTAGCAACCGAACGCTATTCCCGTCAACTCGTACTGCGCCACGGCATTGAGACCGAGTGCGACTGCCGCACCGGTAAATATTGTCGATTCCTATTTCACGGACTCTCATGTCGAGGTGGTATGCGTAGCCGGCGAAAAAAAATCTTCGTGTTCCGAGTCGTTCGCCTGGCACCTCTTCCATCTACTCATTTTGTGTACATACATTATGTTCAACTCATTACATTTTGTTTGGCGAAATGAGGTCAATGTATAGGGCAATAAAATTTAATGAAATATTTCTTACCTTAGGTTTTTCCACCACTTTCTAAAATCGCCGTCGAATTGCACAAAGTGGTATCGTAAACGAGGCACGACGCCGAGCCGGGTCGTGTACGATAAAATATTCTTTACGTATTTTCAGTAGTCGTACAAAAATGTCCGAACGATATGGAAAATGTTAACATACAATACACAGAATCACGAAATCGGTGATGAAGGAGTGTCTTGAAGCCCGTGCTTAAGAATAAGGCAGAGTATCGGCGACGGCGTCCTCACGTCGAGGTATCGTCGGATTAAACGCCGCCAGTGGGCTGCGGCCGGTACAATAAACAATTGCCATCTCGCTTCTAATAAATCACCGTACACAAAAGAAATAAATTATAAAAAATGATTGGCCATTTTTTTTAATATTTGATTAATAATCATACTGTTTATACT
Organism: Amblyjoppa fuscipennis; assembly: GCA_963575735.1. NCBI lineage: Eukaryota > Metazoa > Arthropoda > Insecta > Hymenoptera > Ichneumonidae > Amblyjoppa > Amblyjoppa fuscipennis. Next base: position 7,753,202 of record OY754492.1, on the reverse strand, counting down.
CTGTAATATTGTATCATTATCCCATTTCCATTCGCGCGCAAAATCACAGTACCTATGGTTTGTTTACTTCTGTGTCCTTCACAAGGTCGCGGCAGCTAGTCGTTGACGCGAAGACGCTGTGCGCTGTGCGAGCCGTGAGAGCGCCCTCGTGAGCGAATATCGCAATTCGAAGCGAACTAACACGAGACCTAACACGAGACTGCTCAGCTCACCGCGTATTAAATTGTATTTCAGAATAATTTTAGAAACAGTGAAAGTACGTGAAACTATAAAATATTTCGGGATAGAAAGAGTGCCGGGAAAAAGGCCTGGGACGCACAAGTTTTTTTATACGGGCTTTGCCTATCATCGTGATGTTACATCGGCGGGATCCAGGACGTACCGATGTGCTACTCGCTCAACGACGCAGTGTCGTGGGGCTGTACGAATCGACGCAAATGAGGTTATTATCATAGTGCAATCTCACAATCACTCTTCAAATCCGCATGTTGCGGAAGAGGCACGCATGAGGCTTGAAACACTGCGACTATGCCGTGAATCCCTGCGCTCTTTCGATGACATCTTTCGCGATGTATCCTTGAGGTATGTATATATTTTAATTTGTACATGGCAGAAGCTATTTAAGACGAGCATGTAAAACTGATATTGATGTGGGAGAAGTAGCATCAACTGTGATTACGACGAAGCATTACGGATACTTAAAATGTGTTTTACATAGTTTTAACAGAAAGAACCACGTTTTCGGTGTATCTCCCTCGTTCCACCATGAGCGCCGCTGATGCTATCTTTTTCGCACTCGATAGGGTGTCACTTCCTCGGGGATACGAACCTTATCGCAATTTCCCACGTTTTGAAATTATTTAAATAAGGCAGTAATCAATATGATCCTTATGAAAATGTTATAAAACGTGTTAATCTTTGTAAAAATGTTTCAGTTTCATAATAAATTTGTGCGGTAGCGTTTTTCACGAAACGTACTTTTTTTGTTTCTAGATTACATTATAACACTGAAACTTTTTAATATTTAAAAATCATTTTTGAATATTCTCCTTCACATTGCCTAGGGTCCGCCGAGGAGGGCTTTTTCCAATTTTTCTTCGTGTTTTTTTTTGTTTTTAAACAATCGAAGAATTGTGAGCGCATTGCATAAGAGACCGCGAGTTATGATGACGACGTAAATTTCTAAAAAAAAGTTTAGTTTTTTTTATTAAATTAGTTTAATATCTGGAAAATAAGATGAAATGAAATGTACAATGATACATTGTCGTTTTACAAAAAAAAAAAATTGCAGCTAATATGTCTTTCAAGCAAAAATATGTACCCTGTACATTGTAATTAATTTAAACTTTGTTGTTTCTCTGCATCGTAGTAATGTATTTGTATCAGAGTTTCGGCATTTTCCAATACGCTTCCTCGATGCTATACAGTAAATGTCTCAATAATAGTCAGCGTAAGATGAAACGTCAATGATTATAGGGAATTTTCATTGTATATAGTCAACATAATCTATGAGAACTTATTTCGCGGCAGATTTATTCCTCATGGGAACGCTAACGTGGTACATACTCATTTCGCAGCGTGTTTTTTTCGCGTTTTCGGAAAATGCTACTACAAATAAATTATTTGGTTCAAGAGTAGAGAATTACGGATTATTTTTGTCTGCATAGGTATCAGCAAGCGGCGATCAATGTAACTTGTGAATCGATGAGAAGTTCGATGGAGCGAGAGAGGGCCAGATCTCGGCCCCGAATTCCGAATACTCTCGCAGATTTAGATCCCATATTGCGGACTTATCGTGGCACGAGGGACATCTACTGCGGTTTAGCAAGATCGACCGACGGAGCCGTAGCTCTTCTATTTGGACAGCATCGTATGCTCGAACGACTGAATGATGCTACCGAAATATTCATGGACGCTACTTTTCGTGTGAGTAACATTTTTATACTTCGATCATACAATTTTTTTAATTGTGGCCGGAGAAAATCACTATTTAATGTACGCTTATTTCATGTAGGTCGTTCCTAGGAAGCCTAAAGCACGTCAGCTTTTAATAATACATATGCGAACGATGGATGTGGTAAAACACTGCTCTTTTCTTTCTTTTATTTGCGCAACCATAGTAATGTGCACAGTATGTTTCAACTTTAATTCTTTGTCGGCGTAGGCTTTTCCGGTACTGTATGTACTATGTGAACGGAAAACGAAGGAGCTGTACATCGCGGTGTTGCAGTTTGTTCTAAATTTGGCGCCTAGACTGCAGGATAATCTACAGACCGTCGTCTGCGACTACGAAAAAGCGATTCTCGCGTCTGTTCGTCGAATATTCCCAGGTGTTCAACTGCGTGGCTGTTGGTTTCATTACTGTCAAGTAATATAATCGTTTTATAAACTACATACTGCAAGTATATGAATTTAACTGCTCGCCTTACAAAAGTTGCATTCTCTTAGGCGTTGAACAAAAAGTGGCGAACTCTGCGACTTGCCCGAGCACCTCGAGAAACGCTATGGATGTGTATGTCTCTACCGCTTGTTGTGCCAACGAGTCGATTCCGCGAAGGTCTCAATCTTGCGCGAGTAGTTGGAAACCGAATAGCGAATCAATTTCGGACTATCACGAAATTTTTTCAGTACATGGCGAGACAGTGGCTGCCACTTGTAGACGTAGTGACGGTGGGTCAAGCGTCACTACGCACCAACAACATCTGTGAAACCTTCCACAGACACATTGTTGGAGGGGTCGGTGGTCCGCATCCAATTATTTGGATTCTTCTCGGTGAGTCTGCACGAAAAACGCCGAGCTATACTTTTGAAAAGGATGCACCGCTGTTTCTACATAAGTTTGGAGTCACCCTTTTTCCAATTAATTCTACATTACAGGTACTATCAACTCACTAAACGATTTATTTGATGTTCCAGAGAGACTTGACAGCCTCATGGTCAATAAAGAAATTGACTGGCAACGCGTACATACCGGACGATCAATCACGCATGGCAGAACCACACAACAAGCGTTGGAAGATGCACGTATCGTAAGCCTCCAAAATCAATTGGCTGCAGAAACGTAAGTTCTTTTCGTTAAGTTTTAAATATCGTTTAGATGTAGTAAGAATAATATTTTGATTCATTCATAGTGTAACTCTCACTGACTTCTTGCGCGGGATTATGGAACACCGTCGACGAGCTGCGGTTATACGAAATGCGCAGAGGGCAGGTAACTTGTAGCAATATATTTATTAATTAAAAAAATGTCAGGAATTGTCACACTATCAAAAATAAGAGCGTAGCATTAAATTTATGGACGATCTCGTGATACTTGCATTTTTGTTGCATTTCAGAAGCCGCGAGAGAAAATGTCGCCAACGATTAAGCGGTTCCAATGATTGGATAATCCCGCTGGAAATGTATGCTGGAAGTATATGCCCAGTATGCCGTGAGCCCATTGTCTACACGATTACGTATTTTTTGCCTGAGGTCATATTTTCAAAAGAAACAAAGTGACTCCTGGAGTATGTTCCTACGTATGTTCGCATTATAATTATTTTACATATAATATACGAAAAATAAATGTAATAATTGACACCAAATAAAAGAAATGGAAAATCGTCGAGCAACGACACGATACCAAATTTTATCGCAGTAACGGTCATTTTATTTTTTCATCGGAAGAAGACAAAAATGCGACGCAACACATGCATTGAATGGAAAAATAGAAATATATATGTATGTATGTGTGTGTGTGTGTGTATATATATATATATATATATATATATATATATATATATATATATATAATGAAAACACTCTGCATACAATTACGTTTAAAATTCGTTCAGGAATATCGGTTCTTGCGGTCGACGTAGGGAAGCTAAGCAAGATGAAGGCCATCAGTTGTATTGAAGTATTTTTTAAATAATATTATAAAATATGCGAGGTATAGTGACAGCGGATTGTATATAGAAGGTAAATTATTATTATTACTATATGTGTGGGGTTTTTTAACGTAAGTAACGCATCCGTTACATGACGGTTTCCGTTGTAATGCTGCAGGAACCGTTAATAAGAAAATAAAGCACGAACCAAAAATTCCTCGCGTTTCTTAAGGTAGTACTTGTGAATAACCTAAGCCCACGCGAGTTCAGAGAGCATTGAGGGACCGCGGAGTTAAAAAAAAACTGAAAGAAATCAACCATATGGAAGGTATGAAAAGATTGCTTTTGCATAATAATAATAATTCAAAAATGTTATTAATAAATTAATGAAAAAAAAAAATTTCCCCACTAATCACCCGGCAGCCTAACATTTTTAACATGTTACGCTTTGTTAATTTTTCGGAATACGAATGAATTTTTTTCAGAATTTCGTATAATTTCAAAAAATTGCGTTTTTAGTTAATAAAAAACGTAATTTTCAAAAATTACACAAAATTCTTAAAAAATGCATGCGTATTCAAAAAGACTGTCAAATTGTTTTTATATGAACAAAAAGTTTAAGTTAAGTTGCCTGGAGATTCGTTGAAAATTTGTTTCTTCATTCATTTGTTAATAATATTTTGGAATTATTATTATGCAAAATCGATGTTTTCAGCATCTTCCATATGCTTGATTTTTTTTCAGATTTTTATCCCATCGAGAAGTGTTTGCAATTCTCTCTAAACTCACGTTGGTCAATGGATGGGTTTCATAACCAGGTTTCAAAGCCGGCAAAATCCTGGTGTCTTTGTGTGATTGCATGCGTTTGACGGAGACACGACATGCCGGCAGCAACTTACACTTACCAGATAAGCGCTCCCGATATAACTGGCGAAGTCGACAAGAAAAGTTTTACTTACCTCTTGCAAGAGTGAACGTTATGGTCGCGGCCTGTCCATTTAGCAGATTCACCGGATAACACGTTTCCTGGTCGCTACTTTATCGGTATACGTTAGCTGGGTGTGAATCGGTGAATGCGCACGGTCGCGCTTGTGTTGAGTCGGAACTGTGGGGAATCGGGTTATGTGTAGAGTCGGTGAAAAGAGTATCCGGCTGGTGTAGAGTTTTGTCAAAACGCATCGAGCTTGTGTCGAGTTTTGACAAAAAGCTGCGCGCTGGTGTAGAGTTTCGTCGAAGAATATCGAGCTGGTGTACAGTTTGGTCGTCTTGAATTGAGCATGTGTGAAGTATTTCTGGGAAGAATAATCCATGTGTTGAATTTTGCCGCGTAGAGTTCTGCTTGTGTAGAGTTTTGCCGTTGCTCATTTGTCTGGTGTAGAGTCTCGCCGTGTACAGTTTTACTTGTGTACAGTTTTGCCATCATCCATTTAAGGTGTGTACAGTTTTGCTGTGTAGAGTTCGAGCGAATGAAAGATATGCTTGTGTATAGTTTAGGCATGTGTAGAGATGGGTTTGTGTACAGTTGAGCACTGTGCACGGTCGCGGTTGTGTTCAGTCAAGCCATGTGTCGCGTTGCGGTTGTGTACAGTCAATGGTGTAGAGTCGGGGAAGTGTAGAGTCGGGTTCTGTAGAAACGAAGTACTGCCTACAGATGGATAGGTTAGAGTACAGGTCGATAGTCTCTCGGATGCCCTGGTCCTCCGAGTTAACCGCTGCTCCACATTTCCCCCTGTCCGGGTCTTTAGAGCCGTCGGTGAAAAAAACGGCGTGTTGTGGCCATTATTTGTTAATAAAGTTGTTGAGAACTACAGCAGGGTTTTTTTTATTTTTTTAGATCTATGCCGAGGGAAGTGTGTGCTTGGATTGGCGCATGTTACATTTCAAACGGGAACTGGTAACATTTTGGAATATCCTGGATCGGAATTGCTTTGGTGATATTGGAATTTTTAGTACGGGCGAGAGTGAGGGGGAGGGGGCAGGCATTTTCCTCTTTGTAGGTGTGCGCCTGTTTCTTACTACCAGTTTTTCTTGCAGCAATTGTAACTTCGGGCCCAGGGGGTGAGCTTTACTCAGCATGACTTTAAGGAGGAATTTATCGGTTAGTTTTTCTCGTCTCACGGGTGGGGAGGTTTCTTCGCTTCTGCGAACAATATATTTGTCGGGGAAGAGGGAAGCAGACCGAGACACCGGCGACGAGCAACGTACTGGACCTTGTCCAGTTCGGCCAGATGTCCGGCCGCCGCCCCTTTGAAAAATGGTGCTCCGTAATCCAGAGTGGATCTGACAAGAGCTCTATATATTGTCAGCAGGATAGTAGGATGAGCTCCCCACTGGTATCCCGAGATAGAGCAGAGTATCTTAATTTAGCCTTCGCCTTTTCCTTAATCGCATGGATGTAGGGTTTCCAGAGAAGCTTTTGGTCGAGGGCTATTCCCAGCAAGGTAATCACTCCCTATCTCTTGATTTGTTTATCCTCAACGTTGATGGAGATAATCTGTGGGAGGATATTTCTGGTAAAGACCCCTAGCTTTACTTTCTGGGTATAGAGGGAGAGGCCTACTGACTCGAGATTTTCTGCCATCGACTTTAGGGCATTTTCCAGATTTGTTTTCACCTTCCCCCAGGAGGCGGCGGAGGAGTATATGACGCAGTCATCGGCATATACCAAGATTTTCGAGGGGGGGGGGGTATTTTTTATTACTTTTAGGAAAAAGATATTGAAAAGGATGGGTTCAAGGATAGAGCCCTGCGGCAGGCCTCTTCTGGCTACCCGGCTCTCACTGCCCATAGATATGGTCAGGTCTCTTTCGGAGGTGGCTTTCCTTATTAGACTAATTAAGTTCGGAGGGAGGTCCAGGTCACATAATTCCCCAGCCAAAATCTCGATTTGGACGGCGTCGAATGCCCCCTCGATTTATAAAAATAGCGCACCACGGACATGACGTCGAGCAAAGGCCAGATTTATGTCCGTCGTGAATATCCCCACACTGTCGAGAGGCGATCTACCCTTACGGAATCCCATCTGGTATCTGGAAAGAATTTTATTTCGTTCCCGATGCCAGTCGATCCTGCGGGCGATCACCCTCTCGAGCAGCTTCAAGGGACACGAGGCTAGGGATATGGGTCTGAACGTCCCCTTACCCGGTTTCGGAATTAATTATCCAACAAAGTTTCTCCACGCGTTCGGGAGGACTCCCTTAGAGTATGCTTCATTAAATATTTCTGCGAGGACGCGAATGCCCTCCTCTGGGAGGTTCGAGAGGACGATATTATTTATACCGTCGAGGCCTGGAGCCAATTTCTTGTTCTCCATCCGGATGGAGGCCGAGATTTCATGGGGAGTTATAGTTTTCTTAAAAATCTCCGGATAGATTTGTTTTTTTGCGAGCGTGTCGATTATACGATCGATCGAAACCTCGACAGGGGGGACATAGTTTATCGATAGCCTTTTGAACTGCTACTGAGTTGATATCCTTACCCATATTCGTTTTGCTGCCAAGGTGTCTCTTCTTAAACGATTTAAGAACTCCCCATATTTTACGGTTATCGGTTTGTGGGTTTAATGATGAGCAAAATTCCTGAAATTTTTTTTTTTCGTAGATCTAAGAATTTTTTTTAGATATTGCTGTTTTCCTACGGTACTCCTGGAAGCTCCCCTGGAGATTCCACGACTTATATTTTTTTAAAGCCTCCCTCCTGTCGTTAACCGCTGTAGCACATTTTCCGTCCACCACAGTGCCGAGGGATTGGAATTTTTCCTCCTGCTTGCTGGTCAAGCGCTCGCTTGCCTCAGGGAGGACTTGATCACCGATTCGAAATTCGCGTACCTCGTGTCAATGTCTGGCTCGAAGTTTTCCAGGTATCTGGCAAATATTTTCGGAGACGTAGTTTGAAAATTTCGGCCAGGATACTTTAGAAAGATATAGTTTATGCGCCAGAGGGGCGGAGTTTCGTGCGCGATTGCTAGTGAGATCTTTATTGGGAAGTGATCGCTAGTTAAAGGGTCTTCGAGTACTTCCAGGTGCAAATAAGGGAGAGTTCTACCTGGCAAATTGTCAAGTCTGGTGCTCTATTCGGGGTATTCGGTCTATTTATGATTGTCGGTTCTCCATTGTTCAAGATGCGCCAAAATAAGTTGTCGACTGTTCTATATAGGGTTATCACCGAGGGGTTACGGCGTTCTCCTCCCCAATCTTCGTGGAGGGCGTTAAGATCATCGCAGATCATCGAGTTTGGCGGGATAAGAGAGAGCAATTCCTCCCACTTCCTCTGGGATGTGTTCGTGCTTGGTTCTCTACAGATCGAGAAGAGATGGAAAGGGACCGCTCCCGAGGTGATCTCTGCACCGATAATTTCAAACCCTTTAATCTTTATGTGGTCTGTAGGCGAGATTCTATATGTTAGATTATTATTAATTCAAATTGCGAATTCGTAAAGTTAACTGCCCTGTGTGGCGCCAACCATGTCTCGGATAGGTACACCAGGTGGGCGTCAACTATTAGGGAGTGAATTTCCTGCCACTTGCTATTGAGGCTCCTGCAGTTCCACTGAATAATGTTCATCTTGGACATACAAGGGGTACTGAATTTAGATAGTTTGTTTCTTTTTTTTGTGTTTACTTATTTGTTTTTTTCCCTTATTAGATAAGAAGGCTATCCAGTCCTTCTATTATTTTTTTTCCTTGAATTTAAGGATGGGCTTTGAGAAGCAAGTGGCAACGGCTGGGGGGCAACGGATCAGTCTTCTGTATAGGAGATTAGCTCCTTTGAGGTCCAGTCTAGGATTTTCTTTTGCGTATTGATGTTAACCGGACTGCCGAGCAAGCTGTTGAGAAATGTCGGGATCGATTCGTTTCATTTGTCCTTGAGTTCATTAATATCAATCGAGGATTCCGGGAGACCTTCTACTATTCTATTTTCCTTCTCTTCGTTTGTTTGTGTCGCGGGGGGGGGGGGGGGCGGTGTGTTTACGCCACGATCGTTCGGAGTTCTGGGCGCGAAGGCTTCTCTGCCGGTGCGGGGGGGGGGGGGAGGACTCTGAGGGACTGACGCGAGTGTTCGTTGTGATTTCGGGCGGAAGGGGGTTCGTAGGTAGCCCGATTGTCTCTGAGGGAGAGACACGGTTGTTTGTGTGCTTAGTAGTGTAACGGATCTAGTTGGAAACCGCGACATTAATCGATAATGGAATTATGCGCGGCGCGCGATTTGTCCGATTCAAATATAAGTGATGCTACCGAGAATCAAATAGATATTATTAGACAGGAATGGTCACATGCGAGCTTTCTGTAGAAGAGGGTAATTCAGAAAGGCCCGCAAGTGCGCAGAACTTTCCCCAAGGATGGATGCCAGAAGTGAATACTTCACCCGAAGAAAAGGAATACAGTGGGAAAACGCAGGCTTGTTTTAGGGTCTGCAAAGAAAGGACCCAAATACATAAAATTAAGCAGACATCTTTGACCGAAGATCCTTCGGGCCACCAGCGGACTCAGCATCTACCCCGGCGAAACTCCACGAAGGAGGCGGGCTCCGGCCCACGACTGGATAATGCACCTACTGGAGGGGCCGAACCACCCCTACTCTTAGATATCGAGGAAGCACCATTGTCAAAAATCATCGAAAAGCAAATTTGTACAAATGATGAAAGAACAGAACTCGGTTGAATTTCGAGCTGTGAGCATCAACGCTCTTGAGTAAAAGTCTGTAACAATAAATTGAATATCAGTTGAAAACTTCAACCATAACGTCTTGTCTCTCCGAGTTTTCGGTTATCTCCACAAATACCGTAATAACACCCTCTTATAATTCCCTCGCACCGCGAGTCGAACACTTTCGTGCTCCACGGGCGAAACGGAGGGTGACAGACAGTTGACCGAATGCGAACTGTGAATCCTGGTCAACCTCACCTCGTTCGTTGTTAATTTGTAGATCTTTCTGATCATCCGATGCATCTTCCCTTTGATTCCCTTTCCCAATATCTTTTCCAACATTAGCTCCCTGTCCACCTTACCAAAAGCCGCTCTGAAGTGCACCAAGGCCACATACAATTTTCCTCCTTTAACTCTCAATCTGTTGTTTATTAGGGCATTCAGAACGAAAACGTGATCTCGTGTTCCTCTGCCCGACCTTAATCCTGCCTGGCTCTCCCTCAGAATTTCGTGCTTCTCAATCCAGTTTCTCAGCCTGTTCGCCATAATCTCTGCAATTAATTTATAGCCAACATCCAACATCGAAATACCTCTGCAATTGCTCGCCGTGTTCTCATCTCCCGTCTTAAAGATTGGGTAGATTCGCGCTGTCTCCCATCCTCTTACCAGTTTTCCTTCTATCCAGATTTTGTTTATTATTTCTTTGAATTCTTATTATTTCCACAGTCCCGCTGCCTTTAGGACTTCTATTATCAATCCATCCTCCCCTGCTGCCTTTCCGTTCTTACTTCTTCTCAAAGCCTTCAGTTCCTTTCCGCTTATCTCCGCCTCGAGCGTTGTGTCAATTGACGTTTCTTCTCCCCAGTCTTTTCCGTGTTCCTTTCCAGTCCCTTATGCGTCGTCTCCGCCACCTAGTAACTGGGCGAAGTGTTTTATCCAATCTTCATTTTTTATTTCCTCCCCTTTTCGCTTTTTCCTCGGTCTAAAATCTGCGACCGCCGCCCACCATTCCGTCATGTCTCTGCTGTCTTTTATTCTACACCATTTTTTCTCAAACCAGTTCTTCTTAGCTTCATCATAAACTTTCCTCGGTATCTTTTTTCCTCTATTAACTCTTTCCTTGTACTATCGCTTCTAATTCTACGGAAAATTTTCAACTTCTTCCATACCTGAGCTCTCTGATCTCTGCATTCCTTCCCGAACCAACTGCGGTCACTACGCGTACCCTTTCGACTTTTTATTAAGCCCGTTTTCCTTGCCACGGTCAATATTGCTTCTTTCAGGGAGATCCATTGTTCCTCTGCTGTGACCCCTTCTTCTATTTTCCAATTCTGCGCTAATTCTCTCCCCAGTTCTTCCGCGTTGTCTGCTTTCCGTATTAGTTTTTCTTCTCCTTGTCTTGGGATTCCTGTGGAGCCTCCCAAAGTTTCCGAGTCATTTCCGTTCTTCATGTTGAGTATTACGACGACCGGCAGATGATCTGACTCGACCCTGGATCTGACTGATAATTTTCTGATTCTATTAGCCTCCCCATTCTCAACTTGCAAGATTAAATCAAGAACCGAGGCTCCTCCCGCGCCAATATATGTCAGCTTACCCGATTCATCCCCCCGCGTTCTTCCATTCAGGACCGTTATACCGTAAGTTTCACAAAATTTGAGAAGCCTGCGCCCTTCCCTGTTAACTACCTCGTCTTCTGACCTTCTCACTGTTACCATTTGCTCTTCCCCCTCTTTGACTGTAACTGCTTGTTCGTTACCAATTCTTGCATTCAAATCGCCCGCAATAATTACGCTAACTCCCCCCATAATACCTTCCTCCACCCAAGCTCTTAATTTGGCATCAATTGCCGTGAATCCTACATTATTATAAACCAATATTATCCAAGATTCGTTCTCTCCGTTCTCTTTTATTTTAATAGTCATGCCAAACTCCCATACAATTACATCACATTTATTTTGTAAGTTTTTCCTTATCTCCACTAAGGTACCCCCACTGGCCTTGCCGGCTCTCTTCTCTCTTTTGGGTTCCTTTGTGCACTATGTAAAGCTTCCGTTTAAGTTTTTTTTTATTATTTTTCTCTCTTTTTTTCTGTAGCCAAGTTTCTGGCAAAATTATAATCTCAAACCCTTTTAGAAATGCCCAAGCTTTCCAAATTTGACTCACTCCAGCAATATTCCATGTTATTAATTTAATGTATTTCCGTTCTCTCTTCCCCTTCTTTCCGAAACGACCCTCTAACCAGCTTACCGTCTCTGTCATTCCAGATCCACCAAATTCCGTCTCTGTATATTTTCTGATAACCTACCCTAACTTCTATGCGTCTCCTGTGAAGTTTATTAGCTTAGCATTCCAACCATCTCTGAACCTCAATCTCTACATCCGTCAGAATGTCGCTTATCCACACTTCAGACCCCTTAAGGTCACCTCTTTTCCTCATTATCTTAAGTTTTGTTTCCATCGAGTTGAGATCAATTAAGCATCCCTCCCTGTTTCTGAACATGCTTTCAATTTTTGGTAGGATCCCGAATCTTTTCTTTATCCACAACGCGATGTCTTCTGCCGTCTTGTTGTCGTTTCCTGTCACCCTGAAGCCTTTGAGAAGTATTCCTTTTTTATTTCTCCTCCTCTGGGCCATTTCCCGGTCCATGTCGTCCGCCAACATGCGAAGTGGTATCGGGAATTCTGTCTCCCTTCTTTCTCCGTCGGAGTTTCCTTCGGCTGCCAGGTCGGTGTTTCCTCTGGGTGCCAGGTCTGATTTCTGTTCCCTCCTGTGCACGCCATGTCTGTGATGCTGATTCCCTCTCGATTCAGTTGACGCCTCGCTGATCGTCTCCAGACTTAAGTCGTCCAGCCCAGTCGTATTATATTTCTGCGTTGTATTGTATGATTACGTCCCCGCACTTTCTCCTTCCTTTCGGTCCTTTGCCTTTGTGAGGTTATGAATTATACTCAACAGCAGAAGTCGTTTCTCGTCCCATCGTATCTTGTCTAGTACCCGCTGCTCACTCATAACTTTCAACGCTTTTTCCTGGTCCATGGCGTCACGTTGCCTCTGCACACACCACTCGCACTGGCTTCCCTCATCCGCATCACATTCTTCTTTGATTTTATTAATTTCTTCTTTCCACCAATCTCTCATACCTCTTTCCGACTCCGATATCAATCCTCTAAATATTCTAAGCATTTTCCCCTCTGAGTTTTTAATCTCAGTCATCCATGCTATTACAGCATTCTGTGCAGAGTCCTCAGGAACTGCAACTTTGTTGTTATTTTTGTCGCTTCGTCCCGGTTGCTCAGAGGCCTCATCCTCGCTGTCCAGTTGAATTTCATCCTTATCTTTGGTGCTAAACACCGTGACATCCAAGGCGTTCCCATCGTCGCTGTCGTTAACCCAACCTCCAGCGCCAGCTCCACTCGTGGGGTCATCTATCACCTCGACAGCATCATCGTTGTTTATGACGTCCGTCGCACGTCTCGGCATAGGCGAATGCCCCACTGCACCTTTACTTAAGAAAGGATCAAACCCGTTGTGTTTTACTACAAATTGGTCCAGGGTATTTAACTCCTCTCCTATCTTCACGGCAGTCACTCTCCCCGAACTGCCACGCGTCTTCTTCTCTGCACTCGGCGCCGCCATCTTCCCGGTGCCGGCCCATGTAGGTTTTGCCGATAGAACGGACGCGGCCGATGGTTGGGCTAATGTTGGCGTGGCGATTGTCGAATCCCAACGCTCGGCCAATGTTCGGCCAAGTATTGGTTCGCCAGTGGTTGGTTTGACAATTTGCGGCCAATGCTTGGCCGCATTCGATTCGCCAATTCTTGGTTAGTCGATTTGAAACCAATGTTCAGCCGAGTATTTGCTAACCATTGGTTAGTTTGAAAATTGGGGGCCAATGCTTGGTCAAGTATTGACTCGCCAATAGTTGGTTTGTCGATTTAAAGCCGGTGTTCGGCTGAGTAGGAACTCACCAAACATTGATTTTCCGATTTTAGGCCATTGTTCAGCTGAATACTGATTCGCCAATCGTTCGTCGGTTGATGCTTAATCCCACGAACCATCGGTCTGCCGATTTTAGGCCAATGTTCGACCGAATATCATGTTGCCAATCGTTGGTTTACCGATGTGACGCCAACATTGGACCATCAATTATCGGCTTTCGCCGCTAGATGGCGCGAACCCAAGTTGTTTCTCGCAAGTGAAAGTGTACCCGAGCGTCAATATAAGAGCATGCGAAATGCCACCTTTTTTAACTTTCGCAAAGTATGCTTATTATTTTTGGATTGCGTACTCGGTAGTCAATAAATGCATTGACATACCGATACACAACATGTGTTACCAATATATTGGACAGAATATGATCGCTTTGAGAGTTGTCGCAGGAGAAAATATGTAAAATATAATCTCTTGCAGACATGCGAAGCATAAAATAGCGATGTTTTAACTTTTACATTATAAAAAAAGTATTGCTTTAAAATCACTCTCGCCACATATACGTAACCTATGGAGGGCCGACAATGATAACCAATTATCGGCCGATCCCCTTGATCCACTCTGGGGCCAATGTTGGGTGCTAATATTGGCAAGTACTTATCATCTAAGGCTCCGTCGATGATTGGGCCAACCTTGCTTGCCAATGTTGGCAACATCGGTACCAAGCTTCGCCCAACCATTGGCAACATCGGTACCAAGCTTCGCCTAACCATTGGCCACATCCGATCACCCTACAAAGGTTTGCCCATAGCGGTTGCTTTCACTTTACCCTAACGGAAATGAGATGACCATCGGGAGATTTCGATAGAGTAATGCACAATGTTCACAATTTAGACTTGCTCTAGACTCACGTGTAACCTTTATTTTAACGTCGTTTTTCCAGTAACCCTTGCAACCATCGTTGTATAGTTTCATTTATTTGATTTGTAGTTGCATGGGGATCGCTCGAGTCCATCAAAACAGAGTTGCACAATGGTTAAAAGTTTGAACAAAGCGATTGGTCTCGTTTTAGTATACTCGGAGTCTCGTCATAGTTATTGCAACTCGCAGATGTATGTCTAGTCAACCCTAGTGCGATTGCGACTACGATGCAACTCCGAATCTATGGTTGCACCAGTTCCGTTAGGGTATCTTCTTGCCTCGTTACGTAGCCTTCCTTCCTTACCGACCCAGTTTTGCCTGACAACCCCATCTGTGCGCTTTGCTGCCGAACCACACTATCGTCCACGTTGCTGCACAACTCTAACCTCTTCCTTTCCCCACCGAGGTTAATTTCCTCACTTTATCCACTTTCCCCGATGAATATCTTTAAAGCCACACTTCCACTTATGAATCAATAGTCCTTCTTTATTTTCTTCACGTTCATTACCTCTTCCACACTGATTTTCTCAAGATAACTTCCAGTTTGTGATCGCTCGATGCCACGCACGTACGCTCGCCTTCGCGCCCAAACCGGAAGTCTCCCGATCCAAAAATATATACCAACGGTCTGTGATCCGTCTCCAAAATGAAGCGACGACCGTAGACAAATTGGTGGAATTTTTTAACTCCGAAAATCAGGCCCAAAGCTTCCTTGTCCAACTGCGAATAGCCTTTTGCAGCTTTCGTCAATGTGCGCGAAGCAAAAGCTATCGGTCGTTCGAATCCATTCGAATATACAAGCGACAACATCGCGCCCAGGCCGAATGGAGACGCATCACAAGCGATCTTGACTGGCAAACTCAAATCATAATGAGCCAACAGTTCCGACTCAATAAGGCTCCGGTTTGCTGCTCGGAACGCTTCGTCAAATGTGTTATCCCAATTCCATGCTGTATCCTTCTGTAACAGCCTGTAAAGCGGGTTAACAACCTTCGAGTAATTTTTAACAAACTTTGAATAATAATTCAACATTCCAAGGAACGCTCTAAGTTGAGATAAATCCGATTGCACTGGCGCATCGACAATCACTTTGACTTTCTCTTTCGATACATGAATTCCTTGACTATTTAACAAGTAACCCAAAAACTCGACGCTGTCTTTACCGCATTGGCATTTGTCCTTTTTCACAGTCAGGCCGCAGTCTTCCAGTCGACGTAAAACAGCGCGAAGTCTCTCGTTATGAATCGCATGCGTCGGACCGGAAATCAAAATATCATCGAAAAAACAAACGACCCCTTCGAGACCGTTCAGAACTTGTTCCATTTCCCGTTGAAACAGCCCTGGTGCCGACGCAATACCAAAACAAAGCCGATTATACGCATGCGAAAGATCAATGCGAATTTGACCGTTACTCTCAAACCAGGAAAATCGGCGCTGCCCAATCGTTGTTCTCTACCGGCTCCATTACTCCAATTTCCAATAAACGGTTCAACTCAGTTTCAACTTTTTCTCGCATCGCATACGGTATCGGTCGAGGCTTGCAAAGTCCGGAGTCGCATTTTCCTTTAAGTGAATTTGGAACTTCCGCTTCGACTATTTACCAAGCGAGTTGGTAAAAACGTCATCAAACTCGTTAATAATTTCATCGATGTCCCTTTGACTTGAACTATTCACCCAGTTGATGCCCGACTTTTCTTGCCATTCCTTTAGTTCTGATACTGGTACTGCGAGTTCACAGATCCACGTTCGCCCCATAAGCGGCGGACAATCACCCGGCAAAACGACCAATTCCAATTCCGCGAACTTATTTCCGTATTTGACTACCTCGTTAATCACGCCCAACAGAACAATTATCACCCACAATTACCGCGCAACAGAGCAATTAACAAGTCAATTACCTGTCCCGGATGCGATTTGAAAATACGACTAGGCTTCCCCAACGGAATCGCTTGTAACTTGACTTGCTTCTCAAAAAATTTCTCTGAAATTGCAGCCACATCCCCGACCCTGTGTCGACATCACACTCAACCTCGATACCCTCGATCAATATCTTTACTTTGATCGGCCTGATACTAAATATTGCTTCCGTAGACTGCTCATCATTTCCGTTAACTTCGCCTTGTAAATGGAAAAGGTCGTCAACATCACCACAATCGTTATCAGTTTCGCCGATGAAGTTATTGCTGTTATTATTCCGCTGTCCTTCGTTCCCGTGACTTGAACTAATCTGTTTGTTTACTTTGCCTACCTGCGCAAGGTGTCCCTCAGTCTTACAAATATTACATTTATATTGTCGATATATACATACGGATGCCAGTGAAATAATTAACTCAATATTACAGAGCGGAGAAACAATGTTATTTATTGAAAGACAGAAATAATATATGGCCCACTGTAAGCACGAGTTCTCGTAGCACGCCATGAGCGAAGACATCCGTCGGAGCTTGACCGGATGCGCATATGGCCGTATGATATAGCAGGATGCCTACAGGTGTCGCTGATAAGCGAGTTTTTGGTTCATGAAAACGCATTTAATATACTACATATTTGAGCGCAGATATTCTATCTGTTCTACATAAACGGCTTTGGGCAGCAGTGTGCTAAAAGCCGTCGTAAAATTTCGAACCCGACCCATCGTTTTATTAACCCATGGCGTTGGCTAAAAATCCCTTCGCACTTAAGACGGATGCTTGAAAAAAAAACAACAATTATAATTTTTTTGCAGTATCCAGTAGGTAGGCGTTCGTAGGTAGCGTGTGCGATGCGTATCCATTGCGATTTTGACATTTATCACTAAAATCATTGTACCGTTAATCTTTATGCTAGAATATGCAAACCTATTCAGGCATTCTATACGGAAATTTCATTCAACCGTGGATACCTTTAATATTTAGTTATAACGATTTTGGATCTAAACTTCGCTAGAAATTTTCGATACAATGAGGTTGGCCATGATTCCTAGTTTGCATTCGGTCAACTGTCTGTCACCCGAAACGGACTCTCGCGCCATCTCGAGCGAGGAAATAATAGAACGGCAAAAAATTCTACGTTACAGTAGAGATGCCGATCGTAAAAAAAAGATCGATCTTAAGTACAGTCGAACCTCGACTATCCGAACACTCATTATCCGAACCGTGGCCGGTTCTGATAAAGTTTCTACTATCCGAATTATTGCGCAAAATTCTCGTATCCTTACATTGTTGCGCGTCAATACATTGTTGCGCGCTACAAACAACAAACCAATTCAAGGCCGCGCGAGCTCGCACAAACTCACGCAGTAATACCGTGAATGCACGTCAGTCGTATGCGCAGTATTTATTAGTTTATTAGCCGAGAAAAATACACGTATTCAACATTTATTTTCGTTAATCTATTAGTCTCGTAGTTTAATACGTTATGGATTCAACGTCCAGAGCTTCGATCTCTAAGCATAAGCCTAATGTACTTACGGCGGAAAAAAAAATTGGAAATTCGATAAAGGGGAGACCAGCACATTGTTAGCGCGCTCGTATGTTGTTTGCAAGTCAACGATCTCTGACATTAAAAAAAAAAATTAGTTGCGAAAAAACAACTCTCTTGCGCCAAGCGACAATTGTGAATTTCGTGATGAAGATTTGAAATTAACGTTGAACATCATAAAAATCAATGTATCACGTTATTCCTCAAATCTATATCATACAGTAGAACCTCGATTATCCGAACCAATTGGGGTCGAGACCAGTTCGGATAAACGATTATTCGGATAATCGAGTTATGAATAAAAAATATTATAATAATAACATACGTAATGAATATGAGTTTTTTTAAAAGTATAAATTCGCATACAAACATTATATATATACTTTGGAGCATATTATTAAACGCTTACTTTAAGCATTATTCTTGATAAAGTGGTAAATTTTTGGTTGTACAAACGCATGATACAAATTTGCATACGCCTGCAACAAAGTAACGCTCAACGATATGTAACGAAGAAATTTTGCGGCATGGTTCGAATAATAAAGTTTCGGATAAAATAAATTCCTGTTCGGATAATAAAAGTTCGGATAAAATAAAATACAGTTCGGATAATAGAAGTTCGGATAAAATAAATTGCAGTTCGAATAATCGAAGGTTCGGATAATCGAGGTTCGGATAATCGAGGTTCTACTGTAATTATTAAAAATATATGGGTACAGTCATTTTTTAAATGTGTATCGCGCTATATTGTTTAACACAGCTTCACTGTTCTGTTATCTGAATTTTCGTTAATTCGAATGAGCTCCGGTCCCAATTGCATTGGATAATCGAGGTTCTACTGTGTATATATTTAATATTGAAGGGATTTTATTCACGGTTATAAGTTCAGAATGATTAGATTTTAAGTGAAGGTTTTAAACTGGACAAGACAATTTTGGATGCTACCTTTTTCTATTGTATGGAACGCGATACAGGGTTATCTCACTCTCTCGCACGTCACTGTCGATGCATGACTCGCGAAGTTTCTGTATCACGCTCACTCACTGTTTTCTCCCGACCTATCCTAATACTTTAACGCGCACTGATGCGCGTTAAAGTATTAGTAAAGTAAAGACTAACGATAACTGAAATAACATTGACCGACACGAATATATATTGACCAAGAACATTTTTTAACTTACCAGGATAACGAATAAATGTTGATAAAGGCACAGGTGCGGTTTGGGAGCCGGGCTGACGTTGGACCAACTATGACCGCCTAAGTTAGAAAGTTGACCGGACTCTGGTCGCCAACGTAGGCCCGACTACCATTTAACCTTGGGATGATAACATCGGCCCTACGTTGTCAAACGACGTTGCCCCAATGTTGGCTCCCGATGTCCAGCCAACGTTAAGTGAAAAATATTAATAAGCAATAAAATTTTTTTTTTATCGATATGTCCGATTTTTAAATGTTCTTTCATCATCCTGCAATTACTTTTTTCCAGTTTTTTCTCTTCATACATTGGAATTAGCAGAATAAATTTTTTCGTCCGCAATGGGGGCTCGAACCCGTGACCCCGAGACTACTAGCCGATGTTCTTATGCGCTTGACTATGCTCACCTTGAAAGTTTTTTTTCGAATCTTATATGTAAGGGATGAGCTGGGATGTTATTAAGGGATAAGCTGCATATCCACTGCATCTCCATCTAATATTAACTTACCAATTGCTTTAAATTGTCTAAGTTTTATTATTTCATTTTTGTATTCACACTTTAATTAATCGCATCGATGAAACTTAGGCTGTCTGCACTACAGTACTGTAAATAAAACTATAATAAATGGATCTGGAATAATAAAAAAGGATTCAGCAGTCGCGCAAATAAAAAAAATCATAGTTTATAAATATTTGGTGTTGGACGTTAGCTGAACGTCGTTAGCAGGTACTGGGCCAAAGTCGTTCGACGTCATGAACGAACGGCCACTTGATATCGGCAATCACGCATCATTACGACGTTACGCCAGCGCCGGCTCAACTCTGGTAAGCAGCGTTTTGCCAACTATTGAGCCCAACGTTGGAGTGGTTGTCAATCGACAGTTTAGCCGATGCTGGGCATTCGCCGAGATCTGACCATCGGCCGCCAACCTGCTGCCGACTAAAAGCTAATCGTCGGCCATACTCGGAGCGTCGGCCATCCGCACCTGGGCCGGATTATTAACAAATAAATATTGACAAATGAATATTTAAAAGAAATTTTTCGATCAAATTGAAATGTCCTTCCCAAATTTTAAGTACAGTCGAACCTCGACTATCCGAACACTCATTATCCGAACCGTGGCCGGTTCTGATAAAGTTTCTACTATCCGAATTATTGCGCAAAATTCTCGTATCCTTACATTGTTGCGCGTCAATACATTGTTGCGCGCTACAAACAACAAACCAATTCAAGGCCGCGCGAGCTCGCACAAACTCACGCAGTAATACCGTGAATGCACGTCAGTCGTATGCGCAGTATTTATTAGTTTATTAGCCGAGAAAAATACACGTATTCAACATTTATTTTCGTTAATCTATTAGTCTCGTAGTTTAATACGTTATGGATTCAACGTCCAGAGCTTCGATCTCTAAGCATAAGCCTAATGTACTTACGGCGGAAAAAAAAATTGGAAATTCGATAAAGGGGAGACCAGCACATTGTTAGCGCGCTCGTATGTTGTTTGCAAGTCAACGATCTCTGACATTAAAAAAAAAAAATTAGTTGCGAAAAAACAACTCTCTTGCGCCAAGCGACAATTGTGAATTTCGTGATGAAGATTTGAAATTAACGTTGAACATCATAAAAATCAATGTATCACGTTATTCCTCAAATCTATATCATACAGTAGAACCTCGATTATCCGAACCAATTGGGGTCGAGACCAGTTCGGATAAACGATTATTCGGATAATCGAGTTATGAATAAAAAATATTATAATAATAACATACGTAATGAATATGAGTTTTTTTAAAAGTATAAATTCGCATACAAACATTATATATATACTTTGGAGCATATTATTAAACGCTTACTTTAAGCATTATTCTTGATAAAGTGGTAAATTTTTGGTTGTACAAACGCATGATACAAATTTGCATACGCCTGCAACAAAGTAACGCTCAACGATATGTAACGAAGAAATTTTGCGGCATGGTTCGAATAATAAAGTTTCGGATAAAATAAATTCCTGTTCGGATAATAAAAGTTCGGATAAAATAAAATACAGTTCGGATAATAGAAGTTCGGATAAAATAAATTGCAGTTCGAATAATCGAAGGTTCGGATAATCGAGGTTCGGATAATCGAGGTTCTACTGTAATTATTAAAAATATATGGGTACAGTCATTTTTTAAATGTGTATCGCGCTATATTGTTTAACACAGCTTCACTGTTCTGTTATCTGAATTTTCGTTAATTCGAATGAGCTCCGGTCCCAATTGCATTGGATAATCGAGGTTCTACTGTGTATATATTTAATATTGAAGGGATTTTATTCACGGTTATAAGTTCAGAATGATTAGATTTTAAGTGAAGGTTTTAAACTGGACAAGACAATTTTGGATGCTACCTTTTTCTATTGTATGGAACGCGATACAGGGTTATCTCACTCTCTCGCACGTCACTGTCGATGCATGACTCGCGAAGTTTCTGTATCACGCTCACTCACTGTTTTCTCCCGACCTATCCTAATACTTTAACGCGCACTGATGCGCGTTAAAGTATTAGTAAAGTAAAGACTAACGATAACTGAAATAACATTGACCGACACGAATATATATTGACCAAGAACATTTTTTAACTTACCAGGATAACGAATAAATGTTGATAAAGGCACAGGTGCGGTTTGGGAGCCGGGCTGACGTTGGACCAACTATGACCGCCTAAGTTAGAAAGTTGACCGGACTCTGGTCGCCAACGTAGGCCCGACTACCATTTAACCTTGGGATGATAACATCGGCCCTACGTTGTCAAACGACGTTGCCCCAATGTTGGCTCCCGATGTCCAGCCAACGTTAAGTGAAAAATATTAATAAGCAATAAAATTTTTTTTTTATCGATATGTCCGATTTTTAAATGTTCTTTCATCATCCTGCAATTACTTTTTTCCAGTTTTTTCTCTTCATACATTGGAATTAGCAGAATAAATTTTTTCGTCCGCAATGGGGGCTCGAACCCGTGACCCCGAGACTACTAGCCGATGTTCTTATGCGCTTGACTATGCTCACCTTGAAAGTTTTTTTTCGAATCTTATATGTAAGGGATGAGCTGGGATGTTATTAAGGGATAAGCTGCATATCCACTGCATCTCCATCTAATATTAACTTACCAATTGCTTTAAATTGTCTAAGTTTTATTATTTCATTTTTGTATTCACACTTTAATTAATCGCATCGATGAAACTTAGGCTGTCTGCACTACAGTACTGTAAATAAAACTATAATAAATGGATCTGGAATAATAAAAAAGGATTCAGCAGTCGCGCAAATAAAAAAAATCATAGTTTATAAATATTTGGTGTTGGACGTTAGCTGAACGTCGTTAGCAGGTACTGGGCCAAAGTCGTTCGACGTCATGAGCGAACGGCCACTTGATATCGGCAATCACGCATCATTACGACGTTACGCCAGCGCCGGCTCAACTCTGGTAAGCAGCGTTTTGCCAACTATTGAGCCCAACGTTGGAGTGGTTGTCAATCGACAGTTTAGCCGATGCTGGGCATTCGCCGAGATCTGACCATCGGCCGCCAACCTGCTGCCGACTAAAAGCTAATCGTCGGCCATACTCGGAGCGTCGGCCATCCGCACCTGGGCCGGATTATTAACAAATAAATATTGACAAATGAATATTTAAAAGAAATTTTTCGATCAAATTGAAATGTCCTTCCCAAATTTTGGATGAATATTCAAGTCAGAATCGAATGATGATGATCGACTTCCAAAATGAACGTCCTTCCCAGATGCTGGATGAATATTTGAATTACCCAGATAGAAAAGTGACGGCACGGGATCCACTCGGCACTAGCACGGGAACGCACGCCGTGCCGGCACAATGCAGACATGTATGTCCGCATGTGACGATATTGTGATGGCACGGCATTTTGATACCAGAAATCTGCTTGCACGGTTACAATTCGTCGTGGAGCTTTACAGCGAGCTGGAATTGTGCAAGCAGACTTCTGGTATCAAAACCCCGTGCCGTCAGAATACCGTCACATGCGGACATACATGTTTGCATTGTGCCGGCACGGCGTGCCGAATGTTACGGCACGCGTTTCTTACTCTGCAGAATCGAATGATGACCGATTTCTAGAAATCAACGTCCTTCCCAAACGGTTGATTTTTGCTGTATAGTCACTTCTGTACATCAACCTAACGCCCTGAAGGCTAATTATTACCAATGGATAATTTATCCATTGTTTTATTATTTATTCATCAACCCTTTGGGGTTCATGATTTAAATAACATTATGTTTCCCCAATATTTATTTTTAGCGATTTAATAAGTTTCAAATATACTGGTTACTTAACCATTTGCTTGACCTAATTATCTGTGAAATATTTCCAGAAAATGCGGAGGACGTAACAGTGCAAAAACAAGCAGTGCTCAAGCAGAGCACATACTTCATTTGCAGCATATACCGGTAAGCTTATAATTATTATTTATTTATTATTCAAATTTACAGCCAAAATCACGATTAAATTTTGCCACAGAGAAACCGATTAAAATTAAATTCAAGAAATATTTCTTCTATTATTTGTCGAGGTTTTAATAGATCCATTATTCGGAATGAGGGGGGGGGGGGGGGGGGCTTCGTCCTGTGAATCATTTCGCTAGTACACGTTCTAGCGCCAGATAAGAAAGTCAAAACCTGCACAGCAATATTGTCCAGTTTCAAAACAGCCGAGCCAAACTTAAATCCGACACGACGCATTGTTGATTTTGAACAAAGCTTCATTTATGCGTTGAAAAAGACTTTCCAGATACTGAAATTCTAGAATGCCATTTTCATTTTGCCCAATTCGTCTGGAAACTCATACAATCGCTCGGAGTACAACCGCACCCTAGCAATTTGACGAACCGCAAACGGACCGAAAAATGGACATGTCCGTTGGGAACAAAACGGACTGTACATTTTTTGTTGGCATGTGGTCTTTTATCACCCATTCAACAGTTGGATTGGTGACCGTTCAAATCTTAAGTTCAGTACATGGATGGACAGATGATTGTAGTTCCTTTATCAAATTATTAATTTATAGATCTTGGGCAAACGGAGCGCTGCAGCGCTAACAAACCTCCGCTCGCGTGCGTGATTTTTTTGTCTCCTGCTATAAAAAGTTAGTGATAATTCCGGGTCCAGACTTCAGTAGATGGATGGATGACCGTCCAAATCAACAGTTTAGTAGTCGGATGAGTGACCATTCAAATGGAGAGTTCGGTCGTTTGATAGGTGAACTTTCAAAATGAAAGATCAGTAGACGGATCGATGACTGTTCAAACCGAAAGTTTAGTGGTCGGATAGGTGACCGATCGATTCAAAAGTTCAATAGTTGGATGGGTAACAGTTCAAATCGAGATTTCCATAAATGAGTCGAATGGGTGACCGTTCAAATAAAAAGTTTATTAGTTGGATGGGTGATGATTCAAATTTAGAGAGTTCGTTAGTTCGATGAGCGACTATAGTTACTTTACCAAATTATCATTCTAGGGATCTCGATCAAGGGGGGCACTGTAGTGCTGAACAAACCTCCGCTCGCGCGCGACAGCGCGCGTGATTTTTTTGTCTCCCACTATAAAAAGTTGGTGACAATTCCGCATCCAGAATTCAGTAGATGGATGGGTGACTGTTCAAATGTAAATTTCGGTAGTTCCATGGATGGACGGTCAAAATGAAAGCTTAGTAGATGGATGGAAAACTGTTCAAACGGAGAGTTTAGTAGTCGGATAGGTGACCGATCAATGCCAAAGTTCAGTAGTTGGATGGGTGAATGCTCAAATTGGGAGGTCAATAGATGGATAGGTAACGGTTCGAATAGGGATAGGTGATCTTTCAAATCAACAGTCCAGTAGTTCGATGAGTGACAGTTAAAATGAAAAGATCATTAGTTGGATGGGTGACTGTTCAAATTGAGTGTTTAGTAGTTGGATGGGTAACCGTTCAAATCAAGAGTTCCAAAGTTGAATGAGTGAATGTTCAAATTGGGAGTTCAATAGATGGACAGGTAACGGTTCAAATCGGGCATTTGGTAGATTAATGGATGACCGTTCATTTGAATAGATATCCCGATATAGATCGCCGAGTTCGTGCATCATTGGTGTTACGTCCTGCGAATTTTCCCGATGTATTCATGATCATTTAGGTCAGGAAGATGGTTAATTAACCAGTATATATTGAAAGGTATTAAAATCGCTAAAAATAAACATTGACAAAACATAATGGAGTAATAGGAAATATATATGAAGGTTGGACGTATTTTGGGAAAGTTATTAACAATCAGTTCGAGACGTAAAATAAAGTCAAGCATGGGAAATAAATATTGAGTCATATCGTCATGACAAAATTTAAAAGTAAAAGTTAAGTAAAATTATAAGAAGAGATAAATATAAGAATCATATAAATAAACAAACAATCAAACAGAGATAATGGATAAAAACACATAAAATAATAGAAAATAGGGAAGAAATATAAAATCATAGATCCGAAATTTCAGGGAACTAATCAAATAAATATTAAGTTAAAATAAACATTTATGTCAACTATTGTTAACTAACTAAATTTTATATCCATAAAATTCGCGATAAAATTTAAGTATTAATAAATTCAGATGTCAAAATTATTGTATAACTACGAAATTAGGAATATATACAATTAGTCAATCAAAGACAGGAATAAGGTGATGAAAGTGTGGAGGCGTTGCACAGGTGTAAGAGCGGTGACCCGGGGGTGTCCGGCACCGAGGTTATTTACTGGCGACTGGGGCAAAGACCAAAAGTTTTGTAATACTCTGAGAGTAATTAATCGCACAATCAACTTAAAAATGTTCAAATATCAATATTTCATTTAACTCAGTCCAATAAACAATTCATATTTTCCGAATCATTTCATAGAGCCTAAGTATATTTTTCCTGGAAATTATTTCATTATCGAGATTATCCATCTACGTCGAATAAAATCTGGGAAGGACGTTCGTCTCCGAAAATCGATCATCATTCGATTCTTATTCGAATACTCATCCAGAATTTGGGAAATACCTTCTAATACGATATCGACATTCATCATTCGTCAATTGATTCATTCGATCATTCATTCCGAGGTAAATCCATTTAAATCACATCATAAGTTTGAAAAATTATCATCTCCATCTTAAACATGCATTTCTCCTGAATATTCACTTGTCAATATTTATTCATCAACATTTATTCGTTAATCTTGAAGGTTAAAATATTATCCTGGACAATATATATTCGTGTTGGTCAATTTTATTTCAGCTATAGAAGTGCGGGCTAAAGTATGGGGATAGGTCGGGAGGAAACAGTGAGTGAGCGTGATAGAGATACGTCGTGAGTGCGTCGAGGGTGACGCGTGAGAGAGTGAGATATCGTGTATCGCGTTCCATACGATCGAAAGAGTTAGCAGCCGGAATTTTCTTGTCCAATTTAAAATTGTCATTTAAAATCTAATAATTCTAAACTTTTAACCGCGAATAAAATTCATTCGATATTAAATATATACACTCTACGCCCTATCTCGAATTATTTTCCGAAAGGTTAGGTTCAAAACAGGGCTAAATCCTCGATAAAGCGTCATCCCCGAATAACGTGTAAAGGGAGGGTGTACATTTTCCTTGACCGAGATGGAGTGAAAATTGATGATCAGGACAAAACATTGGCATAGTCTGCATCCCACTAGAGTCATCATTCTATTTTTTGTGTGTTATTCCATAATTTGATGTGTCTGAGGTACTTGATTATTCTTATCACAGCCTTCGAATGAATAGCAGCATCGTATTTATCGAGATGCTGCTGACTCGGCTTACGGCTTACAAAAGCAATATTGGGCCGTGTGACGATTGTTGCGAATAAATATCAGACTTCCTACAGCTTTACGACATGGTATTCTCTCGTTACTGTATCGAGTTGTAGAAAGATTCATAATGTGTGTGGACCACCTAGTACTCTGTTCGATTCCGCGCCCTCAAGATTAAATCGTTTCATGGTACCTTCTATATACGTTTTTTGACGAATCGTGATCGTTCCACTTTGAAGATCCCTAGTGATCTCTAATCCTACAAAGTACATTGGCATGATCGTTCTCATATCGAATTCTTCTTGAAGATGGAAAATCATGTAACGCTGTTTTGCTTTTGGAAAATATCGGCCCATCGTCCACGTATAACAACAGTAAAATTTCGTCACTTGACGTTTTGTTGCAAAAGATGCATTGATCTGCGCTGTATTTAATAAACGTGACGTTTCTCATGAAAGTGCAAAACTTCTTGTTTCAACAACGTGATGCCTGTTTCAGACCGTACTGATACTGTTTCAGAACGTGATACTGTTTGAGACCGTAAAAAGATTTTTTGAGTCAGCAAACTATCGGCGAGTTGACTTCCAGAACTTCAAGTAAGTTCATGTACACCTCATCCTTCAAGTTTCTGTTCAAAAACGCCGTCTTTACCTGTAGCGGTTTTATATTTCGAGTTAATATGTTTAGCCGCAGGAAACTCAAGTTCAAATTTTTTATCTAGATTCTCGCTAATCTATGAGCCTTCAACACCTTCCGTGCGAACGTTCACGCTTTCACAGTCGTGGTTCAGCCGCTGCACCCGCCACGCGTGTGCAACGGCCGTCTTATCGCGTGTAGGAATACTGTGTCGTCCGGAGCAATTGGCAAGGGCCCTGCTTCCGTCAGGCCCCATACGGCAATTCATTTCAGAGTCCTGACACTGTTCGACGTTCATACTTTCCTTCCATAGTTGCTTTCGTATAATAAACCTAAATTCAATATTATTCCGGCTTTTACTTTTCATCAACCTCGACCATACCTAAAAAACTATTACATACGTCAAATTGCCGAATCAAGAGACGCGGTAGCGTCTCGATGTCAAGTACTTAAAGCTTTTTAACGAGTTGGGCAAGACACTACCAAGTAAGACTGTCAAAAGACGCGGTAGCGTTTCGACGCCAAATATAAAAAAAAAAAAAAGATTTTTAAGCGAGTTGGACGAGACGCTACTAAGTAAGACTACTCCAATATGCCGGAAGTGGATTATTGGTTCTCGATTTTCTGGGAAACGAAACATCGACTTGGAATTCCGACGACACTTTTACAGTATCAATCGGACACAAGTTTGCCAACTCGCCCAGTTACGATTATAACTGTTCGGTAGATGCTGAGATGTGGGCATCGTGGCCCTCTCGGGGTTCGAAAATATTATAAAGTGTGATGTGATGTGATGTGATCGCGTCTACTGGCGCATGCGTCCGCCAGCTGGCCGTCTTCCATCTCTCTCGGATGTTCGCATCAGCGCAGCACTTTCTCTCTTTCTATTTTACGATCGACGTTAATTGCTCGTAAAAAGATTTTATTTTTTTTATGTAACGAATATTGATATTTGCTGAAAACTAAGGAAACAAACTTGCTTTGATCATATGACATGTAATTGAAGAAGTCGAAATAAATTTAAAAATGTGAGAGTGTCGCAAAAAATCGGGCATCATAAAAGTCAATAAAAAATAACTTTCGTGTAAAAATAATGAAAAAACATCGATAAAAACGCCCGTAAATGTCTCTAATCTTATAAATATAGTATAAATTATTAAATGTATTTTTCTATTTTCTTTTAATTAAGTGTCGGACGTGTAAAATTAATTTCCGCGATCTTTTTATGGCTAACCTATTTTTGACGTTTCGTTTTATTTTTGAAATTTAGTTAAAATATCGATTTTACCAGTTAATTGGGATTATTGAACTAAAACAAAAAACTGAGTCCACATTTTTCAGTTTTTTTTTTTTTTTAATGGAATCTACGCTCTGCCAGCGAAACATGAACTTATTCGTGTATCCAAATCGAGGAATAAATCTTTAACTAATGAAGTTGGCATTCTATTTGAGACATTTCCTCCTGTCGATGTACAATTGAAGGTTTGCAGTGAAAATTTAAATTATTTATATGTACTTGTTGCATATAGTGGCGAAAGGCATATACAACTCCACATACAGATGCCCTCGATGCTTTGGAACTTCAGATGCACTCTGACACACTGCGTCAGAATGAAAAGATGTCTTTATCCACGATGCGAGAGAGATAATTTTTTTCAACTGCGCATGATGAAACCATCTCCTGATCCTGACGCAGTTGCCTTCGAAAGTTCCGAGCATCAAGGGCAGCTACTCAAGGAGTCGAAGGTGCCTTTTGTCACCATAAAATGTTACACGAATATATTTTTTGTAACCCATGTATGGAAAGTGCTGCTTTATGTAGGAGTCGGGAGCGACATAAAGTGGCGTTTTTCGAGAAGGCTTTACATAAATACCGGAAGCGTTCCACAAATACTCGAAGCATGTCGTAATGAGTATTTACGACACGATTCGAATATTTATGCAACGCATAAGCGTATCGAAAATACTGTGCGCATGCGCACATCCGTACGTTCGCGTCGCACATCCGCTCGATCGCATTCACCATTTTCTATCGTTTCGCACTGAACGTGTTTCGATTCCGCGTTTTTAGCCGTCGCAGTCTTTCAATGATATTAAATCAGAGTTATAAAAATTGCAATGTATAAACAATGCATTGTATATTTAAAAAAAAATGAATAATTTACTCTGGTAAATTATTAATTTTTTTAAAGTAAAAGTTTACTCTGGTAACA
Source organism: Amblyjoppa fuscipennis (assembly GCA_963575735.1). Classification (NCBI taxonomy): domain Eukaryota; kingdom Metazoa; phylum Arthropoda; class Insecta; order Hymenoptera; family Ichneumonidae; genus Amblyjoppa; species Amblyjoppa fuscipennis. The sequence goes on along the minus strand of OY754492.1, from coordinate 7,723,484 downwards.
GACCTAATGAAAATGAAACAACTTGACAGTTATTTATTGTGGGTATAATATTTGTGAAATACTAAATTCACGTTTTGCCGAAATGAATAAAGTAATTTTCAAGACGACAAATGTTTGTACATATACGAACACATCGAGTCACATTTTTTTCAAATTGACCAAATATACATTCAAGTCAAAATATTATACCTTTTGTATGGTGACAGTATATACTAGGGTGTCCCAAAAAAAATCTCTCGGCCGTTGATGAAAAAGTCGAAATATATGCAGAAATACATTTTGGTGGAAGGCGGGCTCTGTAGCTAATTTTTTAGAGGTCGCTTATGCGAGATTTGTATTTTAAAAAATGTACTAAATTTACTGAATGCTATTCATTTTTGAAAAATATATTAATAATTACCGTCGGTCATGGTTAACTGTTAACCACCATCCAATCAAGTATTAAGCATATTGAACGTTGAACATCACGCCAACTAGGCGGAATATTGCTGCTCTTGTACGTCAAAGTGACAGAACAGGAGGGGAAAAATAAAAGACATATAACCGACATAATCGAAATGTGTTTTAATTGATTCTTTGAAGGAGATAAAACATTGTGCGTGATGATGACAATAAATTACTAATGTTATTTACTCTAAAATCTAAAATATTTTCCTTTAATTACTCTAAAATATTTTTCTTTAATTCGTAATGTTTGTTTTTCTTAAATATTTATTATCACTTTTTGGAAATGGCTTTCAGAATGTTTTGTTTGCATTCGGATATTGTTGCCGATAGCTTTTAACAACTTACAAAAGATATTGCTTTTCCTCTTCATTGTTCATCATTGAATTATTATATTCCTGTATGAGGGAGACTCCTCACTCGGCAATATCGCTGTCATATTCTTGAACACCGTTTGGCATTTTTGGAAGCATTCATCGTCTTCCCACAGCTCCGGTGCTTTCCGATGAAATTTGTACGACAGCTTGAACTGATTAAATAAGAACACTGTTCTTATTTGATCAGTTCGAATTGTGGTACAAATTTCTTTAGGAAGCACTGGAGCTATGGGAAAACGACGAATGCTTCCAAAAATACCAAACGGTATTCAAGAACATGACAGTGTTATCCGCAAGCGTATATCTTTTCCCAGGCTCGAATCATTTTTTGTCGTACATATTAAATCTAAGAAAAGACTTAGTCCCGACGAGAACGCGACGCGCTACCCCCTCCGGGGGACGCCCAGCCAACGGCAAGCTACCGTAGCTCGAGCGCTCGCGCTACCCCCTCCATGGGACCCCGACCCAATAGGCGCGCCGCGGCGGTAGGACCCTCGGCGGCTACTTAAGGCCGACACGACGCGCTGCTAACAGCATTCGATGGCTCGCGGCTGTGAAGGCCAGTCCTTCCAAGCTACCTAGTCCGGCGGTGTACAAACGTACTCCGTGCAGTTTCAATAAAACTAGCTACCGTCTTCCCGCAAGACTTTTCGTATTTCGAGTTCATTCTTTTTCGTTTAAATTCTCGTTTACCCACCGGTATCCCGCTGCCTACATGCCGGTGCAAAGGAATAAGGCATATCGAGAGCGCCAGGCCCGACGTCAAGCATTGGCTCTCTAGCCGGCAGTCGTCGACGAGACGGCACCAGAACAACCCGCTCCGGCGCAACCTGCGACTCCGAGAAAAGTGGAAGCCGAGACACCCGAGGAAATGGTAGAGGTGCCAGCGGGCTTTCGGTACGCCGTGGTGGAGAAGACGGAGAGATCTTTTATCTCTTCGACAGCCCGTGGTTGAGTTTCTATCCGCCTACGCCGTCCATGGGAGCAACGAGAAGTAGACCCGGAGCAGCTAGCAGCGAACAACCCGAAAGATCCACTCCCTGTCCTGCGCCAACGGTCTCGAGCGGCTGTAAAGCCCCGAACCGACTCGCGGTCGGCTCATACGTCGTCAATAGCGTCGAGAAAGACGTGCATCGCTGGTACGAGTGCGTTACGCACGTTTCGCCGGTGAAACGCCCGATACCTCGTCCCCGGCCCCCTATACACGGGAGACGAGTACCGAGGCCTAGTTCGCGAGTAAATTTCGACGTCGCTTCAGAAGCGTTCATCCGGAGGAAGACGGCACCGGCTTGTCCGGCGGCTCCTCAACAGCGTACCGAGAAAACGAGTGGGCGTTCGCCCAAGAATCCCGCAGAAGAGCAAGTGAAGGGTCGGAGACCCGGCTCGACTTCCGCTACGCTTCGACCGATTCCCGGAACGCGAGGCCTTGCCGATCCGCGTTGTCTCTCCGCTCGAACAGCGCCGCGCGCCGAAGCGGGTTCGGAGCGTAATCGTCGTGCCGCCGAGCGCGAGGCCGAGGAACGTTCGCCGACGCCTAAATTTCTAGCCCGGGATCGCGACGACTGTTTGCCGCGAGAGCACGAGCTCGGACACACCGATTCGAGATTCTCGTCAACAATGATATTGGCGACCAAGGAGTCCTCATACATAAATATAATAATTCAATGACGAATAATGAAGAGGAAAAGCAATATCTTTTGCAAGTTGTTAAAAGCCATCGGCAACCATATCCGAACACAGAAAAAAAATTCTGAAAAGCATTTCTGAAAAGTAATAATAAATAAATAAAACAAAAATTACGAAATAAAGAAAAATATTTTAGAGTAAACAACATTCCTAATTTAATGTGATCAATACGCACAACGTTTTATTTGTTTCAAAGAATTGATTAATAGTAATTTGTATGGGAAGGGCGAAGAAAAGGAGTTCTTGACGAGTGTGAAAATGCCACACGAGCCGAAGGCGAGTGCGGCATTGGGTTTGTACGCATGCGCCGTATTTTTCCCGCACGCAATGCGAAAAAGTGCCTTTCTGCGCACACTTCACAGGAACGGACAGCGGCATTTTACGTGCATGAGTTAGGAAAAACATATTTCGTTTATGTCAGTTATACCTCTTCTATAATTCCCCTACTGTTCTTTCACTTTGCCGTACGACAGCCAGTAATGTTCCATTGGAAGGATATCCTTCATTTGGAAGATTTTTCGACCCTCTGGAAGGTGGAAGGAAGGTTTTTGAAAATAGGAAAATTGGAAGCTTTTTTGTTAATGCGATATTTTTCCTCTCAATTCGGAAACATTAAATTTGAACAAATGCAATGGCCCAATCTTGCCGTACGTTTGGTTATAAATCGGTAGGTAAAATAGTCTCATTCATTTATCGTACGGTGGAACATTTTATTTTGGCAATAGGCGCTTTCCAGTCGCTCGTTAAAACTCATTAAGATACTACGATTGGTTCGTTCCGTCGGATATTATCCTAATCTGACAGAATGGACCAATCGTAGGATCGAACAAGTGATTACCAATAATTCTGAATTCCGATTGGCAAACCGTTATTAAGGGGATTGGTGGAAGCGGAACTGGCAGCACAGGCCTATAAGTTTATTGAACGGTTGTTACATCGTCATGGCGCCAACAGTCGCAGGACCCATCGCAACTTAGCGCTATTAGTTTCCACAAACATTACGCAGAAGTTTTCGTGGGCCGACATTTGGGGAATACCATCATTTCATATACCCGTCGAAAATTATCTCCAGTGTGATCTGAATTGTTTGATGACGCTAATTTTTCTGTTCGTATTATTCCTACCTAACCTATTTCACGATCCAAAAATGTTTACTGTTGCAAAAAAAAAAAACTCAATGTTTTCGCACAAAATACTTTTCCATCTGAGCAGTACAGATGTGTAATTTCATGGAGTATTTATGGTGGTTGCATATCGTTTACAATCGAATTTTTCATATCTTGATATATTTTATTGATATTTAGTAAAATGGTGGGGTTATATTGCGCTTGGTGATAATATTGTTCACTACTAAGTCAAAAAGTCACTACTTTATAGGTTGCATATAATTTTTTAATTATAAACATTGCTAAATTATGCTAATTCGGGTGAATTCACTTTTTTATTAAATGGTTTATTATTGTGTGAATAGAAACTATTTTTCCGGGTCCGTGTTTATTCAGGTTACGAAAATGAGGGATGACGAAAACGTCGATGATCTCGAGATCATCAATACTCCGGCAAAAAAGCGGAAAAAAATCCATCTCCGACGCCGCGAGTTAGGAAATTCCAGCAGGTGTGGCTTCAGCAACCAAGCTTCAAAGGATGGCTACAGGAAGTAAAAGGCGAAACGGGTTCAGCCCACTGTTCGGCGTGTTCAAGCACCATTCTTTTATCGAGCGGAAAACATGATGTAGAATGTCACGCGAATACACAAAAGCACAAGAAAGCTATAAGTGCATTGAAGCAAACCTCGTCGGTAAGAGCTTTATTCGAAGCTTCATCGCTCCCACTCAACGATCGCAAGAAAAACGCTGTAAAGGAAGCGGAAATTCACATAGCTGCCGTTTTCGCCGCTCATTCGCTTGCGTTTCAATTGATCGACCACATCCTACCTGTGTTTCGACAACACAAAGATGTTTTAGAAGACATCACTTTGGGAAGAAAAAAGTGCACGAATATTGTTAAAAATATCATTGGCACTGTCGAAACGGAAAAACTCGTCACGATTTTGAAGACAACGCCGTTTTCGATTCTCGTAGACGAAAGTACATCGATTCAGAACGGAAAGCATCTGTGCTTGCTGGTTCGTTTTTTTTGTCCTGAAAGCAACAGAATCTGCGTTAAGCTACTCGAGTTCATTTTACTTGATTCGAAGAATTGTACAGCCGAAGCTTTATTTGACAGAATCGAACGGTCGATTGTTGAAAAAGGGTTATCTATGAAGATGATAATCGGCCTCGGTACTGATAATGCTAGCGTTATGGTGGGATCGCGAAACTCGCTATTCACTAGGCTCGTGAAAGAAAATCCGAAGATTGTTCTTATGCGCTGTATTTGTCATTCCGCGCACATAGCGGCAGGAAACGCGGGCAAATCGCTACCGAAGGAAGTCGAGGCTTTATTACGGAGCTTGGTGAACTACGTTACGAGCAGTCCGAAGAGATCGGCTCTCTTGGAGGAGTTTCAAGAGTTTTGTGGAGAGGCCAAAAGTCGACTATTGAAGCCGGCTAGTACACGATGGCTTTCACTCCAACAGTGCATCGTCAGAGTTTTAGAACACTGGAATTCGCTGAAACTGTACTTCATCGACGCTGTTGCTGAAGACGAGTTAGATACAGCGAAAGATATACTGCGCAAATTGCAGTGTCCTATCATCAAGACGTACCTGTACTTCCTAAAGCACGTGTTGAACACGTTTAATACGTTCAACGCATTATTCCAATCGGCGAAAATGCTGATTGCCGTTTTGCAAGACGAAAGTGTACGATTGATTCGAAGTATGTGTCAGAATTTCATTAAGCCGGAATATTTGTCGCGATCGATCTATGAAATCGACGAATTCAATGCGAGCTTTTACTTGCCGTACGGTGAGATATTCGTTGGCAATGAATGCAAAGAACAACTCAAGTTGATTCCACATCGACACCAGATAACGGAAGTTTATCAAAATGTACTGCAGTTTTACATTGCTGCTACATCGGAATTGAAGAAACGACTTCCTCATAGCGATCCACCATTTACGGAACTAAAATTTCTGCAAGCTTCTGTCGCTTTGAAACCTAGTCATCAACGTCAGCTGGTACGCAATATGCCAAAAGTGCTCGAGACGTTTGCACAGTTCGTCAATAGAAGTCTCGTCGAGGAAGAGTGGATGGCTCTATCCGTGTTCTTTGAACCTCAGCGGGTCGACATTCTATCTCAACTTCCTCTCGATGAAATGTGGCAAATTATATCGGAAGTGCGAGATTTCGATGACAAGTACCGTTTTGCCAATATCGGAGCCCTGGCCAAAATCGCTCTGTCACTTCCTCATGCTAATGCCGACGCCGAGCGAATTTTTTCTCGGATGGTCGACTTCGTAACGAAAAAGCGAAATCTTCTAGGAGCCGACACGATAAACAGCATTCTCGTCACGAAGTCAGCTTTCCATCAGGAGAAAAACTGTTGCGTGGATTTCAAAGTTACGAAAAATCACTTGGATCTTCACAACCACAAGAACACACGTGGCTCTTGAAATCTCTCCTTGTCGACTTTGAGGCTGCTGTAACATATAGTAGTATGTTGTACGCGTTTCAAACAGCTGATAATAACGTGATAACGCGAACTTTCCTACCGTGTCTAGTCATAAATAATGGCCACCTTATGTCTATGATAGACGTAACGTCATTGATAGACGTATTCCCAAAGAACTGTTCGTTGCATTGATTTTACTAATGAAACGTTTTCAACATATCATTACACAATGTAACTGTTCTAAGTCACTATTATTACGAACTTTGACAAATAAATATCTATTCTACGTGTGTTGAATAATATTGTACTAATTAAAAATATTGAACTAAACCGCCAATAGTAACATTGTTTCACCAACTGCTTGATAATTTGTCCCCACTTAATTTCCCTAACCTTAACGACAGGGAGAAACAGAGAGAGAGAGAGCTGACATTTCCGTTTTGTCAGATATACGATTATGCCCGAATAATTTTGAGACTGATTAACGTTAATTTTGCAGATTATCTGTCTTCGTTTACATGAATATTAAGTTTCTGAATATGGAAGGTTTTTAGACGGTGTGGAAGTTTTTTTGCGCATGCGCGGAAGGTTTACTTTCGGGCTCATGGAACATCACTGACGACAGCAGCAATGTCCCGCCTAGTTGGCGTGCTGCTCAACGTTAAACACGGTTAATACTTGGTTGGATGGTGGTTAACGGCCAACCATGACCGATGGTAATTATTAATACATTTTAAAAAAATTAATAACATTCAGTAAACAGTACATACACACATGTAGTACACATGTAGCTCATGTAGTATATTTTTATAAATACAAATTTCGCATGAGCGACCTCTAAAAAATTAACTACAACGCCCACCTTCCACCAAAATGTATTTCTGCATATATTTCAACATTTCCATCAACGGCCGAGATTTTTTTTTTTTGGGACACCCTAGTATATACGATTGAATCTGTTAGATTATCTGTTTATCCAAAATAGTTTTTATTGAAAAAAAATATCGTCAGACATGAAAGGCTGATGACAGAGGACTAACGAGTAATAAAAAAAATGAAAACTTGCAAATACAAAAGAATAGCACTGTATCGGACCAACTGCAATTGTGACTTAATTGCAATTCTAAGAGAATCGAAAAGAAAGTTGATTTAATACAGTTTTGGTTCACTTTAAACCAACCTTGTAATCGCAATAACTGCTATACGCAATTGACACAACCACACCAGTTTTATTGTTTCAACAACGGTGCAGCCTATTTAAATGTGCCTGGATTAATTCAAACCAATTTTCTGTGACCGCAGCTGCGAGGTTGATATTACGAAATCTTTTCTCGGTGTATTATTGTTAATAATAATAATAATAATAGTAATAGTAATAGTAATAGTAATAGTAATAGTAATAGTAATAGTAATAGTAATAGTAATAGTAATAGTAATAGTAATAGTAATAGTAATAGTAATAGTAATAGTAATAGTAATAGTAATAGTAATAGTAATAGTAATAGTAATAGTAATAGTAATAGTAATAGTAATAGTAATAGTAATAGTAATAGTAATAGTAATAGTAATAGTAATAGTAATAGTAATAGTAATAGTAATAGTAATAGTAATAGTAATAGTAATAGTAATAGTAATAGTAATAGTAATAGTAATAGTAATAGTAATAGTAATAGTAATAGTAATAGTAATAGTAATAGTAATAGTAATAGTAATAGTAATAGTAATAGTAATAGTAATAGTAATAGTAATAGTAATAGTAATAGTAATAGTAATAGTAATAATCATCGTCATCGTCATCGTCATCGTCATCGTCATCGTCATCGTCATCGTCATCGTCATCGTCATCGTCATCGTCATCGTCATCGTCATCGTCATCGTCATCGTCATCGTCATCGTCATCGTCATCGTCATCGTCATCGTCATCGTCATCGTCATCGTCATCGTCATCGTCATCGTCATCGTCATCGTCATCGTCATCGTCATCGTCATCGTCATCGTCATCGTCATCGTCATCGTCATCGTCATCGTCATCGTCATCGTCATCGTCATCGTCATCGTCATCGTCATCGTCATCGTCATCGTCATCGTCATCGTCATCGTCATCGTCATCGTCATCGTCATCGTCATCGTCATCGTCATCGTCATCGTCATCGTCATCGTCATCGTCATCGTCATCGTCATCGTCATCGTCATCGTCATCGTCATCGTCATCGTCATCGTCATCGTCATCGTCATCGTCATCGTCATCGTCATCGTCATCGTCATCGTCATCGTCATCGTCATCGTCATCGTCATCGTCATCGTCATCGTCATCGTCATCGTCATCGTCATCGTCATCGTCATCGTCATCGTCATCGTCATCGTCATCGTCATCGTCATCGTCATCGTCATCGTCATCGTCATCGTCATCGTCATCGTCATCGTCATCGTCATCGTCATCGTCATCGTCATCGTCATCGTCATCGTCATCGTCATCGTCATCGTCATCGTCATCGTCATCGTCATCGTCATCGTCATCGTCATCGTCATCGTCATCGTCATCGTCATCGTCATCGTCATCGTCATCGTCATCGTCATCGTCATCGTCATCGTCATCGTCATCGTCAATCACCGCAGGCGGCGGGAGGGCGGGAACCCCCTCTCGTTCGGGGTGTGACAACCCGCGTACACCGACTAAGTTGAGGGGGACAGAAGTCGGTACGGGTCCGATGGACGGCCCCCGAGACGACCCCAGGCAGTGGGAGGAAGTAAAACCCCTCCTGCTCGGGACGTGACGACCCCGGGGACACCGAGTAAGTTAAGGGGGACTGACGGCGGCTCGTGTCCGTCGGAGGTCCCCTGAGGCGATCTCAGCGACCGGGCTGCGTTCCGGCACGGTACGGGGAGTTGCGCCCCCGAGAGACCCTTAGCAGAAAGGAACAAACAACTATGAAATGCACGGACAAAAACAGGTAATACCTCAGGTGGTAACCCCAGCACATGGGCAATCCACCCTGGGCGATGGTCGGGTTGAAGCCCCGGCGGCCCATGGCAGCGGCACGGATTCTGAGGGCCGCAGAATGTGCACTGATTTGGCGACGAACATGGCAACGACGAGGCCGGACGCAAAAAACGGAAAAAAATACAGGACAGCACAGAGTCTGCTGAGACGCAGCAGGACGGCTAGTGTGTCGAGCACAGGAAGCGTGGCAAGCGGCGTCTCCGCGACCGACAGCGACAAGAACACAAAACGGAACACCACGACACCGCAACGATACCAACGAGACTTGACAGAGCTACTGCAGCAAAAACATGAATATGACGGTCAAGAACGGAATCAAGACAATCCTCGAGGCTGCCGACGACGCACTGACCAAGTGCCTCAGGACAGCCTCGAGAGGTTGTATAATGGAATACGAAACGACAGAGACAGAAACGGAGACGAGAGAACAAGAGACGCCACGGACGAAACGCAAACGGGAGACGACTGGGACCATTCCGGAGGCCTCGCAAAAGAGAACTCCGAGACCGGAAGCGGCCGCATCCTGGCAAACCGTGACTACAAAGAAGACAAGAACGATGGAACGGAAAAACAAAGCAAAGGAGACGGAACGGAAAAACAAAACGAACGAGACGAACGCGGACACTCAGGCTGACAGGCGCAAACCGGCTCCCAAATATCGGGGAACGGCCGTGCTGGTCAGGCCTGAGAAGGGTAAAACGTACTTAGACATGGTACGGAAAATACGGACGGAGGTCGACCCGAAGAGAAGTCAGGTGCAGGTGATGGATCTGAGGAAGACCGAGAAAGGGCTGTGTCTTCTGAAGATACAGTCCAACTCGAAAGGACGAGAAGACTTCCGACGCGCACTCCAAGACGCGATCGGGGACGAGGGCAGCGTCAGGACCAGGACCTCCAAGGTCCCATTGGAGATCATGGACCTGGACTGCGTTACGACAGAGGGCGACGTGAAACTGGGACTGCAACGAGAGACAGGACGAAACGCGGACTTTGGCGTCCATATCTTCGGTCCGAACCGGGCAGAGCAGTTCATGGCGGTGTGCGACCTCGAATCGCACGAAGTCAGGGTGCTGCTTGGCCGGGGGCGGATAGGGATAGGATGGGTGCGATGCCGCGTCCGAGAACGACTCACAGTGACGAAGTGCTACAAGTGCCTGGGCTACGGGCACACAAAAGCGGACTGCGCGAACAAGGACCGGACAAAAAGCTGCAGAAAGTGCGGCGAAACGGGACATCACGCTACGGACTGTAAGAACCCGCCGGTTTGCCCTCTGTGCATCGACGCGGGACACACGGACGTGGGGCATTTCGCGGGATCCGGGAAGTGCGCTGTGTTCCGGGTCGCGCTGGAGGAGTGCAGGAGGCAGGCCGGAAGACGGACAGAATAATCCAGGGAAACCTGAACCGAAGTAGGTCAGCACACATGCTACTACCACAGATAGCAGACGAACACAACGCTGACATACTGATTCTGAGTGAGCCGTACAGGATGCGGCCAACACAGAGTTGGATTACGAACGAAACCGAGACAACCGCTATCTGGGTGAGGGGCGCTGCCCGATCTCGAATAACCGATCGCGGTGTGGGCGACGACTACGTCTGGGCCAAGGTCGGCGCTGTCACTTACGTCAGCGTCTACCTGACGCCAAACTGCACCGCGGCGGAGTTCGAGAGGAAGGTGGGGCTCCTTGAAGACGGAATTAGGGATCTGCCCGGAGACGTTGTGGTCGCGGGAGACCTCAACGCGAGGGCAATCGAGTGGGGCATGACAGAGACGAACAAACGGGGACGGCCGCAAGGCTAAACCTAGTAGTAGTAAACACGGGAAATACGCCGACATACAGACTTTTGTACCCCGGGTCATTGCCCGACTGGAATGCGCGCGCGACGCATCATTGCGAAATACGGAAGTCACGACACCAACGAAATAGCATTTAAGACATTCGCAACTAAATAGTCCAGTCAGCTATTGGGAAATATCGCAAACCGAGAACCGGTCAAGCAACCCGGAAGAAGTAATTGTTTAAACAATTACCAAATAGCTGACACCACTAAAATTAAGCTGACATGCCTGTTCTTATCCCTATATAAGGAGACCACAAACAGGCACTCGGCAGTCAATATTGTATTCAATCATCGTTACGGTTAGTTAGTAATACCGTAAGATATATACACTCTTCGGAAGGAAGATAAGCGTACGAAGTGTACTTCACAACAATTGGTAATTAAAACTGGTCTAAAATATTATAATTACATCTTGATATAATAAATCGTGCATATATAATTCACTTGGGTTTCAACCCTTTACTGGCTAAATCCCTGAACCTTAGAGCTAACAGCTCCCACAGTACTCAGAGTAGCTAACTGAGTCTCTACGGATATAACAATGGTGGCAGCGGTGGGATATCCAGAGTGAATTAATAAAATAAAAACTCAATTAAACCCACGATTTAAAAACAAAAATCGCCAATACCAAGTTGTGAAGTCTCCGCATAGTGCGGTAAAATTGAGACTCTCCACGTAAAAGAGAGTTCCGCGAACCAAGGTCGAGGATCGTCGACAAGAGTTCGGGCGGACCACGAGGGCAACCAGGGCCAACGTGGGCATCCCGTTATTCAGGCGAGATAACGGAAGAGAGTCTTCGCGGATCACTGCAGGATCCACGGAGAGCGTCGCCAGGAACTGGGACGTGGAAATAAGGGAGCCTAGAACCCCACGGGTTAGACGTCAACATCAGAAGGGCATCCCGTAATGTGGAGGTTGAGCGCACTGTAAGTGACCTCCATTACTTCACTTAACGAAAAAAAGAAACGCATAGCCTTGTCGAAGTCGGTGTCACTCGCTACCAAGCACTGGGGAAAATTCGGTAAATTACGTCGCACGTATACCAACGAAAAATGAGCAAACACGGCACGCCACAAGGGCAAAAGGGTAAGTCACCCCGAGGTACCCCGGATACGGGGGACGAGGCACTGGAGACCGCGGACGGCCTCACCAAGGCCCTGGGGGAGATCGCGGATCAAACCGAACAGGGCCTGGGGAGCACGCCCTCCGGAGTGAATATCCAGAGAGGGTCTTCGTTCGGCAAAAGGACAGGCTGGGAGGACGTCACCGTGCTTCTGTTCGAACCGAAACAAACGGTTACCCCGGCCATGATCACGAACGAAATTGGCCGTTTACACCAAACATTCAAGAAAACGAACCCAGGACGGAGAACTCCCGATTGGGATACCGAAAATAGCATACTGGGCACAGCGGATGAGCTGGCCGCGGACATACCGAACATTGCCCAACCAGCTTCGCAAAAAGCGAAGCGAACGCTGCTTTCCGGGGTCCAGCCTGCGAACAGGACCAAGAGGGATAACAGCCATGAGCAAGTACCCGTGCAGACCGAGTCCGGCAACAAAATGGCGCAACGGGTGAAACAGCTGGAACAGCAAATTCGGGAGTTGCGCACGTCAATGGCCAAGAAACCGACGACGGAGGCTCCCCCGGCGGAAAAAACTCTATCGGACGATTCCGTAGTCGATCGGGTGATCGCTGTAGAAGACAAGGTGTCGAACTTCGTTCTGAAGGGTCCTGGGGGAGAACGACGGGATAGGTCCCCCCCCAAGACGGTCCCCCCATCGTCGTCCAGCCGAAGCGACGGCAGCCGACGGGGACGAAGCCGACTACTTGGATCTAGGATCGGCCCTGCGAAACATTAAGTCCTTTGATGGGAACGACCCGACCAATCTCGATGGTTTCATGATATCCTGCGAGGCCGTGTACGGCATGATGCGGCCTAGGCAACGGTCTACTCTCCTTTCACTTATAAAGAGTAGCAAGTTAGAAGACCGAGCAACGCGAGAAATCCGTCACAAAACGATCGTCACGTTGAACGATTTGCGCACCGAGCTCGAGGCGCTATATGGTAAACGCGAGTCACTCGCCTCGCTACAATACCGATTTTGCATGTTACGTCAAGACGCGCAAGAAAACGTCTCCGCGTACACAACCAGAGTCGAAACCCTCACGGTAGAGGTAATTGAAAAATTGTGCGAGGGAGCTGACACACGGGGAGCACTCGCCATCGGGGAAGCAATCCGAAAAAGTGCACAGATGAACTTCGAAAACGGGTTAAAAAAGGAGATTCAGACTGTCGTCCGTTCCCGTAATTATCAAGGGCTACAGGAAGCCGTTGTGGGGGCCATCGAGGTCGAGAAAATGACCTTAGGGCGGCCCGGTGCGGCACGCCCGAATGGGGGAGGAAACGGGGGAGGCAAACCCTGGCATTCGCAAGGCGGGACAGGAGAGAAAAAGGGTGCCTGCTACACGTGCGGGAAACCCGGACACCTCGCGAAAAACTGCCGATCCGGAAGGCAGAGCCTCCCGGTACCCACACAAAAAGAAGTGAACGTCGCAAGCCTTACGTGTAATTACTGTAAAAAACCCGGACACTTATGGAAGGATTACCGGTCCCGTAAGCAAGCGGACAGTAAGAAAAATAAAAATAATAACAACAAAAAATCGGCTGAGTCGAAGAAAGATCAAGCCAGCGGACAAACGCCAGAAGGGATCGTAGGGGCGTTCCGCGTCGACGCAGTTACCGCCACAAGCCGACCCTTAAGGGAGACCAATATTTACACGGTGGAGGTAACATCGTCGACATTGAGTCAGGCGTCGACAACAGGGCAGCTGACAGTCGCGGCGTTCCGGGGAAAAACCCAGCCGGAACCGAGCGAACCCCTTAAGGGTGTCGATGTCTATGTGGTAGGGTCTTCAGGGCCCCACGCATCGGCCAGCGACTTCCACATTAAATCTCCGTCGAGTGTCGGAGGTATGCTGACCCTGAAGGCCGACACTGGGGCTCAAGTAAGCCTGATACACGAGGATGCGTTACGGGATAACACACCGACCGAAAAAACGGCGGTCTCGCGGAAGGGACTCGGGGGTGCCTCGTTAAACGCGCACTACACCGCCCTCGTGGAACTAAATACCCCGAACGGGTCGGTGAAACACTGGTTTCACGTAATACCCCGAAATCTTCACCTACAGACGCACGGTCTCCTCGGGATGGATTTTATCAAGGAAAAACAGGCCGATATCCTCAGAGGCGAGATCATAAGGATCAAAGGGCATTGCATGCCCCTCGTGGACGGAAGTCTAAGCATAAACTTGCCGCCACGAAGCGAAAGCATCGCGTACGTCTCAACGCTAAGCACCGACGACGGAATCATCGAGCGTCGCAACGTCTCCGAAGGTGTCATACTCGGGGCTTGCGTAACCTCGCCTCAAGGCCACAGCTGTGTAGTAAGCCTAGTAAACACAACATCGGAATGCATCCGGGTCGAACGACCCGCGGTGACACTCGAGCCGCTGGCGTCAGCAGGAGAGCTGCCCGGCGAGCTCGTCGTCGCGACCCACGGAATTTGCACCGTCAGCACGGGAGCGGGCGGCACACGACTCGAGAAACTGCGAGAAGAAATAGACACCTCACACCTTAACCAGGAGGAAGCGAGCTCGTTAACCGAAATATGCGACGAGTTCGCGGATATATTCCATCTCGAGGGAGACCAGCTTCCCTGTACCAATATGGTGGAACACAGCATCCCCCTCGAGCCCGGCGCGCGACCCATAAAGGTACACCCTTACCGCCTACCGGAAGCCCATAAACGGGAAGGACAAGAACAGATGAAAGGGATGTTAAAAGACGGTATCATACAACCAAGTCGAAGTCAATGGAACGCGCCGTTGCTGGTCGTTGTGAAAAAACCAGACGCGGCAGGAAAAATACAAATGCGCGTGGTCGTGGATTTTCGGAAGCTAAACGAAGTCACCGTCGGTGACTCGTATCCATTGCCGCATATCGCGGAAATATTAGACCAGCTGGGCCGAGCACATTATTTCACGACGCTCGACCTCGCCTCAGGTTTCCACCAATTTCCAATGGCGGAAGAGGACAGAGAGAAAACGGTCTTCTCCACACCACAAGGGCATTTCGAATATACACGTATGCCCTTCGGATTAAAAAATGCACCGCCGACCTTTCAACGCTTAATGAGCACCGTGCTTGCAGGGCTCGAAGGGCTCAAATGCTATGTGTACCTCGATGACATAGTAATATTTGGAGCCAACCTGGTGGAACACAACGAACGACTCCGCGAGGTCTTTAGACGCTTAAGGGAAGCGAAATTAGCCCTTCAACCGGCAAAATGCCGATTTCTACGACTAGAAACTCGCTATCTCGGGCACATCATCTCCAGCGAGGGAGTACGCGCGGATCCCGCGTTAGTGACGGCTGTACGGAATTTTCCGACACCCCGAGACGCCAAGGGAGTGCAATTCTTCCTAGGGCTAGCAGGGTACTACCGCAAATTTATACGGGACTTCTCGAAGGTCGCTAAGCCCTTAACCGAGTTAACAAAAAAAGATACTAAATTCGAATGGACGGCGAAGCACGAACAGGCCATGGAGGATCTGAAACGTGCACTAACTACCGCCCCTGTGCTCCAATACCCGGACTTCGAGAAACCCTTCGTGGTTACTACTGACGCATCGGACAAGGCCATCGGGGCCATACTATCGCAAGGACCCATAGGCGAGGACTTACCAATCTGCTACGCCAGCCGAACGCTAAATAAAGCCGAGCAAAATTACACGACAACGGAAAAAGAATTTTTGGCAATCGTATGGGGAATCGCGCAATTCCGCCCGTACGTATACGGCACCCGATTCACCGTAGTAACCGATCATAAACCACTAACGTGGCTGTTCAGTGTCAAAGACCCTGGATCGAGGCTCATGCGCTGGAAAATAAAATGATCGGAGCATGAGTTCGACGTTCAATACAAGGCCGGCAAGCAAAATACCAATGCGGATGCACTCAGCCGCATATGTGTGGTAACCCGGTCGCACGCACACAAAGAAACCGGGCAAGTACGTAGCAGCCCGGACAGCGACGCTGAGACTCGGCCGCACGCAGCAGCGGCCAGCCAGGAGTGCGAGTCCGCGGCCGGTCAGCCCGACGCGCTATGCGAAAAGGAGTACGAGGGAAACGGGTCAGACGGCGACTGCCCGAGCGAGAAGGAAAAAATTAAAATACTCCATGAGCATCACGACGCACCCCTCGGGGGACATCAGGGAATCACAAGGATGCTCGCACGAATAAAATTAAGGTACAACTGGCCCGGGATGCGAAAAGACGTAAAGGAATACGTGGGCCGTCGCGACAAGTGTCAGCGCAATAAAATTCGGCCGGCAACAAAGGCGCCGTTGGTCATTACCGACACGCCTACCCGAGCCTTTCAAAAGTGTGCCATGGACATCGTGGGCCCACTACCGGAAACGGAAGCGAGAAATAAATATATTCTCACGTTCCAGGATTTGCTCACGAAATACAGCGTAGCCATACCGCTGGAAAATCAGCAAGCAAACGAAGTCGCCAAAGCGTTCGCAAAAGAAATAATATGTCGGTACGGGACGCCAGAGACCGTCCTTACCGACCAAGGCACGAATTTTCTGAGCGCAATCTTTAAGGGGGTATGCAAATTACTGCGCATTGGAAAAATACAAACCACAGCATACCACCCCGAGTCGAATGGGGCGCTCGAACGCTTGCACCGGACGCTCGCCGAATACCTTAAGGGGTATATAGATGAAGATCAAGGCAATTGGGACGAATGGCTACCTTACGCCATGTTTACATATAACACGACGCCCCATACGGCGACTGGATTCACGCCGCACTGCTTGATCTACGACGACAACGCAGAGCTACCAATAGCCCTTAAAAGGGAGCCCAGGCCCACGTACGCATATGACGACTACGTCCAAGAACTGAGGGAACGGCTACGCGCGGCCTGGTCTACAGCGCACCACAACCTAAAAATAGCAAAGGAAAAAGCTTAGGAACAGTACGACCGGAAGGCTAAGGAAACATCATTTAAAGTCGGAGATCGAGTATTGCTCCGTGACGAAACAGTACGGCGGGGACGCTCAGCGAAATTAACCCCGAAGTGGATCGGACCGTACCCCATCGAGGAGGTACACCCGCCGTGCAATTACACCCTCCGCCAAGGATGACGGACGGTAAAAGTGCACGTAGACCGTCTAAGAAATTACGTAGACGAGTAGAAAAAAAAAGAAAATGCTATCGTGCAACACTAGACCGTCACCGGCTCCGACAAGGCTTCGCAACAGGAAAAAGAAAAATGAATCATACGTATGAATAAATAAATAAATAAATAAATAAAATTCCAGAATGCTGCTGGTGGGCGTAAGAGCCATCACCCATCCCTCGGACCAGCCATACACGATACAAAAATTCGAACACGCCCCAGGGCTATATTTCGAAAAGATCGGTACGCCATACCCATACACCGACGTCTGGACACTGGCAATACGCATGAACCTGCAAAATATGGCAAACATGGAACACCGGATAAAAATCCATCTCCGCTGCGTTCAGGAAAAATGCGGAAAATTTGGGAGCCCCGACGGGCACTGCAACGAGATGCTGGAACACCTCGTGCGACTCTCGACAAAAATAGAGGAAAACGTGGGAGTCGTGCAGGATCTCATCGGAGTAAGACCGAGCCGTAAACGCCGAGGATTAATTAACGGACTCGGAACGGTGCTAAAAGCCATAACCGGCAATATGGACGCCGACGACGGGGAACGGCTCGAAGCAGAAATCGCGGCCATCCAAGATACACAGGATACGCTAAAAGAAGGCATGAAAAAACAGCTGCAGATCGTAGAAACAACGATCGAAATGTTCAACGAACATGGGGATCAGCGTACCCGACTGCAGCCCAAAATCCCCAGTGGTGGGCGGAGGCGAGTCCTCGTTGAAGGACGAATCGGTCTCCAAGAACAAATCCTCGTCAAGGAGATCCGAAAACCAATCCTCGTCGAAGAGATCGGACAACGAATCCTCGGCCGAGGAAACAGAGAATGCCCGGAAGGAACCTCCATCGGCAGAAGATTCCTCATCGGAAACCAGGTCGATGACCTCCGGCTCAGCGGAAACTGCCGACCCGGTACCAACGTCCCCCACGACCTCGACGATTTCAACATCCGAGCTCGGGGAACGACCGGGCGTAGACTCCGGGCTCTCCTCCGGACTGTAGGATGTCTCCCAGCAGCACAACGCCACGCGCCTCCTCTGGAAAAAATAAAATCACAAACGGAGATTTTTAAATCGTTCAATGCATACGTCTCGGTAACATACGAAAATTCTTAAGAGACTTACCTTATACGCTGGTGGATCCATAACGACAGAACGAGTCGAAGCCGATAGTGGTCGATGTCACAATAAATAAAATACTTGTGAAACGCCCGGCTATCATAGGCACGAAACGTCGTGCGAAGCACTACACCGGACATCAACCCGCGATCGTCAGCAACTTCGGCGGCGAAGTTCGCTTCAACACTACATCGGCCTCGGAACGGCCGACCGGAAAAATCCCCCCAAGTATCTCTTAAAACTTAAAACCTTTAATAACTTAAAGCGAAAAATCTCGCCGGAGACGAGCCAAAAAGAAATCGTAAATTTCTTTTCCCCCTAGGGGGGAGGGATGTTGTACCCCAGGTCATAGCCCGACTGGAATGCGCGCGCAACGCATCACTGAACGAGCGCGCGACGCATCATTGCGAAATACGGAAGTCACGGCACCAACGAAATAGCATTTAAGACATTCGCAACTAAATAGTCCAGTCAGCTATTGGGAAATATCGCAAACCGAGAACCGGTCAAGCAACCCGGAACAAGTAATTGTTTAAACAATTACCAAATAGCTGACACCACTAAAATTAAGCTGACATGCCTGTTCTTATCCCTATATAAGGAGACCACAAACAGGCACTCGGCAGTTAATATTGTATTCAATCATCGTTACGGTTAGTTAGTAATACCGTAAGATATATACACTCTTCGGAAGGAAGATAAGCGTACGAAGTGTAATTCACAACAATTGGTAATTAAAACTTGTCGAAAATATTGTAATTAAATCTTGATATAATAAATCGTGCATATATAATTCACTTGGGTTTCAACCCTTTACTGGATAAATCCCTGAACCTTAGAGCTAACAGCTCCCGCAGTACTCAGAGTAGCTAACTGAGTCTCTGCGGATATAACAAGACGACCAGGATTTGGAAACTCTATTCCAGACGTAACGATGACGTCAGACAGAATACTGCTACTGGTGGGGCAATGGCGGGTGGTCGAGGACTGTACGGCCAGCGATCATCAGTACATCGCCTTCGAAGTGGCAGGGCGGACCACGACGGCACGGACGAGGATTCGGCACCTCCCGCGGTGGAACACGAATAAACTCGACGTACAGAAATTCTCGGAGGAACTGGTGGCAGCGACGGCCCCGATTGCAAACATTCCCCCGGAGCTGACAGGCCGGCGAAGGGCGGAGAGACTGGCAGACGAGACGGCCAAGCTAACAGAGCGGCGGCGCAACAGCACAATGCCGAAACGACAATACAGACGTAACAAACAGTCACAATACTGGTGAACGGACGAGATAGCCGAACTGCGGAGGAACTGCCTGGCAAGCCGACGACGGGTCACGAGGGCCCGCGGCAGGCCAGAAAGGGAACCCCTTCAGGCTGTATACAAAACGGAACGGAAAAGACTAACGAACGCCATAAGAGACAGCAAGGCGCGATGCTGGAAGAAGCTCTGCGAGGAGGTGGACCGTGACCCGTGGGGAACTGGCTACAAGATTGTAACCGGTAAACTGGGGGCCCGGGTCCCGCCGGAACTCAAAGACGCTGAAACCACCGGACGGATTGTTGATGGACTCTTCCCGACACACCCGATACATACCGACGCAACGGACGACAACGAGACAGCGGTGGCGCCTGTCTTCACCGCGGAGGAGCTCACCAGAGCATCCAACGCGATGAGGACGGGTAAAGCGCCAGGACCGGATGGGGTACCGGGGGAGATCATTCGGCTGATGGTTAACCTGAGGCCGGCGATATTTCTCGACCTGTACAACACGTGCCTGGAGGCAGGGACCTTCAGCGACCGCTGGAAGACGGCGAGGCTGGTCGTCATCCCGAAGGGTAAGGGGGACCCCAGCACGCCGTCGGCCTGCCGGCCGCTGAGCTTACTAGATACGACAGGGAAACTCTACGAACAGCTACTGAGACCGAGACTTACAGACGCGATACAAACCGGAGGTGGCCTCGCAGACCAACAGTACGGATTCAGGAGGGGTGGATCAACGATCGAAGCAATCCAGACGGTGGTCGACTCCTTCCGAGACACAGACAGACACTGCCAGGCGGCGCGACCAATCGTGCTGCTGGCGACACTCGACGTTAGGAATGCCTTCAACTCGGACAGGTGGGTGGATATCCTGGAGGCGCTCAGAGGCGGCTTCGGGGCGCCACCGTACTTGGTCCGGGTTGTTGAGGATTACCTACGGAACAGACGAATAACCTACGAGACAATCGAAGGACAGGTGACTAGACAAATCACCGCGGGGGTCGCCCAAGGATCCATACTTGGACCGGACTTCTGGAACGGAGTTTACGACAGCCTGCTCAGACTGGAGCTCCCGCTCGGCGTTCTTCTCGTCGCATACGCCGACGACGTTGCGGCGGTGATCACTGAGCGGTCTCCAGAACTGGCGCAGCTTAAACTGAACCAAACGATGAGACGGGTCGGACGATGGATGACTGACCACGGACTACAAGTTGCAACAGAAAAGACAGAACTCATGTTCCTCACGAGGAAACGCATAGAGACAGGACTAACCATGATGGTCGGAACAGACGAGATCGAGACCGGAGGGGAAGTCAAGTACCTGGGGGTGACCCTAGATACAAAGATGACCTTCTGGCCTCATATACAAAGGACAGCCCGGACGGCGGCCGAAAGGATAACATCCCTAAGCCGCCTGATGGCAAACACGATTGGACCGAGACTGGGGAAACGACGACTGCTATTGTCGACGGCCCACTCGATCCTCCTATACGGTGCTGGGATCTGGGCGGATGCCCTAAAGACCAAAAAATACTGCCACGCAATGACGACAGTACAAAGACAGAGCGCACTGCGAATCGCTTGCTCCTACCGGACTGTCTCTGCACATGCGGTTCTGGTGGTGGCGGGCGTGATCCCCATAGACCTTCTTGCTTTCGAGCGCAAGAGGATTTATGGAAGGAACGCAGTCGCGAGACGACAGGGCGCGGCAACGACAGAAAGAGACAGTACGATCCACACCTGGCAACAACGCTGGGTAGAAGAAACAACAGGCAACTAGACGAGACGACTGATAAAGGACCTGAGACCGTGGACCAAACGGGAGTTTGGGGACATAAATTTTTACGTTACCCAGCTCCTGACAGGCCACGGCTACTTTAGACGGTACCTATACAGAATGAACAAAGTACGAACGCCGGACTGCAAGTACTGCGGACACGACCAGGACGACGCGGAACATACGTTCTTCGTATGTGACCGCTGGACAGCACTCAGACTAGGACTGGAGACGACGGTTGGTAGTATCACCACGGACAACATAGTCGAGGTGATGCTCCACAGAACAGAGTGGTGGCAACTAGTTGCCACCTACGCAGAGACAGTACTAAGACGAAAAAACGCAGACGACTGCTTGACATGACAGCAGACGAACTGACGTGACAGATAACGAAACACAGCAACGATCAGACGTACACAGACAGACCTCCCTGCCAGACCCCCCCTGCCAGAAGTAATACTAACATAGTTCCTGGCAGGGGCGGACGGAAAGGAGAGGACGGTTTAGTGGGTAGGCCATTCGGGAGCCCCACATACCCTCCAGCTTGACTGGTGGAATCCGTTACTTGGATTTCGCAACTCCTTGTAAAAATAATAATAATAATAATAATAATAATAATAATAATAATAATAATAATAATAATAATAATAATAATAATAATAATAATAATAATAATAATAATAATAATAATAATAATAATAATAATAATAATAATAATAATAATAATAATAATAATAATAATAATAATAATAATAATAATAATAATAATAATAATAATAATAATAATAATAATAATAATAATAATAATAATAATAATAATTGTTGTAATTCTAGGGTAGTTAGGCGACGGATTGAGGGGAAACGTTTACTAGTTACTGAGATATATGCGGTTTATTGTTACACGATGAGTCTTTTGATAAGTTTGTTATCCTGTGTGATAATTGTCGTGATCGTTGCGGCGGTTCCGGTTTCGCCCGCTCGGGGGCCTGAGGAGCGTGGCGCGCAGACTTGAACTTTCCAACATTCTCTCTCCATTTTAGCGCTGTGGTGCTGTCTCCTCAGGGTGGAGGAGGCCTAGTGTTTTTGCACATTGATGATGTTTAGGTGCTGGTAATGGCTTGGTTAGAGCGTCGGCTATCATTTCCTGGGTAGGTACGTACTGCAGGCTGATCTCTCGTTCCTGAGTCAGGTTGCGTATATGATGGTGGCGTATATCGATGTGTTTGGTTCTCGGATGGTACATGGTATTGTTGGCTAGTTGGATTGCTCCTTGGTTGTCGCAATGCAGGAGGGGTTTTGAGAGGTGCTCGAAGTGCAGCGTTTCCAAGAGGCCCTTCAAGTACATTGCCTCCTTTGAGGCCTCCGATAGCGCGATGTATTCTGCCTCGGTCGAAGATAAGGCTACGGTTTTTTGTTTTTGCGCTTTCCAGCTGACGGCCGCAGATCCGAGTATGAAGGCGTATCCGGTGTAGGAACGGCGGTCCAGTTTGCAGTTGCCCCAGTCGGCGTCGACGTATCCCGTGAGGTGTTGGCCTGATCTTTTGAAGGTCAGTTGGTGCTCGATGGTGCCTTTCAGGTAGCGGAGGACTCGTTTCGCGGCTTTCCAGTGCTTGGCTTCGGGATTCTCGTTGTATTGTGCTAGCATGCTGGTTGTGTGCGCGATGTCCGGTCTGGTCGCGATGGCCAGGTACATTAATCCGCCTATGATCTCCTTGTACTGTTTCGGCGTTGGTGGTTTCTCGTTTGCAGGGCTGGAAGTGCTTAGTTGGTTGCCTGGTTCGGCTGGAGTCCGCACGGGGTTGCACAACTTCATGCCGTATTTGTCGAGGAGCTCCCCAATGTATTTTTTCTGGCTAAGCCTGATTTGGCCGTGGCTCTGTCCAATCTCGATGCCGAGGCAGTATTTGGCTGTGCCCAGGTCTTTGATTTCGAGCTGCTTGGATAGTGCTCGTTTTAGTCCGTTTATTCGTTCTGTTTTGTCTGAGGCGATGAGGATGTCGTCGACGTAGATTAGAGCGATGAGTCTTCGTTCTGGGCGATTGTTGTGGTAGACGCATGGGTCGTAATCTGTTGCCGTGAGTCCCTCCTGTGTCAGGATCTTGTCTAGTCGGTGGTGCCACTGTCTTCCGGACTGCTTCAATCCGTAGATGGCTTTCTGTAGTTTGCAAACTTTGTTCCCCTCTCTGAGTTTGTGGAGCATTTGTTGCGCCTTCTGTTTAGTTTCTTCGGGTTCGTTTTTCTCTCGGATGATTTCCTTGAGCGATTCTTCCAAGGCGGTCGGTGTTTCCATGAATATCTCTTCATCTATGGGCCCGTTCAGGTATGCTGTGGTTATGTCCAGTTGGTGCATGGTTAGTTGATGTTCCACAGCGAGTGCGACGATTAAGCGGACGGATTCGAGTCTTGCTACAGGTGCGAAGGTTTCGAAGTAGTCGCATCCTGGCCTTTGGGAGAAGCCCCGGGCGACTATTCTTGCTTTTCTTCTTTCGAAGCTCCCGTCTGGTTTGTATTTCGTTTTTAGGATGGTTTTGCTGCCGACTATGTTTTTGTTTCGGGGACGGTCTACGAGCGTCCAGGTGTTGTGCTGTAGATGTGATTTCACTTCGGAGTTTATCGCTTCTTTCCATGATTTGGCGTCTGGTCCTTGTAATGCTTTGTCTACGGTGATCTGTACGGCGTTCATCGCATGTTCTATATAGTTGGTTTGTTGCTCGTTGCTGTCTCGATCTTTATGTTCGGTATCGGAGAGGGCGTTGTCTGCAGGGGACTCGTCGTAGTCGGTGTCGTCTTCCTCGAGTTCCATGTCCTCGTAGCTATCGTCTGAGAGCTGTTCGTCCAGTTGGGCGGCGCTTCTCGTCCGTTTTCTCACTTCTTGTTGCGGTGACTCTGGGAGGCGTTTCTTTCCGCGTTCGTTGCTTTCCGGGACTGCTGGGTTAGCTGCTGGTCTGCTGTCCGGCAGTTGGAATTCCTTTCTTGGCCTGCCTCGGCTTCCTTAACGTACGATCCGCGGTCTTCCCCTTCCTCTTCGGGTGGTGGTCGGTACGTCCGTGGTAGGCCAGTTATTCGGGGCGATTGTTGTTTCGGCGGCTGGAGCCTGAGGCCTTACTTCTTCGAGGATCACTTGTTGGTTTCCCGATTTTCTGTGGAGGGTTTCGTGTTCCTCCGGGAATTGTATATCCCTTGAGGTCACCATTTTGTTGTCGGCGGGGATCCATACTCTGTAGCCCTTCGCACATTGTGGGTATCCCATGAGAATTCCCTCCTTTGCTCTCGGTTCGAATTTTCCTTTAGTCGGGGTTTTGTCGAGGATGAAGACTTTCGTGCCGAAGGTCCTCATGTGTCCAACGATTGGGGCCCATCCTTTCCACAGTTCGAACGCGGTTTTGTTGGAGAGCGCTCTACTTGAGCATCGGTTTCTGATATAATTGGCTGTTCCGATGGCTTCCGCCCAGAAGGAAGGTGGCAGGTTGGACTCTATCAGCAGACATCGGGCCATGTCGAGAAGGGTCCTGTTGCGACGCTCTGCAACTCCATTTTGCTGTGGCGTGTATGGTACGGTGAGTCGTTGTTGGATGCCGTGTTGGCGGAGGAACTCTTCGAGCGGACGGTTGCAATATTCTCGACCGTTGTCAGTCTGTAGTGCCTTGATTTTCTGCCCTGTCTCCGTCTCCACCTGGGCTTTGTAGGTCTTAAACGCTTGTAGTAATTCGTCCTTTGTTTTGAGGAAATAAATCTCGCACCATCCGCTATACTCGTCTATAAATGTGGCGAAGTATTTTGCTCCACCCTTTGATTGCGTCCTCATGGGGCCGCAGAGATCGGAGTGTACGATTTCCAGTGGTGACTGACACTTCGTTTCCCGTGTCTTGAAGGGTTTTGCGGTAAGTTTGCCAAGGCTGCAGATGTCGCAGGGTGAAGATTCGCCTTCAGGTGGGGGAGTCATTCCTTTCACTCTGCCTTCTCTCGCCATCTGCCTCAGTGCTTTGGTGTTGAGGTGGCCGAATCTCCGGTGCCACATGTCGATGGGGTTTAGTTTTTCAGTCGCTCTTCTGGCGCTCTCTTCGGTTTCGAGTATGTAGTATAGGTTTCCAATTCTCTCGGCTTGCATCTTGATGTTTCCTTTCCTGTCCTTTATTTCTGCTCCATGTTTGTAAAAGGTGACTTCGTTGCCTTGGTCGGTGATTTTTGCCACCGACATTAGATTTGACCTTAAATCATGTACGAATAGGGCATTGTTTAATTGGATATGTCTGTTTTCTATTCCATCGGAGGTGTTTATTCGTACGTTACCTCTCCCTTCTACGGTGGTTGATGCCTTATTTGCGAGGTTTAACTTGGTGCGGTCATCGGGCTCCAACTTTATGAATTTCTTTTGGTCTCTGCAGATGTGAGAGGTGCATCCGCTGTCGAGGCACCATTTGTCGGTCGTGCTGTTGTCCTCGAGTTTCCGGGCTTCTTCGACTCCTTCGCTGATGTAGTAAATGTCTACCTCTTCATCGTCGTCGTCGTCTTCTTCTTCGCTCGTGTGCTCTACGGTCTGCCACGAGCACTCTGCCGATCGGTGTCCTATTTGGTTGCACTTGAAGCAGCGGAGTTTGGCATCCGCGTTCCCTTGTGGTCGGTTGCGTCCGGGTGCCCTGTATCTCGTTCCTCGACTCGGTTCTTTTCGCTCTCGGAGGCGATGCTGTTTGGCGAGTAGGGCTCCGGCCTCTACTTCTTTATTTTTTTGCTTGCGCGCATCGTTTTCTTCAAGGATTTTCACCTTGAGGGTTTCAGCCGGCGGTAGCTCGTCTCGGGTCTCTATGGCGCATCGAAAGTTCTCGAAGCTATCCGGCAGGCTGTAAAGTAGTAATATGCTTAGTAAGTCTTTGTTAACTTCTACGTCCATTGCCTGCAGCTTGTCCACTGCGTCGAAGAATTTTCCCACATGCTCCCTTATATCCTCGCCTTCCTGCATGCGCTGCAGCGTAAGTTGCTTTAACAGCGTAGCCTTGCGGGGAGGTCCCTTCGAGGCGTAGATGGAGCGCAGCTTGTTCCAAATCTCATTGGACGTTCCGCAATGTCGTACGTTGGGCAGTTCCCCTGGGCTGATTGATAATATTAAGTCGGCTCTGGCCTTTCTATCTGCTTGTGTCCATACCTTGTACGCTGCTTCGCTTGTGGAGTCACCCACAGTGACAGTTGGTTTGGCGATCTCGCCGCTCACGTAGCTCCAGGTGTCATTTTTTATTAGGAGCGCTTCCACTTGCATACTCCAAGTGTCGTAATTGTCTCTTGACAATAGTTCAATCCTTGTCGAATTGATTGTGCCTGTGGACATCGTTGTGATTCCTTGTCGGGCACGTGCTCTTTGTTTTGGAGGTTATCCTCTTCTTCGTTTCACTTTCTTGTCACCGATTGTTTGCCTACTGTTCCGTGCCTGGGCCCATAACCTGTTGTAATTCTAGGGTAGTTAGGCGACGGATTGAGGGGAAACGTTTACTAGTTACTGAGATATATGCGGTTTATTGTTACACGATGAGTCTTTTGATAAGTTTGTTATCCTGTGTGATAATTGTCGTGATCGTTGCGGCGGTTCCGGTTTCGCCCGCTCGGGGGCCTGAGGAGCGTGGCGCGCAGACTTGAACTTTCCAACAATAATAATAATAATAATAATAATAATAATGTTGTTGTTTTGTTGTTGTTTTTGTTAGCGATACGAGCACTCAGTCCTGCTGGACCATTGTACTCGGGCCCCGTGGGGCACTCGCACCGCCCTAATTGTCCACGTTGTGTTCCTCAGACGCGGAACACAACCGACAGGCGTCCCTCGTGATGTCATTGACTTTTTTCGCACCTACTTCTGCGACTTGACACCTTTCTCATTAGGGATTACCGGTTGCTCAGGGTATCTTGGTCAGTCCCGCGGTCCCCAGCAACCCTTCGTGGGCTTGCTGGTTGCTCAGTGTAACTTGGCCAGTCCCCCATTTCCCAGCATCCCTTCTCGGGGTTGCCGGTTGCTCAAGGTATCTTGGTCAGTCCCCCGTGCTCCAGCAACCCTTTGTGGGCTATTCCCGGTTGTACAGGGTATCTGGGCCAGTACTTCCGCACCACCGCATCCCTTCTTTGGGTTGTCAGTTGCTCAGAGTATCGTTGACCTAGTCCCCCGTCCCCCGGCATCCCTAAATGTAGTCATGCTAGGGATATCATTGTCGGCCTCCTCAGAGCCCCAGGTTAAGGAGGCAAGGCTCCAAGTATTCTAGGATAGTCGCCTGGTATACCTAGAAGCATCGTTATGATGCACCATACCCCGGTACCATGAAGCCCGAGCACGATAGCTTACACTCTGGCCAGGGATAGCTATTGCGGAGCGTCGAGTCTGATACACAGACTCGGCGTCCCGGGCGATGGGTACGCTACGTCCCCTACGCCGATGCGGTCACAGATTCGATTCCCGACGTCGGAGCTAGTCGTGTCTCACCGAGAATGAAAACAATGGAGTACAGCTATATACATCCGACACTCGCACCGCGGTAACTCAGTGTGAGTGACCGATGTATATATCTGGAGCTTCGTCTCGTCCATGTTTTTTTCCCTTCTCGGCGAAACATACGAAGCCGGGAATCGAACCGTCGACCTCCCGATGCTTAGGTCTTAGAGGCGAGCACGCTAACCACTAGACCACCGCACCGGTAATAATAATAATAATAATAATAATAATAATAATAATAATAATAATAATAATAATAATAATAATAATAATAATAATAATAATAATAATAATAATAATAATAATAATAATAATAATAATAATAATAATAATAATAATAATAATAATAATAATAATAATAATAATAATAATAATAATAATAATAATAATAATAATAATAATAATAATAATAATCACCGCAGGTGGTGGGAGGGCGGGAACTCCCTCTTGCTCGGGGAGTGACGACCCCGCGTACACCGAGTAAGTCAAGGGGGACTGAAATCGGCACAGGTCCGACGGAAGTCCCCTGAGACGACCCCAGGTGGCGGGAGGGTGTAAAACCCCTCTCGCTCGGGATGTGACGACCCCGGGGACACCGAGTAAGCTGAGGGGGACTGAAGTCGGCTCGTGCCTGACGGATGACCTCTAAGGCGATCTCAGGGACCGGGCCACGTTCCGGCACGGTACGGGGAGTCACGCCCCCGAGAGACCCTTAGCATGAAGGAACAAATAACCATGAAATGCACAAAAAAAACAGAGATATACCTCAGGTGGTAACCCCAACACAGGGGCAATCCACCCTGGGCGACGGTCGGGTTGAAGCCCTGGCGGCCCATGGCAGCGGCACGGATTCTGAGGGCCGCAAATTGTGCAAGGAATCGGGGACGAGGACAGTGACGAGGAGGACAGACGAGAAAACCAGAACGGACAAGACAACACTGACCCTGCCCTCCAGGGTAAGGACAGCGAGTGTGTCGAGTGTGGGCAGCGGGGCAAGCGGGACCTCCGCTACCTCCGCGGTCGACAGCGACATACAAGTACCGGCCGGACTGGCGAGTAACACGAGACAGGACGGAACGGACATCACGGAACTACTGACGCTCATATGGAAGACGGCGACAAAAATGGCCGGGGCAGCCGCTGTTCAAAAGAACATGAACATGACGGTCAAAAACGGGATCAAGACTATTCTTAAGGCAGCCGACGTGGCGCTGCATAAGCACACGAAGGCAGCCCAAAGAAACGTCACCGAACACGAACTGACGGAGACAGAAACGGAAACGGAAACGAAAAAACGTGAGACGCCACAGACGAAACGGAAACGCTCGGCGACCGTGACCCCCCCGGGGTCCTCTCGGAAGCGACCTCCGAGAGCGGAAACGGCCGAAGACTGGCGGACCGTCACGAGAAAAAACAACAAACGAACGGAACGAAAAGACAAAACGGACGGAACGAACGCGACGAACGCGACGAAAACGAGGAACGCGACGAACGTGGCGCACGCGACGAACGCGACGAACGCGACGAACGTCACGAATACGAACGCCAAGGCCAGGAAGCGCAAGCTGGCACCCAAGCAACGGGGGACGGCTGTACTTGTCAAGCCGGCGAAAGACAGCAGCTACTCCGACATAGTACGGAAAATACGGACGACGGTGGACCCGAAGAAGAGTCATGTGCAGGTGACGACCCTGAGGAAAACCAAAGACGGGCTGTGTCTGCTAAAGATACAGACCAAGAACAACGGACAAGAAAATTTCCGACGCGCACTTCAGGACGCGATCGGAGACCATGGCAAGGTCAGGACCGCGACCTCCAGGCGTCAACTGGAGATCATGGACTTGGACTGCGTCACGACCGAGGACGACGTGAAAAGTGCGCTAGGACGAGAAACAGGACGAGACGCAGACTTTGGCGTCCACATCTTCGGTCCGAACCGGAACGAGCAGTACATGGCGGTATGCGAACTCGAATCGCATGAGGCTGCGGTGCTGCTCGGCCGGGGCCGGATCGGGATAGGATGGGTGCGTTGCCGCGTCCGAGAACGACTGACGGTGACGAAATGCTTTAAGTGTCTGGGCTACGGACACACCAAAGCGAACTGCACGAGCAAGGACCGGACTAAAAGCTGCAGAAAATGCGGCGAAACGGGACATTACGCAACGGACTGCGAAAACACACCAGCCTGCC
Source organism: Amblyjoppa fuscipennis (assembly GCA_963575735.1). Classification (NCBI taxonomy): domain Eukaryota; kingdom Metazoa; phylum Arthropoda; class Insecta; order Hymenoptera; family Ichneumonidae; genus Amblyjoppa; species Amblyjoppa fuscipennis. The sequence continues at coordinate 7,693,493 of OY754492.1, read as the reverse complement.
CCCTGTGCACCGAGGCGGGGCACGGTGACGCAGCGCACTTCGCGGGATCCGGGAAGTGCGCGGTATTCCGGGCTGCGCTGGAGGAGTGCAGGAGGCAGGCAGGACGACGGACAGAATAATTCAGGGAAACCTGAACCGAAGTAGGACGGCAGATATGCTGCTACCACAGATAGCCGACGAGTATGACGCGGACATCATGATTCTGTGCGAACCTTACAGGATAAGGCCGACACAGACATGGATCACAAACGAGACCGAGACAGCAGCTATCTGGGTGAGGGGCGCTGCCCGATCTCGGGTAACTAGCCACGGGGTGGGCGACGATTTCGTCTGGGCTAAGGTCGGCGCTGTCACATACGTCAGCGTCTACCTGACCCCCAACTGCACCGTGGCGGAGTTCGAGAGAAAGGTGGAGCTCCTCGAGGACGGAATAAGGGAGCTGCCCGGCGACGTCGTTGTTGCGGGGGACCTCAACGCGAGGGCGATCGAGTGGGGCATGACAGCAACGAACAAACGAGGACGGCTGCTGCTGGAGATGGCTGCAAGGCTCGATCTAGCAGTAGCGAACACGGGAAGAGTACCGACATACAGACGACCAGGGTTTGGAGACTCTATCCCCGACGTTACGATGACATCGGACAGAATTCTGTCACAGGTGAGGCGATGGCATGTGATCGAGGACTATACGGCCAGCGACCACCAGTACATAGCCTACGAAGTGACAGGACCGACAACAACGATACGGACAAGGATCCAGCACCCCCCGCGGTGGAATGTAAGCAAACTGGACGCACGGAAGTTCTCGGAGGAACTGGTGGCGGCACCAGCCCCGATTACAAAAGTCCCCCCGGAGCTGGTTGGCCGGCAAAGGGCGGGAAGACTGGCAGACGAGACGGCCAAACTGACGGAACGGCTGTGCAACAGCACAATGCCGAAACGACGAAACGGACGAAACAGACAACCACAGTATTGGTGGACGGACGAGATAGCCGAAATGCGCAGAATTTGTCTGGCAAATCGGCGACGTGTAACGAGGGCTGGCGGGAGACCCGAAAGGGAGAACCTCCAAGCCGCTTACAAGACTGCACGGAAAACGCTGACGAACGCGATCAGAGACAGCAAAGCGCGATGCTGGAAGAAGCTCTGCGAGGAGGTGGACCGGGACCCGTGGGGCACAGGTTACAAGATTGTAACCGGTAAACTCGGGGCACGAATTCCACCAGAACTCAAGGACGCTGAAACCACACGACGGATCGTTGACGGACTCTTTCCGACACACCCGATACGCACGGACGAAACAGAAGACAGAGAAGCACCGGAAGTCCCCATTTTTACCGCGGAGGAGCTCACCAGAGCATCCAACGCGATAAAGAATGGAAAGGCTCCGGGACCAGACGGAGTACCGGGAGAGATTATCCGGCTGATGGTTAACCTGAGGCCGGAGATATTCCTCGACTTGAACAACGCCTGTCTTACAACAGGAACCTTCTGCGACCGGTGGAAGACGGCGAGGCTGGTACTTATCCCCAAGGGTAAGGGCGACCCGAGCACGCCGTCAGCCTACCGGCCGCTGAGCTTACTGAACACGACAGGGAAACTCTACGAACGACTACTGAGACCCAGAATCACAGACGCGATCCAAGCCGCAGGCGGTCTTTCGGACCAGCAATTCGGCTTCAGAAGGGGCCGTTCAACCATTGGAGCAATCCAACAGGTGATCGACTCCTTTTTGGAATTGGACAGACACTGCCATGCAGCGCGACCTATCGTGCTCTTGGCGACACTTGACGTCAGGAACGCCTTTAACTCGGCAAGGTGGGTGGATATCTTGGAGGCGCTTAACAGCGGTTTCGGGATTCCTGCTTACCTGGCACGGGTGGTGGATGATTACCTGAAGAACAGACGGATAACGTACGAGACGACCGAAGGACAGGTGACAAGACAAATCACCGCGGGGGTCGCCCAAGGATCAATACTGGGACCGGACTTCTGGAACGGCTTGTACGACAGCCTGCTCAGACTGGAGTTGCCGCCCGGTGTACTCCTCGTCGCTTACGCCGATGACGTGGCGGCGGTGATCACCGAGCGCTCTCCAGATCTGGCGCAGCTGAAGCTGAACCAGACGATGAGACGAGTAGGCCGATGGATGACAGACCACGGACTACAACTCGCGACAGAAAAGACGGAACTGACGTTTCTCACGAGAAGACGTATACAGACGAGACTGCCCATGAGGGTTGGGACCCACGAGATCGAGGCCGGGGGGGAAGTCAAGTACTTGGGGGTGACCCTAGATACGAAGATGACCTTCTGGCCTCACATACAAAAGACAGCCCGAAAGGCGGCTGAGAGGATAGCATCCTTAAGCCGCCTGATGGCAAACACGACTGGACCAAGACCGGGGAAACGGCGACTATTAATGTCAACGGCCCACTCGATCCTCCTATACGGCGCTGAGATCTGGGCGGATGCCCTGAAGACGAAGAAATACTGCTACGCAATGACGACAGCACAAAGACAGAGCGCGCTGCGGATCGCTTGCTCCTACCGGACTGTCTCTGCACAGGCCGTTCTGGTGGTGGCGGGCGTGATCCCCATAGACCTTCTTGCTTTCGAGCGCAAGAGGATTTATGAAAGGACCGCAGACACGAGCCGACAGGACGCGGCAACCACGGAAAGACAGAGTACGATACAGACCTGGCAACAACGCTGGACAGAAGGATCTACAGGCAACTGGACGAGACGACTGATAAAGGACTTGAGACCGTGGATTGAAAGGGAGTTCGGGGACGTAAACTTTTACGTCACCCAGCTCCTGACAGGACACAGCTACTTTAGACGGTACCTTTACAGCATGAACAGAGTACGGACACCGGACTGCAAGTACTGCGGACATGACCGGGACGACGCGGAACACACGTTTTTCGAGTGCGACCGCTGGACACCGCTTAGACTGAGACTAGAGACGACCGTTGGTAGCGTCACCGCAGACAATATTGTCGAGGTGATGCTCCACACAACTGAATGGTGGCAACTTGTTGCCACCTACACAGAGACAATACTGAGACGAAAAAACGCAGACGGCTGCCTCGAATGACAGAGCAGACAAACTGACGTGAGACGAAACGAATAGACAGAACGAACAGACGAACACAGACAGCTCCCCCAACCAGAAGTAATACTAACATAGTTCCTGGTTGAGGGAGGACCGAAAGGAGAAGGCGGTTTAGTGGGTAGGCTACGGGAGTCCCACATACCCATCAGCTGGGCTGGTGGAATCCGTAACTTGGATTCCGCAAATTCCGTTTTTCTTTACGGAATCCTCAGGGATTCCGTAAAGGAAAAAAATAATAATAATAATAATAATAATAATAATAATAATAATAATAATAATAATAATAATAATAATAATAATAATAATAATAATAATAATAATAATAATAATAATAATAATAATAATAATAATAATAATAATAATAATAATAATAATAATAATAATAATAATAATAATAATAATAATAATAATAATAATAATAATAATAATAATAATAATAATAATAATAATAATAATAATAATAATAATAATAATAATAATAATAATAATAATAATAATCACCGCAGGTGGTGGGAGGGCGGGAACTCCCTCTTGCTCGGGGAGTGACGACCCCGCGTACACCGAGTAAGTCAAGGGGGACTGAAATCGGCACAGGTCCGACGGAAGTCCCCTGAGACGACCCCAGGTGGCGGGAGGGTGTAAAACCCCTCTCGCTCGGGATGTGACGACCCCGGGGACACCGAGTAAGCTGAGGGGGACTGAAGTCGGCTCGTGCCTGACGGATGACCTCTAACGCGATCTCAGGGACCGAGCCACGTTCCGGCACGGTACGGGGAGTCGCGCCCCCGAGAGACCCTTAGCATGAAGGAACAAATAACCATGAAATGCACAAAAAAACAGAGATATACCTCAGGTGGTAACCCCAACACAGGGGCAATCCACCCTGGGCGACGGTCGGGTTGAAGCCCTGGCGGCCCATGGCAGCGGCACGGATTCTGAGGGCCGCAAATTGTGCAAGGAATCGGGGACGAGGACAGCGACGAGGAGGACAGACGAGAAAACCAGAACGGACAAGACAACACTGACCCTGCCCTCCAGGGTAAGGACAGCGAGTGTGTCGAGTGTGGGCAGCGGGGCAAGCGGGACCTCCGCTACCTCCGCGGTCGACAGCGACATACAAGTACCGGCCGGACTGGCGAGCAACACGAGACAGGATGGAACGGACATCACGGAGCTACTGACGCTCATATGGAAGACGGCGACAAAAATGGCCGGGGCAGCCGCTGTTCAAAAGAACATGAACATGACGGTCAAAAACGGGATCAAGACTATTCTTGAGGCAGCCGACGTGGCGCTGCATAAGCACACGAAGGCAGCCCAAAGAAACGTCACCGAACACGAACTGACGGAGACAGAAACGGAAGCGGAAACGAAAAAACGTGAGACGCCACAGACGAAACGGAAACGCTCGGCGACCATGACCCCCCCGGGGTCCTCTCGGAAGCGACCTCCGAGAGCGGAAACGGCCGAAGACTGGCGGACCGTCACGAGAAAAAAACAACAAACGAACGGAACGAAAAGACAAAACGGACGGAACGAACGCGACGAACGCGACGAAAACGAGGAACGCGACGAACGCGGCGCACGCGACGAACGCGACGAACGCGACGAACGTCACGAACACGAACGCCAAGGCCAGGAAGCGCAAGCTGGCACCCAAGCAACGGGGGACGGCTGTACTTGTCAAGCCGGCGAAAGACAGCAGCTACTCCGACATAGTACGGAAAATACGGACGACGGTGGACCCGAAGAAGAGTCATGTGCAGGTGACGACCCTGAGGAAAACCAAAGACGGGCTGTGTCTGCTAAAGATACAGACCAAGAATAACGGACAAGAAAATTTCCGACGCGCACTTCAGGACGCGATCGGAGACCATGGCAAGGTCAGGACCGCGACCTCCAGGCGTCAACTGGAGATCATGGACTTGGACTGCGTCACGACCGAGGACGACGTGAAAAGTGCGCTAGGACGAGAAACAGGACGAGACGCAGACTTTGGCGTCCACATCTTCGGTCCGAACCGGAACGAGCAGTACATGGCGGTATGCGAACTCGAATCGCATGAGGCCGCGGGGCTGCTCGGCCGGGGCCGGATCGGGATAGGATGGGTGCGTTGCCGCGTCCGAGAACGACTGACGGTGACGAAATGCTTCAAGTGTCTGGGCTACGGACATACCAAAGCGAACTGCACGAGCAAGGACCGGACTAAAAGCTGCAGAAAATGCGGCGAATCGGGACATTACGCAACGGACTGCGGGAACACACCAGCCTGCCCCCTGTGCACTGAGGCGGGACACGGTGACGCAGCGCACTCCGCGGGATCCGGGAAGTGCGCGGTATTCCGGGCTGCGCTGGAGGAGTGCAGGAGGCAGGCAGGACGACGGACAGAATAATCCAGGGAAACCTAAACCGAAGTAGGACGGCAGATATGCTGCTACCACAGATAGCCGACGAGTACGACGCGGACATCATGATTCTGTGCGAACCTTACAGGATAAGGCCGACACGGACATGGATCACAAACGAGACCGAGACAGCAGCTATCTGGGTGAGGGGCGCTGCCCGATCTCGGGTAACTAGCCACGGGGTGGGCGACGATTTCGTCTGGGCTAAGGTCGGCGCTGTCACATACGTCAGCGTCTACCTGACCCCCAACTGCACCGTGGCGGAGTTCGAGAGAAAGGTGGAGCTCCTCGAGGACGGAATAAGGGAGCTGCCCGGCGACGTCGTTGTGGCGGGGGACCTCAACGCGAGGGCGATCGAGTGGGGCATGACAGCAACGAACAAACGAGGACGGCTGCTGCTGGAGATGGCTGCAAGGCTCGATCTAGCAGTAGCGAACACGGGAAGAGTACCGACATACAGACGACCAGAGTTTGGAGATTCTATCCCCGACGTTACGATGACATCGGACAGAATTCTGTCACAGGTGAGGCGATGGCAGGTGATCGAGGACTATACGGCCAGCGACCACCAGTACATAGCCTTCGAAGTGACAGGACCGACAACAACGATACGGACAAGGATCCAGCACCCCCCGCGGTGGAACGTAAGCAAACTGGACGCACGGAAGTTCTCGGAAGAACTGGTGGCGGCACCAGCCCCGATTACAAAAGTCCCCCCGGAGCTGGTTGGCCGGCAAAGGGCGGGAAGACTGGCAGACGAGACGGCCAAACTGACGGAACGGCTGTGCAACAGCACAATGCCGAAACGACGAAACGGACGAAACAGACAACCACAGTATTGGTGGACGGACGAGATAGCTGAAATGCGCAGAATCTGTCTGGCAAAGCGGCGACGTGTAACGAGGGCTGGCGGGAGACCCGAAAGGGAGAACCTCCAAGCCGCTTACAAAACCGCACGGAAAACGCTGACGAACGCGATCAGAGACAGCAAAGCGCGATGCTGGAAGAAGCTCTGCGAGGAGGTGGACCGGGACCCGTGGGGCACAGGTTACAAGATTGTAACCGGTAAACTCGGGGCACGAATTCCACCAGAACTCAAGGACGCTGAAACCACACGACGGATCGTTGACGGACTCTTTCCGACACACCCGATACGCACGGACGAAACAGAAGACAGGGAAGCACCGGAAGTCCCCATTTTTACCGCGGAGGAGCTCACCAGAGCATCCAACGCGATAAAGAATGAAAAGGCACCGGGACCAGACGGAGTACCGGGAGAGATTATCCGGCTGATGGTTAACCTGAGGCCGGAGATATTCCTCGACTTGAACAACGCCTGTCTTACAACAGGAACCTTCTGCGACCGGTGGAAGACGGCGAGGCTGGTACTTATCCCCAAGGGTAAGGGCGACCCGAGCACGCCGTCAGCCTACCGGCCGCTGAGCTTACTGAACACGACAGGGAAACTCTACGAACGACTACTGAGACCCAGAATCACAGACGCGATCCAAGCCGCAGGCGGTCTTTCGGACCAGCAATTCGGCTTCAGAAGGGGCCGTTCAACCATTGGAGCAATCCAACAGGTGATCGACTCCTTTTTGGAATTGGACAGACACTGCCATGCAGCGCGACCTATCGTGCTCTTGGCGACACTTGACGTCAGGAACGCCTTTAACTCGGCAAGGTGGGTGGATATCTTGGAGGCGCTTAACAGCGGTTTCGGGATTCCTGCTTACCTGGCACGGGTGGTGGATGATTACCTGAAGAACAGACGGATAACGTACGAGACGACCGAAGGACAGGTGACAAGACAAATCACCGCGGGGGTCGCCCAAGGATCAATACTGGGACCGGACTTCTGGAACGGCTTGTACGACAGCCTGCTCAGACTGGAGTTGCCGCCCGGTGTACTCCTCGTCGCTTACGCCGATGACGTGGCGGCGGTGATCACCGAGCGCTCTCCAGATCTGGCGCAGCTGAAGCTGAACCAGACGATGAGACGAGTAGGCCGATGGATGACAGACCACGGACTACAACTCGCGACAGAAAAGACGGAACTGACGTTTCTCACGAGAAGACGTATACAGACGAGACTGCCCATGAGGGTTGGGACCCACGAGATCGAGGCCGGGGGGGAAGTCAAGTACTTGGGGGTGACCCTAGATACGAAGATGACCTTCTGGCCTCACATACAAAAGACAGCCCGAAAGGCGGCTGAGAGGATAGCATCCTTAAGCCGCCTGATGGCAAACACGACTGGACCAAGACCGGGGAAACGGCGACTATTAATGTCAACGGCCCACTCGATCCTCCTATACGGCGCTGAGATCTGGGCGGATGCCCTGAAGACGAAGAAATACTGCTACGCAATGACGACAGCACAAAGACAGAGCGCGCTGCGGATCGCTTGCTCCTACCGGACTGTCTCTGCACAGGCCGTTCTGGTGGTGGCGGGCGTGATCCCCATAGACCTTCTTGCTTTCGAGCGCAAGAGGATTTATGAAAGGACCGCAGACACGAGCCGACAGGACGCGGCAACCACGGAAAGACAGAGTACGATACAGACCTGGCAACAACGCTGGACAGAAGGATCTACAGGCAACTGGACGAGACGACTGATAAAGGACTTGAGACCGTGGATTGAAAGGGAGTTCGGGGACGTAAACTTTTACGTCACCCAGCTCCTGACAGGACACGGCTACTTTAGACGGTACCTTTACAGCATGAACAGAGTACGGACACCGGACTGCAAGTACTGCGGACATGACCGGGACGACGCGGAACACACGTTTTTCGAGTGCGACCGCTGGACACCGCTTAGACTGAGACTAGAGACGACCGTTGGTAGCGTCACCGCAGACAATATTGTCGAGGTGATGCTCCACACAACTGAATGGTGGCAACTTGTTGCCACCTACACAGAGACAATACTGAGACGAAAAAACGCAGACGGCTGCCTCGAATGACAGAGCAGACAAACTGACGTGAGACGAAACGAATAGACAGAACGAACAGACGAACACAGACAGCTCCCCCAACCAGAAGTAATACTAACATAGTTCCTGGTTGAGGGAGGACCGAAAGGAGAAGGCGGTTTAGTGGGTAGGCTACGGGAGTCCCACATACCCATCAGCTGGGCTGGTGGAATCCGTAACTTGGATTCCGCAAATTCCGTTTTTCTTTACGGAATCCTCAGGGATTCCGTAAAGGAAAAAAATAATAATAATAATAATAATAATAATAATAATAATAATAATAATAATAATAATAATAATAATAATAATAATAATAATAATAATAATAATAATAATAATAATAATAATAATAATAATAATAATAATAATAATAATAATAATAATAATAATAATCACCGCAGGTGGTGGGAGGGCGGGAACTCCCTCTTGCTCGGGGAGTGACGACCCCGCGTACACCGAGTAAGTCAAGGGGGACTGAAATCGGCACAGGTCCGACGGAAGTCCCCTGAGACGACCCCAGGTGGCGGGAGGGTGTAAAACCCCTCTCGCTCGGGATGTGACGACCCCGGGGACACCGAGTAAGCTGAGGGGGACTGAAGTCGGCTCGTGCCTGACGGATGACCTCTAACGCGATCTCAGGGACCGAGCCACGTTCCGGCACGGTACGGGGAGTCGCGCCCCCGAGAGACCCTTAGCATGAAGGAACAAATAACCATGAAATGCACAAAAAAACAGAGATATACCTCAGGTGGTAACCCCAACACAGGGGCAATCCACCCTGGGCGACGGTCGGGTTGAAGCCCTGGCGGCCCATGGCAGCGGCACGGATTCTGAGGGCCGCAAATTGTGCAAGGAATCGGGGACGAGGACAGCGACGAGGAGGACAGACGAGAAAACCAGAACGGACAAGACAACACTGACCCTGCCCTCCAGGGTAAGGACAGCGAGTGTGTCGAGTGTGGGCAGCGGGGCAAGCGGGACCTCCGCTACCTCCGCGGTCGACAGCGACATACAAGTACCGGCCGGACTGGCGAGCAACACGAGACAGGATGGAACGGACATCACGGAGCTACTGACGCTCATATGGAAGACGGCGACAAAAATGGCCGGGGCAGCCGCTGTTCAAAAGAACATGAACATGACGGTCAAAAACGGGATCAAGACTATTCTTGAGGCAGCCGACGTGGCGCTGCATAAGCACACGAAGGCAGCCCAAAGAAACGTCACCGAACACGAACTGACGGAGACAGAAACGGAAGCGGAAACGAAAAAACGTGAGACGCCACAGACGAAACGGAAACGCTCGGCGACCATGACCCCCCCGGGGTCCTCTCGGAAGCGACCTCCGAGAGCGGAAACGGCCGAAGACTGGCGGACCGTCACGAGAAAAAAACAACAAACGAACGGAACGAAAAGACAAAACGGACGGAACGAACGCGACGAACGCGACGAAAACGAGGAACGCGACGAACGCGGCGCACGCGACGAACGCGACGAACGCGACGAACGTCACGAACACGAACGCCAAGGCCAGGAAGCGCAAGCTGGCACCCAAGCAACGGGGGACGGCTGTACTTGTCAAGCCGGCGAAAGACAGCAGCTACTCCGACATAGTACGGAAAATACGGACGACGGTGGACCCGAAGAAGAGTCATGTGCAGGTGACGACCCTGAGGAAAACCAAAGACGGGCTGTGTCTGCTAAAGATACAGACCAAGAATAACGGACAAGAAAATTTCCGACGCGCACTTCAGGACGCGATCGGAGACCATGGCAAGGTCAGGACCGCGACCTCCAGGCGTCAACTGGAGATCATGGACTTGGACTGCGTCACGACCGAGGACGACGTGAAAAGTGCGCTAGGACGAGAAACAGGACGAGACGCAGACTTTGGCGTCCACATCTTCGGTCCGAACCGGAACGAGCAGTACATGGCGGTATGCGAACTCGAATCGCATGAGGCCGCGGGGCTGCTCGGCCGGGGCCGGATCGGGATAGGATGGGTGCGTTGCCGCGTCCGAGAACGACTGACGGTGACGAAATGCTTCAAGTGTCTGGGCTACGGACATACCAAAGCGAACTGCACGAGCAAGGACCGGACTAAAAGCTGCAGAAAATGCGGCGAATCGGGACATTACGCAACGGACTGCGGGAACACACCAGCCTGCCCCCTGTGCACTGAGGCGGGACACGGTGACGCAGCGCACTCCGCGGGATCCGGGAAGTGCGCGGTATTCCGGGCTGCGCTGGAGGAGTGCAGGAGGCAGGCAGGACGACGGACAGAATAATCCAGGGAAACCTAAACCGAAGTAGGACGGCAGATATGCTGCTACCACAGATAGCCGACGAGTACGACGCGGACATCATGATTCTGTGCGAACCTTACAGGATAAGGCCGACACGGACATGGATCACAAACGAGACCGAGACAGCAGCTATCTGGGTGAGGGGCGCTGCCCGATCTCGGGTAACTAGCCACGGGGTGGGCGACGATTTCGTCTGGGCTAAGGTCGGCGCTGTCACATACGTCAGCGTCTACCTGACCCCCAACTGCACCGTGGCGGAGTTCGAGAGAAAGGTGGAGCTCCTCGAGGACGGAATAAGGGAGCTGCCCGGCGACGTCGTTGTGGCGGGGGACCTCAACGCGAGGGCGATCGAGTGGGGCATGACAGCAACGAACAAACGAGGACGGCTGCTGCTGGAGATGGCTGCAAGGCTCGATCTAGCAGTAGCGAACACGGGAAGAGTACCGACATACAGACGACCAGAGTTTGGAGATTCTATCCCCGACGTTACGATGACATCGGACAGAATTCTGTCACAGGTGAGGCGATGGCAGGTGATCGAGGACTATACGGCCAGCGACCACCAGTACATAGCCTTCGAAGTGACAGGACCGACAACAACGATACGGACAAGGATCCAGCACCCCCCGCGGTGGAACGTAAGCAAACTGGACGCACGGAAGTTCTCGGAAGAACTGGTGGCGGCACCAGCCCCGATTACAAAAGTCCCCCCGGAGCTGGTTGGCCGGCAAAGGGCGGGAAGACTGGCAGACGAGACGGCCAAACTGACGGAACGGCTGTGCAACAGCACAATGCCGAAACGACGAAACGGACGAAACAGACAACCACAGTATTGGTGGACGGACGAGATAGCTGAAATGCGCAGAATCTGTCTGGCAAAGCGGCGACGTGTAACGAGGGCTGGCGGGAGACCCGAAAGGGAGAACCTCCAAGCCGCTTACAAAACCGCACGGAAAACGCTGACGAACGCGATCAGAGACAGCAAAGCGCGATGCTGGAAGAAGCTCTGCGAGGAGGTGGACCGGGACCCGTGGGGCACAGGTTACAAGATTGTAACCGGTAAACTCGGGGCACGAATTCCACCAGAACTCAAGGACGCTGAAACCACACGACGGATCGTTGACGGACTCTTTCCGACACACCCGATACGCACGGACGAAACAGAAGACAGGGAAGCACCGGAAGTCCCCATTTTTACCGCGGAGGAGCTCACCAGAGCATCCAACGCGATAAAGAATGAAAAGGCACCGGGACCAGACGGAGTACCGGGAGAGATTATCCGGCTGATGGTTAACCTGAGGCCGGAGATATTCCTCGACCTGTACAACGCCTGTCGTACAACAGGAACCTTCTGCGACCGGTGGAAGACGGCGAGGCTGGTACTTATCCCCAAGGGTAAGGGCGACCCGAGCACGCCGTCAGCCTACCGGCCGCTGAGTTTACTGAACACGACAGGGAAACTCTACGAACGACTACTGAGACCCAGAATCACAGACGCGATCCAAGCCGCAGGCGGCCTTTCGGACCAGCAATTCGGCTTCAGAAGGGGCCGTTCAACCATTGGAGCAATCCAACAGGTGATCGACTCCTTTTTGGAATTGGACAGACACTGCCATGCAGCGCGACCTATCGTGCTCCTGGCGACACTTGACGTCAGGAACGCCTTTAACTCGGCAAGGTGGGTGGATATCTTGGAGGCGCTTAACAGTGGTTTCGGGATTCCTGCTTACCTGGCACGGGTGGTGGATGATTACCTGAAGAACAGACGGATAACGTACGAGACGACCGAAGGACAGGTGACAAGACAAATCACCGCGGGGGTCGCCCAAGGATCAATACTGGGACCGGACTTCTGGAACGGCTTGTACGACAGCCTGCTCAGACTGGAGTTGCCGCCCGGTGTACTCCTCGTCGCTTACGCCGATGACGTGGCGGCGGTGATCACCGAGCGCTCTCCAGATCTGGCGCAGCTGAAGCTGAACCAGACGATGAGACGAGTAGGCCGATGGATGACAGACCACGGACTACAACTCGCGACAGAAAAGACGGAACTGACGTTTCTCACGAGAAGACGTATACAGACGAGACTGCCCATGAGAGTTGGGACCCACGAGATCGAGGCCGGGGGGGAAGTCAAGTACTTGGGGGTGACCCTAGATACGAAGATGACCTTCTGGCCTCACATACAAAAGACAGCCCGAAAGGCGGCTGAGAGGATAGCATCCTTAAGCCGCCTGATGGCAAACACGACCGGACCAAGACCGGGGAAACGGCGACTATTAATGTCGACGGCCCACTCGATCCTCCTATACGGCGCTGAGATCTGGGCGGATGCCCTGAAGACGAAGAAATACTGCTACGCAATGACGACAGCACAAAGACAGAGCGCGCTGCGGATCGCTTGCTCCTACCGGACTGTCTCTGCACAGGCCGTTCTGGTGGTGGCGGGCGTGATCCCCATAGACCTTCTTGCTTTCGAGCGCAAGAGGATTTGTGAAAGGACCGCAGACACGAGCCGACAGGACGCGGCAACCACGGAAAGACAGAGGACGATACAGACCTGGCAACAACGCTGGACAGAAGGATCTACAGGCAACTGGACGAGACGACTGATAAAGGACTTGAGACCGTGGATTGAAAGGGAGTTCGGGGACGTAAACTTTTACGTCACCCAGCTCCTGACAGGACACGGTTACTTTAGACGGTACCTTTACAGCATGAACAGAGTACGGACACCGGACTGCAAGTACTGCGGACATGACCGGGACGACGCGGAACACACGTTTTTCGAGTGCGACCGCTGGACACCGCTTAGACTGAGACTAGAGACGACCGTTGGTAGCGTCACCGCAGACAATATTGTCGAGGTGATGCTCCACACAACTGAATGGTGGCAACTTGTTGCCACCTACACAGAGACAATACTGAGACGAAAAAACGCAGACGGCTGCCTCGAATGACAGAGCAGACAAACTGACGTGGGACGAAACGAATAGACAGAACGAACAGACGAACACAGACAGCTCCCCCAACCAGAAGTAATACTAACATAGTTCCTGGTTGAGGGAGGACCGAAAGGAGAAGGCGGTTTAGTGGGTAGGCTACGGGAGTCCCACATACCCATCAGCTGGGCTGGTGGAATCCGTAACTTGGATTCCGCAAATTCCGTTTTTCTTTACGGAATCCTCAGGGATTCCGTAAAGAAAAAAAAAAAAAAATAATAATAATAATAATAATAATAATAATAATAATAATAATAATAATAATAATAATAATAATAATAATAATAATAATAATAATAATAATAATAATAATAATAATAATAATAATAATAATAATAATAATAATAATAATAATAGGGCCATATTCGTAAGGAATAATACACATGTAAAATGTTTATTTTCATATATGATTTATTTATCCAATTTACCTGATACAGTGTTTGTTTCTTATTAGTATCAGATCCAACGCTTATTTATATTGTATCGAATATGTAGTTGACTATTCGTTAGGATACACGATATTAGTGAGGTTTGACAATAGACAAACGAACGGACCGTCGATGCAAGATCAATCGTCATATAAACAGTCGTGACCGGACTTTCAGAGACTAGAGACGTTTGACACTTGATACTCGAGATACATAGACGTGATTATACCAATTATATCCGCTCTGAAACCTAATACGCGCGTTATTCTTTCCCACAGTTGTTTATATTTAAAAAAACCGTCACTCCTTTTATTTATGTAAGTGTTTGTTGAGGAAACACAGTCATCGTAAATCGAAAATCAAATCTCCATACCGACTGGCAGCTCACTCAAAATCGTCTAGGAAAAATCCCGCAACTGTTGGAACTCGATAGCCCAATCGTTAAGTGTGCGATACTATACTAGGTATAATAAAGTTCAGGTATTCCTACAAAGTAACGATACCGATATATTGCCTGCATAACTCTATGATGTTATAAATGTTTAGTTTATTCCATAGCCGTTCCGTTGTGAGAATATTTATATGAAGTGGAACCAAAAATGAATTACCGTTCCGAGACCGTAGTCGGGACTGACGCTTTTCATTATCGGTGTTTTTGCTTTCAGTAAAATAATAGAAGATCTGAGTGGCTGAAGGTGTGTAAGATCGTACGTCTGGAGTGCTGCAAGACGGCAGTATATGCCTGTGCACGCAGATCTTGTATCCTCTTGCGACATGTACGTTGTTTTTTTAGGCAGTGCATTTATCAGTGCGTCCAATTTCTCTGGCCACGTTGTGCATCTTTCCAATGCAACAGCGAGCTGAAAAAATATGTCGGATATGTATTAGAAGAAGAAAAGAAAACTAAGAAAATTGGGAAGTAATGAGTGCAGGTAAAAAAAACCTATCGTACCTCCGGAGTGGCAGTTGTAGCAACCGTGTCCATGATACCCAGAATAATGTTGGTTTGAAGTTTATCCTCGTTGCTGCCGGATAAATATTCGTTCTTAATAGCTGTCATGAGCTCCGGAGAACCTTCGATGAGCACGAGTCTACCGGTCATGCCCTCGGCTTCGAGTTTTCTCGCTACTTCTATAGCTACGACGGAACTGTAGGAGTATGCAACTATCACGAAGTCCCGTCGGTTTTTGCCTCGTTTGAGAACATGCTATTAAAGAAAGAAACCATGTATCAGGATGAAATAAATAAAAGAAAATTCATTGCTTTAATTATGATAGATATACGCACTGATACCAATTGTTCCGCCATATCGGCGATGGTAATTTCACTCGAAGTTTTATTATTGAGCAATTGCAAACAAGTTGCCGGTGATTTGAGCATGCTGGTAAGATTATTGAAAACGCTACCATATCCTTCGATACCGGGAATGAGGAAGATTTCGTCACGACCAGCCTCTTCCTTGGTCTGCAGTTTGAGACAAGTTTCCTGGACCAATACATTCTTGCCAAAGATTCGCAAAAGTAGTTTCATTCCCTGGTCAGAATTATCACCGTCCGCTGATTTGCCACGACTCTTATTTTCAGCAGCTTCCTTCGCCGACATATCCAGAATCTTCGAAAAATTCAGATTACGAATATCCTCAGCAGTGAGGAATATCTCGCACTCGCGCTCGAGGCTCTGTTTTATCTTAACAGCCATCATTGAGTCCATTCCAAGCTCTGTGAGGGAAGTTTGAATGCTCACTGTCTTGAGATCATTGAGTCCCATAGTATTGAGCACCGCATCGACGATGTTCAGAGCGCCGGTTCCACCGGCCCGTTTTTCCGCTACGACCATGCTGGCGACGATCGGAGCATCCTGCTTCAAAAATTTGTCAAGTTCGACGAGACACGACGAGATTCTCTGTTGCAAAGTTCCGCCTATGACGAGCTCCTTTTGTTCCTCTTGCATATCCGCCACGAGGCCAACGTCACCGATGGCTCCCCACTGAATCGCGAGACCGGGCAGACCCTTGGCGACACGCGTCTCGCAGATTCTCTCCATTATCGAATTAGCCATTCCGTAATTAGGCTGCCCAGCGTTACCGCGTCCGGCAGCGACCGACGAGAACACGACGAAGTGTCGCAGCTTTGGGCATATCGTCCCCGATACCTGGTCGAGTTGCATCGTGCTCCAGGCTTTGGCGTTGAAAGATTCCTCAAAAGCAGCCTCTGTTTGATTCTTCATCAGCGCGTCCTTCAATATTACAGCAAGATTGAATATTGCGTCGACTGGACCCAATTTCGCGGCTGTATTCAGGATGTCTTCGCAATCTTCACGCTTGTGCGCATCCTTACCGGCTACGACAACGATATTCATGCCATAACTCTTCCACAGCGCAATGCGCTTGGCTTGATAGCCGTTTTTGATCCCGGTGCGAGACGTGAGAACAAGATTATTCGCTCCCCGAAGAAGGAGCCAGTCGGCGAGTTCCAAACCGAAACCTCCAAGACCTCCGAGGATAACGTAACTATGACCCGCCCGGCAGTAATAACGCGGTAGAGCCCTGATTGGCGTATTGAGCGGCTCATTCTTGTCATGAATTCCTATCCTCACCTTGCCGACGTGTTTTCCCGAGGCCATGTAACGGAAAGCGCCTTCCATATCGTCTTTCGGAAAAACTTTGTGAATTAGAGGTTTTATCGCGCCTTCGTCGATACTGCGTTGTATTAATTTTGCAATTTTCTTCCTCTCCTCACGTGTCGATATGAACAACTGATCTAGCATGACCCCAAAGAAGCTTATTTCCTTGAGGAACGGTTCCATGCCAAGTGTATTTGTTGGCTTCAAGATCGAATTTACCAATCTCAAGGAAACGCCCACCGAATGCGAGACAACGGACGGAAGTTTGGAGCTTCTCCTCGGCGAGTGAATTGAGGACTATGTCCACGGCGTATCCATTGGTCTGTTTTGCGGTCATCTGCTCGAAGCTCGTATCACGTGAGTTACCTATGTGGTCGTCCGGTATCTGCGGGAAGTTTTCTCTAATAAATCTTCGTTTCTCGGATGTACCAACGGTGGTAAATACTTCGCAGCCCTCATACAGCGCTAAATTGATCGCGGCTTGTCCGACACCACCAATACCGGCGTGAATCAGAACTTTGTCGCCTCTCTTCATTCGTCCACAGATGTAGAGAGCGTAGTAGTTTGTCGCATAGACGCAGGGAACGGTCGCCGCTTCCTCGAGGGTCCAAGAGTCGGGAATTGTCCAAATGAAGCATTCGTCCATAGCTACAATGTTCGAGAAAGATTGGGCCTGTACTATTCCCATTACCCGACGTCCCGTAGAATCAATTCCTGAGTATTCGAGACCGAGCGGGGTTTCCCTGTTATATCTTATCTCGCCAATTAATGTGGCGCCGATTTTACCCGTGGTGATCATGACGTCGCGAAAGTTTATAGGAGCGTACGCAACGCGAGCGAGGTTGTCTTGACAGCTTATCGACTGTATCCCTCCTTCGAGCCATCGCAGCGAAGAGAGATCACCGCGAACCAATTGATTCGCCCATGTGTGATACACCGGCCGCTCGGCAGCTTCCGGAAGATACAAGTGTCTGTAGGTGCCCCAGGTGCCGTTTGTTCGTAGCACGTTGAATGCGAGATCTAGTTCAAGCTGATCGGCGTAGAGAGGATTATCCGTCGAGAAGTCTGGAGCTTGGTTGTCCTGAATGTGGTACCCTCTGATAATTTCGCCACCCGGTTCTTTTCTTAAACATTGTACGAGACCTAGTAGACCACTCTCGAAGTCCTTCTCGCTCACTAGAATAATTCTTTGGGTGTAGTTGTCCGAGGCTTCCGCTATTTCTTTTAGTGCTGATTTGAGCTTGGGTACCCAGTCGAAATTGTTACTCGCTACATTGATTATTCTCATTGCGCTCGGGAGTTTACAATGTTTTCGCAACAGAAGAGCTGTCTCATGCTTCACGCGTTTCTCGACGATAATGTCCAATGAATTTTTCTCCGCTACCTTATAGATATCGGCAGGGCTCTCGGTCTCAAGAGCCAGCAGGAAACCTTCGTCTTTAAGGGCGAGCAAAAGTTTGTTCAGCATCTCGGCATTCGAGCTCGTGAAAAGACCACGACCGCTGACGATCATCGCAGCGGTGTCGGGGTCGAGATTCTTCGTATCTTCGACTGTGACGTTTTGCGGTGAATTTCCCTCTTCGAAGGGATTCTCCGTGGCAACGATATTCACATCGGCATGGATCAATGGGAGGTTACCGAGAATTTCGATGAGGTGAGGCGATACCAGATTTTCCAACACCGGAGCCACACCATCGTTGATGGCTTCGAGGGTCTTCGCCTTAATAAAGAAATTATTTTCCAGGGAAATTTGAGCGGACATTGTTATGAAGTCCCTGAACGTCGTCTTGGCATTGTCGCGATGAGCTACAAATTGGTAAGTCTCAAGAACCGGCTCTCCACTAGGTTTTTTTCGCGATATGGCACTCGCCTTGACACCACGAATTTCAATGCCGCCGGCAATTATGGCGTGGTAAACCTTGTAATGCCTCACAGTGAATTCTGCAACGATAAATTAAAACGAAAAGGTTACAATGTAGAATATAATCGAAGTTAAAAGTCCAAGTAATAAATTCTCCTCACGTTTTTCTTCGCTCGTAGAAGTGCGAAGAGTATTGAGATGGAACTTGGTGTCGATAGTAAGCCTCTGAATTCCTGTGGGCACGAACAGTTCACGAGAGTCGATGTCGAGAATGCTCATCTGCAGCATGTTATCCATGAAAGCCACCCAATTGTTCACCCAACTGATAGTTCCCTTGGTAGAGTCAGGAGTCGCACTCTTGATACCTCGGAAAATGCCGGAATGGTTATAACCGCGAAGTCTTAGATCTTTGTATATGTCCTTCGAGGACATCTCCTCGACTACGTCGTCGTCATTGGGGATAGGAAGATTCATCAGTTCTTCAGATGGCTTCGTCACATGGCGAATTGATCCCGTGACAATGGCCGCTCCGCCCTCGATTACTTCAAAGTTTCCGGTGCCTTTGCAAGCGAACGTACCAAGTAATAAAAAATGTATATACATGAAATAATATATATGGGGGATTCCACCAGAAGTTTCCATGTTCTGACCCTGACCCCCTTGAATAAATGCGCCAATTATTTTCGAAAACTATTTTGAAAAAGAGAAAACACGTATTTTGTCATTTGGACCCCCGATCGATATTTCCGACCGTATGATTTTGATAAAAATTTGATTATTTCTATAAGGCTACCTTTTAAAAGATGAATATCTTGGAAGTTTTCAAACGTATCGAAAAAATTTTCAGACAAAATTTGTTCAGTTTAAAGCGAACAAAATTACGCATTTTTTAAAAAATATTCTGGCCAGTCTAAAGTTGTGTTATACGACGGTAAAGTGGACAATATCCTATATTATCAACTTCGTCATGATGAATATTAAAAAAGATATATATACATAAAAATCTCTGCAAAATTGCGCAACTTTTGAGACTAGTTACGGAATGGCAACATTTTTTTTTCGCGAACTTCTACGTGATTGAAGCTTTTTCAATATGAAAATGCGTCATTACGGTGGCTAGTTGAAATGTAACAATTAGTAGTAGATTAAATACATATATAACAAAATTATATGTTAATAAAAAAACGCATTTTTTGCCACCATATTTTATTATTAGCCTTTGCGAATCAGGGGGGCGGGGTTGTTATTCTATACAAATTGTTTAATAGTTTCGATTTCAAAAATGAGACATCCAACAATTTTTCATATTCAAATGTGAGGATTTTTTTGTATCTGACAATAACACCGTTACGAACAAGAATATTTCTACTATCCTGACCCCCCGTGTCTTAACACGGCGGCGACGGCGGCGAAATCTTTTTATATTAGATATATAAAAGAGATAGTGGATCTTACCCTTCTGAATCCTAATTGTTAATTCGACTGCTCCTTCGATCGGAATCGTAGTAGCACGTAAGAATTTAACATCCTCAATAACCACGGATATTTCGCTGTGCATTTCTCCTTTCATCATTCTCAAGATTTCCCACACGAGTGTGAGATATCCCGTAGCGGGAATCAAATTCCTTCCGTCGATAACGTGGCCGGTCATGTACTGGTAATCCTCGTCAAAGAGTGTGACCTCGACGGTTCGTTCGCCCGATTGAAGTTTGTCGTGCATCCTGTAGACGGTTACGTACCAGTCGTCACTGTGTTCCCACTTGATGAGAGGCGAGATCATCGGAGTACCTCGGCTAACAGGGAATTCGATGTTTGGATACAGCTTGACAAGTTGAGGATGAATTCCGACGTCGAAGAGCTTTCCAAGACCCTGTAGGAAGACTTCGATGTTGTCCTCGTGCCCACGTTGAGTCAGGCCGATGTTAGTCACTTCCAGATGCAAGGAACTACGGAGAATGGCTTGGAGAAGACTGTGCGGGGCGATCTCGATGGTCACAGCGTCTTTGGGGATGAGAACCGAGGATTCCTCGAAGAGTACCGGCCTCAGGAGATTGTTCGTATGATATTCGGCGGAGGACAAATGAGCTAGTGTTGTACCCCAATTGTCGCGACTCACCGAAGTGCTCACCCACTTGGAGCTTCTCGGCTTCGGCTCTGGAATTACCTTGTTGTACCCCGGGTATCTAGACGCCTCGATTATTCGTGCAATCGAGTTGCGCAATAATCGAAGCGTATAAGTGGCACGCGACGAGCGCGCGGCGAGCGTCGTTGCGACATGATACCGAAATTCACCGTACTGTCGAGTCAGCAATTGTCGAGTCAGCAATTAAGCAAGCGCGAGCGACTCGGTAACTAGAGCACCTGCTCGCGACTTACCGCGACGGTGACGAAACCAAAAAAAATTCCAAATTCCGTTCTCGAAGAAGCGAGAATTTGGAAAGAAGTAAACCACAAACATTTTGAGGAGAATAAGCTGACGTACCTGCTCTCTCAACCATATATAATGTATCGAGAGCAGGCACTCCTCAGTCTCAGTACTCCTGTCAGTACGGTTGGTTACGGTCGACGAGTACCCTTTCTCTCGAGTAAGGGCTCGTCACGGGGATACCATATCCCTAGATAAAAGTTAACAGTAAAGGTTAATAGTAACAGTAAAAAGCTACGAAGTAGGATAACTGTAATTCTACTCCAAGTGTATAATAATTGGTAAATAAACATTTTATAATTGTTTTAATAAACATTGCGTGTTTAATTCTCTTGGGTTCTAACCCTTAACTGGACAAATCCCGAATCTCACGAGCTAACGGCTCGCCCGCGAAACACAGATTAGCTACCTGAGTTTCTGCGGATATAACATTGGTGGCAGCGGTGGGATAGCCAGAGTGAATTAATAAACATCGCTGTTAAATACCAAACACTTGGATCTCCGCAAGGAGCGGCAGATAGTGAGTCGCCATTGAGGGAGAAGAGTTCCGCGAACCAGGGTCGACAAGTGTTCAGGCGGACCACGGGACGATCAGAGGATCGACGTGCGCATCCCGTTATCTACAGGATAACGGGAAAAAAAAAAAAACCAACCGGAGTCTTCACGGATCGCTGCAGGATCCCTGAAGCACGTTCTCATTGAGGGGGACGTGATACTGTCAGTTCAGGAAGGGAGCCGAGAAACGCAAGGGTTTCATCAAGGGCATCCCGTAATGTGGAGGGTGTACGCACTGTAAGTACCCCACATTACATAATAAAAATCTGGGAGTCAGCTGCTTGACGTATAGGCATTGTCGAAGCCAGTGGGACGGTACCAGAAAAGGTAACACAAGATTTAACGGAGGTAAAAGTTACGCAAAATGAGTAGCCCTCGAACTCCTGCGACGCCACCGCGCACCGAACGATCGGGAACGCCGTCTGGGCGAACACCCGAAGCAGCCGAGGTGGCGGAGCACGTCGAGGAGGGCTTGGGAAACGCCCTGGCCGAGACGACAACTGAAGCTCGGCAGGCACTGGGTCAGGGGACTCCGGGACAAGGCGGTTCGCCGAACCCCCTGTTCGGGGTAAATTTCCAGCGAGGGACTCACCGGGGGAACCGTCGCCAGACGGGCTGGGAAGATGTGAATGTCCAGTTGTTCGAGCCTCGACACCAGGACACGCCGCGCCCGACCACGACGAGATTGACGGAACGGGAGACAAATCGCATGAGGGACGCATACCCCCGGCATAGCACCACCCAAGGGGGACCCAACTGGAGCGTCGAGAACAGGGTGCTGGGTACGTTGGAAGAGGCAGAGGAGGCACCTCCCCTTAGACCCGCTCTTCGAGCGACCCGGAGGGCTCTGTTCGGAGGATGCAAGCCGGTCGAAGACCCCAAACCGGTCGACGGTGAGCAGGAGGGGCTTAGCCCTGGAGCAGAGGCCAATCAGCGAATTGATCGCCTAGAGATCGCCTAGAGGCACCCCCACCGGAAAAAGTCCGACAGGAAGATCGACAGGAAGATCGACAGGGAGATCGACAGGAAGATCGGCAGGAGGATCAACAGGGGGATCCCATGTACGAGCGCATCGTCACTCTGGAGCCGGGCCTGTGGGACAGCACCCGGGAGGACGAAAGGAAGGGGCGGAGGGAACCACCCCCGCCGAGGCACAGGTCGCCCCACCGACGACGGACGCGGAACCCCGAACACGAGCAAAGGGTACGAAAATATCTGGAAATACCAGCCGCTCTTCGAAACGTTAAAACCTTCGATGGGAGCGACCCAGCGAAGCTTGAGGCTTTTTTGATGTCCTGCGAAGCGGTCTGGGGTATGGTACACCCTGCGGATCGGACTGACCTTTTGACCTTGATCAAAAGCAGCAAGTTAGAAGATAGAGCGTCAAAGGAAATGAGGTACAAACAACTGATTACGCTGAGTGATTTACGGGAGGAGCTTGAAGCGCTCTACGGGAAGAGAGAGTCGCTTGCTTCCCTCCAGTATCAATTCTGCACGCTGAAGCAGGATGCGAAGGAAAACGTGTCTACCTATGCCACGCGGGCCGAAACGCTCACCGTGGAAGTAATAGAGGAATTAAGCATCGGAGCCGATGCAGAAGTCGCCAGAGGAATCGGGAACGCGATTCGAAGAAGCGCGCAAATGAACTTCGAGAACGGTTTGAAAAAAGAAGTTCAAACTATTGTGAGATCTCGTAATTATCAGAGCCTGCACGACTCGGTCGTGGGGGCATGCGAGGTAGAGAAAATGATGTCTGGGCAACCCGGCGCAGCACGGCCCAGTCTCGGGGGAGGAAACCCGAGGCATTCGCAGGGCTCAGCGGGCACAAAACCCCGGGAGTGCTACACGTGCGGGAAGACTGGGCACATGGCAAGGGACTGCCGTCAGGGGGCTCGACAAAGTCTTCCTGTACCTGCCCAGAAGAACGTGCACCTGGTAACGGTCACGTGTAACTATTGCAAAAAACCCGGGCACTTCTGGAGGGATTGCCGAGCCCGACAGCAGGACGACAACCCGAAAAATAAAAAAAAGGGTGCCGGTAGCAGCGGTCATTGGAAGCGGAAGGACATCGAGCAGGGAAAAGGAGGCTCCGCTCAGCAAGGTCAGGGAGGCACTGTGGGGTCCTTCCGGATCAATACCATCACCGCAAGCGGTGAGGCCACAAGAGAGGCTAATATTTTCGCAGCGGCGGCTACAAATGGTACATCAACGGACGGCCAACTAACCGTAGCCTCGTTCCGTGCAAAAAAGTGGACGAAACCCGCCAGACCTCTCAGGGAGGTCGATGTCTACGTAGTAAAATCGCCGGGTCCACATGCATCAGCAAGCGACTTTCACGTAAGGTCACCGTCGGGACACACGGGTATGCTGACCCTGAAGGCCGACACGGGGGCTCAGGTGAGCATTATACGCGAGGATGCGTTGTCAGACGACACCCCGGCGGAGGAGTCTGATGTGTCCCTGAAGGGACTCGGGGGCGGGAGCCTGGAAGCGCGTTACGCCGCCCTCATCGAACTGGAGACGCCGAACGGTTCCGTGAAACATTGGTTCCACGTAATTTCACATAACCTGCACGTGCAAACCCATGGAATCCTTGGGATGGATTTCATAAAGGAAAAACAGGCTGACATACTCCGGGGGGAGGAAATTCGTATCAACGGGTATTGCATGCCCCTCGTGGATGGAAACATACGGATCGCGTTGCCTCCTCGCAGCGAAAATATCGCCTACGTTTCGACCTCGAGTAGCAACGAGGGAGTTGTCGAAAAACGCGGCATCGCCGACGGAGTAATACTCGGGGCATGCGTAACCGCACCACGAGGGAACAGCTGTGTGGTAAGTCTAGTAAACACCACAGACAAGCTCATTCACGTCGAGCGACCCGTCGTGTCACTCGAGCCGCTGGCGTCAGCAGAAGAGCTGGGCGGCGAGCGTGCTTGCGAAATTCTTGCAGCCAGCGCAGAGGCGAGCGGCACGCGACTCGAGCGGTTGCGCAGGGAGGTGGAGGTCGCGCACCTCAACGAGGAGGAAAAGAAATCGTTGCTGGAAATATGTGACGATTACGCCGATATATTCCACCTCGAGGGAGACGCGCTCCCGTGCACCAATATGGCGGAACACCGCATTCCTCTCATGCCAGGAGCGCGGCCGATTAAGGTACATCCTTACCGCTTACCGGAGGCACACAAAAAAGAGGTCCAGTAGCAGATGAAAGGGATGCTGGAAGAGGGCATAATCCGACCGAGCCGGAGCCAATGGAATGCTCCCCTACTCGTCGTGGCCAAAAAACCTGACGCGACAGGAAAGGTAAAAATGCGTGTAGTCGTGGACTTTCGTAAATTAAACGAGGTCACGATCGGTGACTCGTACCCACTGCCTCATATTGCGGAAATATTAGACCAGCTGGGACGGGCACATTATTTCACCACCCTCGACCTCGCCTCGGGATTTCATCAAATACCGATGGCGGAGGAGGACAAGGAGAAGACGGCGTTCTCCACCCCGCAAGGGCACTTCGAATACGCCCGAATGCCCTTCGGATTGAAAAATGCCCCGCCGACGTTTCAACGGTTAATGAGCGCGGTGTTAGTGGGTCTTGAAGGGCTAAAATGCTACGTGTATTTGGACGACATCGTCATATTTGGAGCTACCCTAGCGGAGCATAATGGACGACTCCGAGAGGTATTCAGTCGCCTACGGGAGGCAAAGTTGGCCCTTCAACCGGCAAAGTGCCGATTCTTGCGCCTGGAGACCAGATATCTGGGGCATATCATCTCCAGCGATGGGGTGCGGGCTGACCCTTCGATCGTGGAGTCTGTGAAAGGGTTTCCCACTCCAAGGGACGTTAAGGGAGTACAATCTTTCCTCGGGCTAGCGGGGTACTATCGAAAGTTCATCCAGGATTTTTCGAAGATCGCCAAGCCGCTAACCAAGCTCACAAAAAAGGGCGTGCCCTTCGAGTGGACAGCGAGGCACGAGCAGGCCATGGAGGACCTGAAAAGGGTGCTGACGACGGCCCCAGTACTACCATATCCGGACTTCGAAAAACCCTTCGTCGTTACCACCGATGCGTCGGACAAGGCCATCGGAGCCATCTTGTCGCAGGGCACGATAGGGGAAGATCTGCCGATTTGCTACGCCAGTAGAACTCTAAACAAGGCAGAGCAGAACTATTCCACGACGGAAAAGGAACTTCTTGCAATCGTGTGGGGGATCACTCAGTTCCGCCCTTACGTATACGGGACTCGGTTTACGGTTGTAACGGATCACAAGCCCTTAACATGGCTGTTCGGTGTTGTTACGAAAACGAGAAAATTCTGCAATGAGTCTTTGTCTCCGATCGATAACTAAGCATTTTCTCTTATCTCGTGTCTGAATTATCGGAGCGCGAAATCTCGATCAATAGCGTTCTACATTACCGAGCTCATTTGCATGTAACTCGCAAGAAGACCGCACACGCAGGTTTGTCGTCCCTTGCGCCTCTGTTCTGTAATCGAATAAACTCGAGCACGCACGTGCTAAATTATACTACGAAAATCTCCGCTGGTTTCAGTGTACTTTCTCGCCTATTCCCTCACATTATTCCCACTACTTCCGGTCTCAAAATTAGAATTAGTGCATTCTCGATACAAACTGGTCCTTCGAGCCGGATTAGTGGGATTTTGCTTGGAAATTCGGTTTATCGGTTTTTTCGGAGTACCGACGCTTGGACGCCACACGCGGTCTGTAGCGTCGTCTCTCTCTCTCGCGACTTGCCCGCGCGCGCGTCGTTCTCGCTCGTTATAGTGTACGCTCAACGAGATCTCGATCGAACGGAGCTAATTTAATTGAAATTAGTGCAGTTTAACAAATTTCTTTCACCGGCTTGTGGAAGGTTCGTGAATTCTCGTCTCGAATTCACTCTGGTTCTCGCGCTTCGCGCGTTGGGCATTGCCTCGTGTTCTCGGACTTTCGCGTCGCGTCCGTCCATTATCGATTTTAATTTCTCGATCGTCATAAAAGCCTTTCACGTGTGTTACGACGATAAAATTCTGTGCACATCTCAATCGATAATCGCGAATCTCCTCGATGTGGGTTTTGTGCTTAAAGTTAGACAATTATTCCATCGAGAAATTCCGCTAAAAATTTCAAGTTTTTGAGCGTCGCCTACTTGCTGGTCGCATGTGCTTCGACGACACCTCTACGTACTCAGTGACCTCTAAACTTCTCGTGGCGAATTCAGTGCGACGAATTCGACAATTCGTTAATTCTCGAAAATTAATTCTTCGTGCGTTTATTGCTCTTCCGCGAGTGAAGTGCAATTTGTGAAAAGCGAAATATCGCCTTTTTGCGCGTTTTACTCGAAGTGAGAAAAAAAAAAAAAAAACCTTTAATTACGGTGAATTTTCGGGGCATTGCCGAACACCCATGAACGCTGTGTTGCCCCGGAACACCCACACGAACATTCGACTACGATCGTGTGTTTAAAATTAATAAATTATTTTCGAAAATCGTCTCAACTCGCACTTTTCCGCGTCAGTTTGTTCGCGTGGTTCTTCTGTGCTTTTTTCTCGCTTGATTGTTGCGGCTCTTCGTGCTCACGATGAGTGCCGTTGACGTGAAGGCTTTAGTGCAATGACAAACAGAATTGGCCGGACCGATTGAACGAGCTATCACCAATCTTAAAAAAGTCGGAGAAGCCAATCTTACGAAACGACGAATTCAAGGTCGACGCGATGCCTTGAAATCGAACTGGAAGGCTTACCAGGAAGCTCACAGTCGAATTGTGAGTATTCGAGATACTGCTACTGATAAAACAGTTCGCGCATTTCTTGACGAACATGAATATTTCAAAGACGGTAATTTTTACACGGTCGAAGAAGCGTTTCTCGACGCACAGGAGTATATGGACACGAAACTCGACGCGATTATTGCCGAAGAACCTACCAGCGCGGAAGCAATGGCAGAACGATCGATGGTTTTACCACCGGGCGGTACTCCACACGGCCACCGGTTACCGCCAATCAATATTCCTAAATTCGATGGAAATCCTCGGAACTGGATCCCGTTTCGCGACCTTTTTCACGCGGTTATCGGTTCGAGTCCGCATCCCACATGCGTAGAAAAGTTGCATTATCTCAAAGCTTATCTCACGGGAGTCGCAGCTCAGCGCGTTGAATCGATTGCTCTCAGCAACGAGAATTTCGCCGCGACATGGAATTATCTCACTTCGGTTTATGATGATAAACGATTGTTGGTAAATACCGCGATGCGTGATTTTTTCGAAACGAAACCGGTCTTGAAAACCTCGGGAACAGATCTCGATCGTTTTAACGGCGAAATTAGTCGCGCTGTTACCGCTATCGAAACGCTCGGTCAATATAATTCTCATTGCGACGCATTCGTGATTTATGTCATCGTTTCCAAGCTCGACGCGAACACTGTGAGAGAGTGGGAGGAGAGTCTCGGGTCTTCTCAACTCCTTCCTACATTAACAAAACTCTTGAAATTTCTCGAGGTTCGCGTTCGCAGCTTGCAAGCGTTTGAAATGGCGAAGCCACGCCCTTCTCCTTCGACCTCGACTGAATCGCAAAAAGGCAACCGCGCACGTCAAGCGACGACTGCACAGACAACTCAGTCGGTCGCAACGTCTCTTCCGACTGGGTCTCAAATAACTGCTCCGAGTTCCAATGCGCAGACTCCGTCTTCGCAAGCTTGCGTTGTGTGCGGCGCTCCACACTTCCTCGCGTCTTGTCAGAGTTTCCGTAATAAACCAACCGAGCAAAGAAAAGCGGTTGTTATTGAAAAACAGCTCTGTTTTAATTGCCTAGGCTTTCATCGCCTCTCTCACTGCCGATCACCGAAGCGCTGTCAAACGTGTAATGGGCATCATCACACGCTCATTCATTTAGACAATACGGCTAGCTCACAACCTTCGAAAAACCCACCTGCTCGCGCTCCGACTCGGAATCTTGATAACGGAGCTAATCAACCGCGACGTGAGCAACCACGAGACGCCGCTTCTGGACCATCGGTTTCCGCGAATCACGCTATCTCGAGCTTACTCTCTCGCAAGAACGTCTTGCTCACTACTGCGTTTGTCCGAGTGCAGTCAGCTAAGGGTATCGAGACAACTGCTCGTGCTCTCCTCGATACCGGTTCCGAATTATCGTTCATCAGTGAATCTCTCGCTCAGGCGCTGAAACTCCCTCGTGAACGAGTTAATATTCCTCTCGTCGGAATCGGAGCTCATCGCAGTGGGTCAACCCGTGGCGCGGTAACGTGTTTGATCAGACCTCACTTTAACTCGAGTTTCAGTTGTCAAGTTGACGCACTGACCTTGCCTAAACTCACTGCCGAGCTTCCCACATTGCCTCTACGAGGGAACGATTGGGAACATCTCCGTGACCTTCAGCTCGCAGATCCTGAGTTTGCTACAGCGGGTCGAGTTGATCTTATTCTCGGATCTGATATCTATGGTCAGCTCCTCAAGTCTGGGGTGAAACGCGGCAATAGAGACTCTCCTGTCGCACACCTCACAAGGCTCGGTTGGGTACTGTCGGGTCCCACCTCTGCAGCTTCACTCATATCGTCCTCTATCCCTGTTCAAGGACTGCAATATTCTATCGATTTGGACTTACAGGATTTAAATCTCCAAAATGATCTCCAGCGCTTCTGGCTCCAAGAAGAAATTCAACCAGATTCCTCGTCTGTTCGCTCGTCGGAAGAAGAAGAATGTGAAACACTTTCTCTCCACGCACTCTAGAGACTTATCGGGGCGATACATTGTGCGTCTCTCATTCAAAGGTTCTCCCGATCTTCTTGGAGATTCTCGAGCATGTGCGCTGCGCATGCTCTCTCGCCTGCAGACTCGACTCATTGCGAATCCAGATTTTCGCGATCTCTATGCTGAGTTTCTAGAGAGTTACGAAACACTCGGTCACATGCGACTCGCTCCGGAGAAAAGCGTAAGAGAAAAACGAGGCTACTACTTACCGCATCACGGGGTCCTTCGAGACTCGACTACGACGAAACTCAGAGTCGTGTTCAACGGCTCGGCTCGCACAACTTTGGGTTATTCGCTCAACGACGTGCTTCACACCGGAGAAAAATTACAGACTGATCTCTCGGACATCATTCTTAGATGGCGGCGGCATCAATTCGCGTTCTCTGCGGACATTGAGAAAATGTTCCGACAGATATTGGTTCATCCCGACGACTGGGATTACCAACGAATTCTGTGGTCATCCGGGCCCAGTCAGTCGACTCAAGAGTACCAACTCACAACGGTAACGTACGGTCTCGGACCTGCTCCGTTTCTCGCAAGCCGAGTTCTCCGACAACTCGCCGAGGACGAAGGGGATCGCTTCCCACTCGCTACCGAAATCTTACGTCGCGCAACATACGTTGACGATACCTTCGGCGGAGCTGACACACTACAAGAAGCTCAACGTACGGTACAGCAGCTTGACGCCCTCTGCACGGCGGGCGGTTTCAAGCTACAGAAATGGACAGCAAACTACGCTGTCATTCTTTCGGATCTCTCTCCTGATCGTCTCGCGACTCCAGGCTCACTCTCTCTAGCCGAGGATCCGCTCCGAAAGGCTCTCGGAATCGTGTGGAAGCCGAACTCGGACTCATTCGCCTTCTCGAGTGTTCGTTCCAACCTCGAGGCTCCACACACCAAGCGAAAAGTTCTCTCTCGCGTTTCTCAATTATTCGATCCGCTCGGGTGGTTATCCCCGGTAATGATACGCGCAAAGATCTTGATGCAAGATCTCTGGCTTGCTCAAATCGGGTGGGACGATCCTCTTCCCGACGCCTTACTCAAGCGCTGGACAGAAATTCTCGATCAACTCGAGAACCTACCTCCGATCTCGATACCTCGATAGCTGGGAACATCTTCGGAGATGCTCGCGGTGGAAATTCACGGCTTTTCCGACGCCTCCGAGCTCGCCATGGCTTCGGTCGTTTATCTACGGATTCTCAGAGATCTCGACGTCGCTCATCTCGCACTATTGAGCTCCAAGACAAAAGTCGCGCCTCTGAAGCGCATGACCGTTCCACGATTGGAGCTGACCGCGGCGACGCTGCTGGCGCGGCAAGTCGCGCACATACGAGTTGCCTTAGATCTCGAGCACGCTCCTATTCACCTCTGGACGGACTCGACTGTAACGCTCGCCTGGATCCAAGGTCAGCCCTCTCGTTGGAAGGACTACGTTCGTAATCGCGTCGCAGCAATCCACGAAACAATGCCCACTGCTCGTTGGCACCACGTCCCCGGACACGATAATCCAGCAGATTGCGCCTCGCGAGGTTTAACGCCGAACCAACTCAAGGACCATAACTTATGGTGGAAAGGACCTCCGTGGCTGACTCAACACTCCACGTCTTGGCCCAACTCGATTCTGGCGCTCGACTCAAAAATCAATCTCGAAGAGAGGACAAAAATAGCTACAACTGCTCGTTTGTCGATCCAAACTCCGTGGAATCTTCTCGATCGGTACTCCTCATTGAATCGTCTCCTGAGAGTCACGGCTACTTGCCGTCGATTATTCACACGTAATTCTCCGCGAGCAACCCCTTTAACTCCTCTCGAGCTCGAACGAGAACTACTGTTCTGGGTAAAACTCGTCCAACAGAGTACCTTCGCATCGGAAATGAAGACACTCTCGAGTGGCAAGTCTCTGCCAACCTCGAATAATTTAGCTCGACTCGTTCCCTTTCTGGACTCCGACTCCGAGTTGCTCCGACTCGGAGGTCGTCTCAACAATGCAATTCTCGACCCCGACACGAAACATCCTGTTATCGTTCCAAAGGATTTTCGGCTTGCGACTCTCATTATCTCGGATGCTCACGAGAAAACTCTGCACGGCGGCACGCAAGCTACGCTCGCCTATCTTCGCCGAAAGTTCTGGGTTCTGGGTGGACGTGCGCCGGTCCGCTCTTACATCCTGCGTTGCGTTCGCTGCACGAGATATCGCGGACTCGCGGCGCAGCAATTAATGGGACAACTGCCGAAAACTCGAGCAACTCCATCACGTCCGTTTCTTCACTCCGGTGTCGATTACGCCGGCCCTCTGACACTCAAGGCTTGGTGCGGACGCACGACGAAAACTTACAAGGGATACATCGTGATCTTCGTGTGCTTCGCGACGTCAGCGATTCACCTGGAAACCGTTACGGATTACTCCACTAATGGCTTCCTCGCGGCTTTCAAGCGTTTCACGGGACGTCGAGGAATCTGCGCGACCCTGTCGAGTGACTGTGGTACTAATCTCGTCGGAGCCGACCTAGAACTCCGAAAACTATTCTCTCAGTCATCGAAAGAATTAGAGAATCTCGCAGCTCTCCTCGCGAATGACGGCACTGAATGGCGCTTCAATCCTCCATCAGCCCCACATTTTGGAGGTAAATGGGAGGCAGGCGTAAAGTCGGTGAAATTTCACCTTCGCCGAGTCACGGGAGACCACGTGCTCACGTACGAAGAGCTCACCACGCTGCTTGTCCAAATCGAAGCCGCTCTAAACTCTCGTCCGCTCTGCCCGCTCTCAGACGACCCCAGCGATCTTAACGCTCTAACGCCGGGACATTTTCTCGTCGGTGCCGCTCTCTCGACTGTACCAGAGCCGTCTCTAACAATGCTTCCAATATCGAGACTGTCTCGCTGGCAACTCGTGACAAAAATGTTGGAACACTTTTGGTCTCGATGGTCTACAGAGTATCTGCAACGGTTCCAAGCAACAACCAAATGGACGAAGAGAACGGAATCGGTGAAACTCGGCTCACTGGTTCTCGTCATCGATCAGCGTTATCCTCCAAGCAAGTGGCCGCTTGCTCGAGTCATTGAGACTCATCCCGGAGCCGATGGTCTGATCCGTGTGGTCACGGTTAAGACTTCCACGTCAACGTACAAGCGGCCTATCGTGAAGCTGTGCCCCCTGCCAGTTCACTCCGATGAAACAGCACCGGAGCTGTAAAGTCCAACTGTCTTCTCGCATCCCTTTTTTTGTGTCATTTAATTTGCATTCTTTCTGTTCAAGATTCGCTAGTATTCGCTGTCTGCTCCAGTTTAATTTCGCCCCCTCGACGAGGGGACAAGGCGGGCGGTAATGTTACGAAAACGAGAAAATTCTGCAATGAGTCTTTGTCTCCGATCGATAACTAAGCATTTTCTCTTATCTCGTGACTGAATTATCGGAGCGCGAAATCTCGATCAATAGCGTTCTACATTACCGAGCTCATTTGCATGTAACTCGCAAGAAGACCGCACACGCAGGTGTGTCGTCCCTTGCGCCTCTGTTCTGTAATCGAATAAACTCGAGCACGCACGTGCTAAATTATACTACGAAAATCTCCGCTGGTTTCAGTGTACTTTCTCGCCTATTCCCTCACATTATTCCCACTACTTCCGGTCTCAAAATTAGAATTAGTGCAGGTGTAAAGGATCCAGGGTCTCGACTTATGCGATGGAAAATCAAATTGTCTGAACACGAGTTCGATGTACAATACAAGGCAGGGAAACAGAATACCAACGCCGACGCATTAAGTCGAATATGTGCTGTAACCCGATCCTGCACACGAAATACACCTGCCAAGCATGGAGTCGGTAACAACGGAGACGACAAAGGCAAGTCTAACTCGAGCGCGCGCCAAGAAGCTGCAACCGGCGCGACAACGGCGGCGGCGAGCGAAGAGCCGCAGGGGTTTCGCCCCGCGTACGGTCAGCCCGGAGCGGCCGACGGACAGGAGAAAGCGCGAGTCGCGTCAGACCACGGCGACTATAGTACGGAAAAAATACAACAGATACTCTACGAGCATCATGACGCGCCCTTAGGAGGACATCAGGGGGTAACGTGGATGCTGCAGAGAATAAAATTGGAGCACACCTGGCCCTGCATGCGGCAGGACATAGAGAAGTACGTAGCACGCTGCGATCTCTGCCAGCGAAATAAGATACGGCCAGCGGGGAAAGCGCCGTTGGTAATAACTGATACGCCTACACGGGCATTCCAGAAGTGTGCAATGGACATCGTAGGGCCATTGCCGGAGACGGAAGGGCGAAACAAGTACATCCTTACCTTCCAGGATTTACTCACGAAATATAGTGTTGCCATACCGCTTGAAAACCAACAAGCGAACGAGGTAGCGAAAGCCTTCGCTGAGGAAATAGTGTGCCGGTACGGGACTCCAGAGACCGTCCTTACCGACCAAGGCACGAACTTTTTAAGCGCAACTTTTAAGGGGGTATGCAAGCTACTTCGCATCGATAAAATAGAGACAACGGCATACCACCCCGAGTCTAACGGGGCCCTTGAACGGTCCCACCGGACGTTGGCAGAATACCTTAAGGGGTATGTAGACGAGGATCAGGGGGACTGGGATGAATGGCTACCCTACGCCATGTTCACCTACAACACAACGCCCCACACGGCAACGGGCTTCACTCCCCATCGCCTGGTCTACGGAGTGGACGCGGACCTTCCTACGGCCCTTCAAAAGGCGCCAAGGCCCACGTACAACTATGACGACTACGCACAGGAACTGCGGGAGCGTCTACGGGCAGCCTGGTCTACAGCCCGTGCAAACCTGAAAACCGCAAAAAAGCGTGCGAAGGAGCAGTACGACCGGAAAGCCAAGGATGTGAAATTCAGAGTGGGAGATCGGGTACTCCTACACGACACGACGGTACGTCGGGGACGTTCTGCCAAGCTCACCCCGAAGTGGATTGGGCCCTACCCTATCCTCGGGGTACATCCCCCATGCAACTACACGTTGCGACAGGGTCGACGAGACGTAAAAGTGCACGTAGACCGGCTCCGTAACTACGTAGAGGGGTAAAAGTCCCGACAGGGAACTTTTAGACCGGTCACTGGATTCGACAAGGCTTGAAAAATGCACATGCTTACTAACGGTAACATAGAAATGAAGAAAAAACTCTTTGCAGAACGGTGTTGGCGGGTCTACAGGCGGACGCCGCCACCCCAGAACGGGCGTACGAGGTACGACCCTTTAGGGATGCTCCCGGGCTCTACTTCGAGGGAGCCGGGACGTTATATACGTATGCCAACGTCTGGACATTGGCCATCCGTATAAATATAGCCAATATGGCGTTTATGGAGCACCGGATCCAAACTCAGCTGGACATCGTGCGACAGAAGTGCGAAGAGTTCGCTAGCCCGGACGGTTACTGCCCGGAGATGCTGGCGCACCTTGTGCGACTCTCAACAAAAATTGAGGACAACGTAGGAGTCGTACAAGACCTCATCGGGGTGGAGCCCAGGCGAAAGCGTCGAGGTCTAATTAACGGACTCGGTACCGTGCTAAAGGCCATAACTGGCAACATGGACGCGGCCGACGGGGAACGCCTCGACGAGGAAATTGCCGACCTCCAGGGTGCCCAGGGGAAGTTAAAGGAGTGCATGGGGAAACAGCTACAGGTCGTGGAATCGGCACTCCATATGTTTAACCAAACCTCACAGGAGGCGCAGCGCAATCTACAAAAATTATTCACCATGGTACACACCGTGAACGGGTACCTCCGAAATCGTACCGATGCTCTGCACGACAGGCAGCACTTCGACGAAAGTCTTATGCTGATCGAAGCTTCCGTGGAAACCTTCCTGCGGGAAGTGGAGAAAATGACGGAGATATTTTCCAGCGTGGCATCCGGGACAGTGGGAGCGTCCGTAGTGACGCCCGCCATCTTTACGAGGTATCTCACGGAGGCATTGCCTCACCTCCCCCGGGGACACAGCTTCCCGCGACCGGTCACGCGGGACAACGCGGCGGCCATATTGTGCCTGGCGACCGCCAAGGCATACCGAAGGGAGAGGATAATAACCCTCCTCCTCGAGATCCCGCTCATCGGATCCCCCGGGTACGGGATCAACTACGTATACCCCCTTCCGAGGGAGGGTAAAAACCATACCTACTATTACATCGAGGCCACGGAGGACCTCGTGGTGGTAGACCGGGAAAATCGGCAGTACATCCGGGCAACCGAACGCGACCTGGAAACCTGCAAAAGGGACGAGGATAAGTACTATTGCGAGCCCCGATACCCCGTCATGGCCATCACAGAGGACGCACCATGCAGCGTGCGATTATACACCGACGGCACGGTAGGTCAGGGCCAGCAATGCCCAAAGAGGATCGTAAGCCTCAACCACACCCTCGTGATGAGCCTACGACAGCCGGGACGTTGGCTGTATGTGTCACCGAGAAACGAGTCGGTGAGCATAAATTGCGAAGGATCGCCGACGCAGCAAGAGGTGCTGCGCGGGACGGGGTCACTGACCCTCCACAATCGTTGCACCGCCACAACGTCGGACTTCCGGCTCGAAACCGTGCGACGTTGGACGCAGGAGGTGGAAGGAACAAGCTATGTACCGGTCTACAACCTCACGTTATTACCGGCGGAGGAAGAAATGGTACCGAGGGTACTTACCGACTGCCTGACTGTGCAGCCCGAACACGCAGCTAGCAGTCCGAAGGAGGTCAATGCTCTGGGCGTACAGTTACGCAGCGTGAAGAGAGCTCTGGACGAAGTTAATGTACCGACGACGGGAAATCGCCCGCAACTATACCACAGGATGGGGCAGTATTCGCTGGGCACCGTGGCCCTACTAGCCCTAATCGTATACGCCGCATACCAAGGACTCCGACGCGGGGCCGCCCCGCCGGAGGTACCATCTTCCGGAGCCCTGAGGGCACCGCGAGTACACGCTTACCCTTAGCACAGGAAAAGGGAGAACCAAAGGAAGAATAACGGATCGCAGGACACCAGAAGAAATTAACGATAAAAAACCATTTTATTTTTCGGATCGTTACATCATCGGAGCCTTAAAAAAATTCAGCACGACGCCAGTCCATGATACCGTGGGCAGCGCGCCTCTCACGGGATGTCGGATCTTCCTCCTCGTCGCTGTCGGTATCCGAAGATCCCGCCGGGCAGATGTTCGCCCTGGGAGCCCCCCTGGGCAAAGGGGCAAGACGGCTTCGAGGAAGCCTAGCCTCCCTTCTCCGCGGGAGACGGCCGTGAACGGCACGAAAATTTATCTCGGCGGGCGTCAGGACACGAATTGGCGGGCACGGGGCCGACGGTGTGGGTCGCACCCGCACCCAGGAGCCGATCACCTCCAGTCCCGGGCTCGGAGGTCGTCGCACCGGATCGGAGACGAGGTCCACCACAGGGATGGAGTCGTCACCAGCTCGACGGATGGTCAGATTGTAGCTGACGCTCGAGGGTGGCCCTTCGAACCGGATTCGCTAGAAAAAAAAAAAAAAGAGAGAATTTCCTTTCTGGAAAACATAGTTTAAAGTGGCAAAGTTGTACTTACCTTGGCAGGCGGGCTCGGGCTGCGTCTGTTGCTCATCGTTGATTCCGAATCGTAGACAGTCGGTAAACAATTAATGAGAAACTCGGCTAATGGTCTGTTAATATAGGGAAAAATTGCAGACGCGGGTTTGGCCACCGGGCATCGACCCCGACCGTCAGCAAAAAAAACAGCAAGGGAAGAAGTTAACGCTTCCGAGTGTCGCAACACGCGGGCCTTAGCCCGACTTCCCGGAAGAATTATAAATATTTCTATTTATCTCTTCCGTATACATATATATATAATTTTGGGGGTACATCTAAAATCTTAAAAATAAAGCTCGCCGGAGACGAGCGAAAAGAAAAACTAATTCTTTTCTTTTTAGGGGGGAGGGATGTTGTACCCCGGGTATCTAGACGCCTCGATTATTCGTGCAATCGAGTTGCGCAATAATCGAAGCGTATAAGTGGCACGCGACGAGCGCGCGGCGAGCGTCGTTGCGACATGATACCGAAATTCACCGTACTGTCGAGTCAGCAATTGTCGAGTCAGCAATTAAGCAAGCGCGAGCGACTCGGTAACTAGAGCACCTGCTCGCGACTTACCGCGACGGTGACGAAACCAAAACAAATTCCAAATTCCGTTCTCGAAGAAGCGAGAATTTGGAAAGAAGTAAACCACAAACATTTTGAGGAGAATAAGCTGACGTAACTGCTCTCTCAACCATATATAATGTATCGAGAGCAGGCACTCCTCAGTCTCAGTACTCCTGTCAGTACGGTTGGTTACGGTCGACGAGTACCCTTTCTCTCGAGTAAGGGCTCGTCACGGGGATACCATATCCCTAGATAAAAGTTAACAGTAAAGGTTAATAGTAACAGTAAAAAGCTACGAAGTAGGATAACTGTAATTCTACTCCAAGTGTATAATAATTGGTAAATAAACATTTTATAATTGTTTTAATAAACATTGCGTGTTTAATTCTCTTGGGTTCTAACCCTTAACTGGACAAATCCCGAATCTCACGAGCTAACGGCTCGCCCGCGAAACACAGATTAGCTACCTGAGTTTCTGCGGATATAACATTCTGCAGAGCAATATTAAACGGCGTCGTCTCGACCTTCTTTCCGTGGACAAACAGATATAGATCGCAGAGGCACCATGTAAGCGCTAAACTCTTGATCGTCGTATCTTGCTGCGATTTGGCAAATTTCTGAATGCTTTATCGAAAGACCCGTCGTTTCGAGGTCAAAGTAGACTAGAGGACTCCCTTCAGATGCAGTTCGGTTTACTGTATTGATAAGTTCGGCGATCCTGTCGAGTCCACATTCACTCGAATAAGTGATTCCTTCTTTTCTCTCGGCCCTACTCTTCTTATTCGAACGTTGCCTCTGCCTGAAAAGACGTCTTCTCTTAGTTACGGGCTTCATGGCTCGTTCTTTTAGCTTAGCGCGTTGGTGATATTTCTTATTCCGGAATTCTTCCGTTACTTTTCCAGGAGAGAGTCCAAGCTTTTTATTTACATCGGCGATATAAGTAGTGCCGATATTCTTCTTGCAAAAAGTGGCAGCAACTCGAAAATCAAAAGATTCGGAACCTGCGTAATGGTGAACTTTCGAACTTTTCGCCGATATACTCGAGTTGAACGCTTCGTTCGCCTGACTAGAACCACATGGAGCTAGTTTGTCCGCATTTTTTTCAAAAAACGTCAAAGATAGCAGTAAGCGTTTGCCTCAGTATCTTTCCGGTAAGACCTTTGCCTCCAGGAAGCCCGCTATGCATATAATTATCCGGATCTTCTGCATATCTACACCATTCGCCACAGTTATCGTGCTCATCGAACACATGAGGCACGATATTTTTTATTGCTTTTTCTGCAGCCTCGACGTCACCCTTGTTCTGCTTTAGAGCACAACCGAAACAGTATTTCAGATGTTCTATAACGTCCCTCGGTATTTTTTGAGTCCACAACGCCTTGCTTAGCTTCTTCGTAGCGTGATTAACATCGGACCACTTAGCTACCACATGGCTGCATTTACGACGAACAGCCGCGATTGTGGAACTATCGTCGTCGCCAATCAGGGTGCCTAACCTCACGTTGTGCTTCTCGAAGTCTTTATTTCTCGCGACAACTTCGACGGCAATATCCGGCTCCATAGCCTTTGCACTTCCAGTCCAGTTCAGCCGGCAATGGTGAACATCTGAACTATGCCCGGCTTTACACAGTCGACAGTGCTTCATACGAGTCCCACATGCGAGTACCTTCCCCGATTTGGTGCCAAGAGCTGTAACGAAACGTGAATTGGAACGTGGTTGGATCGGAAATAGAAATCACGCCCTGGATTTAAATTGTTGCAACAAGACGCTTCGGGAATGAGCATTTTTATTTCTTCTCAAAACGACGATTACGATAAGAATACATATATTTAAAAAATACATCTAATATAAAACCTTGGGAATAAAAAATGGATTTAAATTGATTATATTTGATTATATAAGTATAAATAGATTTAAGATTCATGATTGGAGAACTCGTTAAAAAACTAACGTAATTTTATTTTATTAGACTTTACGTGAATTTAAATTATATCCCGATAATAATTTTTTTTCAACGTTCGAAACATTTAAAAAATCCAAAAGTGATACGTATATACGATGCGTACAAATACTACACAAATTAAGATAAAAGTAAGGAATGTTTTGCTCCGTTTTAACATGGAAAATCCGAAGTATCTGCTAGGCTATCATATATATGACCATTCCCTCGTTTTGGCCAAGCAGCATCGTAGGAAGCTGCAATGGTCACTGGATCATCTTCTTGTACAGCATCAGACCTGTAATTATTATTTTCTTTAGTAACTGCGTAGTGTTTCGCAGCGATGAGTGCAAGGAATAAAAAATGATTAATCACATGTCTATAGAGCGAGAAAGATTCTTTTCTACCATTATCGACTCGAAGCAGCTATCCTTCGCATTTGCTTCAATAGCTAAGTACTCCGATGGAACGCTCGCATCGTTTCAACATCGTTGAATGGACCGTTGGAATATTCATCGTTGATAACACCGTCATTAGCTGAGTAACCCCAATGCCTCCATCGCCTCCATCGCCTGAATAATGCCTAAAAATTCATCGTCGATTAGATGGGGAATCCGGAAACATAGCATTTTTTCACTTGCCGATCGCAGCTTTGTAATTTATGTCTAACAGACGTTTTCGATTATTGCTAGCGGCTCTCGCCCGATTCGATGAATCAACTCTTTTAAATATCTGGCAATTTTAGCACCGAATATGAAAAATGCTTGCCAAACCGAGAATATTTTCATTTTCAACGTGTCAAAATGAAAGCGCTGCGTTACACGATTGACACCACATATCGTCGGCGAGTCTCTTGACGTTCATTATTCGCTGGCCGTCGACTTTTGCCATAGAATCATCTTGTTCTTTCCGAGATCATTTTCTTCTCTTAGCTCCCGCGATGACATTTTCCTTCCACGGAATTTTTCGCTTCTTTTCGAAACGACCTTTTTGTCGTGGCTGTTCACTCATGCTCCCTCACTGACAGTTAGGCTATGGCGATACAGCGGACGCTTCGCGAGTCATTGAAATCGCGGGGTTGTCAAGTTGTGCTTCTTCGTAAAAACATATGACTACAACTCTAGTCAAACTCGGGACTTTGCACCGATATTTTCATTTTATGACAACGGTCCAATAAAGAAAAAAATGTTACGAACAATTAATCTAAACCTTGTAACTTGAGCAAGGCTACTGTACAATAATTTTCTGTATCTGCGCGCCTCCTTAAGAGAAAAGGGCACTCACACAGAAGGATTCGTGGACTCGAGCGTCTAGGAATTATGGGCTGGTGTGTCAGAGACAGTTTTATAAACAAATAATGATCTTTATTAGCTAATTACAGGTTTCAATGTTATTTAAGCCTTTTTCTTTTTCTTTTATTCGGATCTGTTTACCCTCGATATTTAAATAATTAATCCAAACAGTTGTGACGTGACATTTTCGCGTCCCGCCACTTCGCACGGTTTTGGTCGGGCAGTGGACCGGATTTACGGCCCTACCGACGTCGCTCGCCGAATCGGCTCGATCGCTGGCTCACCCAGTTCTGAGTTTCGTGTTTCTTTTTATTATACTTAATTAATACTCCTTTCGCCCATTTTTCTTTCAAAAATTTCGTAGTTCCGTCTACGCTTTGTCTTTTGTTTTTTTTTTTTTTTTTTAAGTTTGCCTTAGGCCAAGAGCGGAGAATTTCGCGATTCACCGACCCAAACGTCGGACAGTGTTTTCTTCAGGCGTGCCCCTTGGAGATTGGCCTAGGAGGGCTAGAGAAGATTTCGTTCAGCATGCAGGCGGAAGCCGAACACCAGCTTCCGCGGAGTAGGAGGCCAGAGGGAAGTGGGTAGTGACCAATATGCTGAGTTTCCCGTCCCTCTCAACTACACGGCCTGGAGCCGTTCCTGTTCCATCGATAGTCACGGACGACGCAGTCCGTTAATCATGGTGCCTCCACTGGCAGGGATTACGAGGACAGAATGATCACCGAGGTGCAGTTATGTGGCGTACCGAGTGGGCCCACCGCAGAAGAAACGGGACGCCGTAATTTTGCGAGGGAGGCCTCCCCTCGTTGTTCATCTTGCCCCAGCGGATCCTGGGAGGAAGGAGCCCGGGGACATCGAAAAATATTCGCTGCGAGCGGAAGATTTTCGCGGGTAGCGGGGCACGGCCGGAGGAGAAACCGGTTTCCCGGCGTCTTAGCCGGCTAGCGTAGGCTAGGATTCGGGACCCGCGAGGGAGGGGGTAGCGCTAGTGCGGACTACCGGGAGACCGATAATTTATTCAGCAGTCGGCGATCGAGTGCGGAAGCGAGTGGCCGTGTGGCAGTTTTAGTGTATCCTTCTTTTCTTTTGTGTTTCTTCAAGCGGTCTCCCAGGCTGTCCACGCACCGGTAAGCCCCGTCTCTCTCTGTACCCTGTGCCTAGCCGGGTATGCTGAACCCGAGCCCAATTACCGTATTATTAATAGTAGAGATTTCGTGTGTCATTTCAATTCTATCTTTCATGTCTTTTCTTTCGCTTTTCGTTGCCTTAAGCGACATTTTGGTTCCGGTAAATCATGCCCGGCTGGAGCTCCTCTCTGGTCAAGCTCGCATTTCTCATTTAATTTTGGCTATCTTTGTTCTTCACGCTTCGCTTTTTCTTATTCTATTTTCCCTCGCTATTTACGAATTAAGTCGCGGGAATGGCTTGTCCTTTTGTTAACTTTCTCTGTTCGGCTACATTCCGCGAATTATTATTCATCGAATTATTCGGGCAAATTCGCCGGCTACATGGGCTATATATAATATCTAGTGAGACAAAGGGATCTTTTGCTCGCTAATCGCGTTCGTTAGGCCGGCGGGTGGCTTGTTGGTTATAGCGCGCGCCGAGGGTCACGGCTGGGCCATGTTTACATCCAGCCTCTTGCGGTCGAGAGCGTTCTTGCATAGGCTATCTGGCGTCCGGTTACCGTTTTCTAACGCGTATAATTCCTTTCGGCTATATCACGTTAAGCGTGCCGGTGAATTGGCTACATTCTACCGTTTCTTCCTTTCTTTTCCTTTGTTTTTCTCTGGCAATCGCAACCTTTTCTTTTTTTTTCAGTTCCTTCTTGTATGTACCTTCTTGTTTTTTCAGTTCCTTCTTGTTGTACTTCATAAGCGTCACGTTGTTACGTTCAGGCAGATTAGTCGACGTCTGACCCCTCTGGTTACTATTTCCGACAGCTTACGTTTTTCCCGCATCGCGGATTTTGTTAACTTTTCTTTTTTTTACGATTCCGTGTTTACCGGTAACCTCTTCAATTGGCTACATCTCATTTTCGGCAATAGTAAATTGAACCTTGGCTACATATCATATAGACAATAGATAATTTATTCTCGGCTACATCTCGTTCTCGGCCATAGTAAATTTATCCCTGGCTACGTCTTGTAATAACAATAGATAATTTATCCTCGGTTACATTATGTTCTCTCTCCCAGCGATAATTATTTCGGTCACTTTTCCCCTTGGCTACATTTAACTCTTACAATAATTATTTTATCTTGGCTACATTTACCCCTTAGCAACAGTTTATTTTACTCTCTGGCTACATCTAACCGCCTGCAATAGTTCCGCCTTGGCTACATTCTCTACTCAACTTCAGTCCTCCCGCGTGTCTCGCTAGGCTGAATTACCGATTTCGACCACGCGCCTATTATCATCGTTGTGTTATCTTCGAATTTTGTTACTAAAATCTGGCCGTCACCTGACGAATAAAGATAAATAAATTGTTGTTACGGCATTTGTTCACTCGCCCGTCCACCCCCCTCTACCATTTTCTCCCAGGTGGGCTGAGCTAGTCGGAGTCTCGCCGGCTTCGCCTTAGTCGTCTCCCTCGCTCGCCCTGGACCTCAACGCGAGTTTCAAATAAATATGCCGCTTTCTAAGTGGTGGTACCGAGGTACCTGGCGCCCAATCGCGTGCGAAATAGTGGCTTCCACCTGGCCACGCGGGGACGACTTTGTTCGATCGGCATTAGAGAACTCTTTAATCTCGTCGTGGGTTCGAGCCCCAAGATTCGGCATCGAGCAAAGTCGTGCTACCGAGCAGAGAGGGCGGACTTCGGAGAGTTAGGGCCGAAGTGTCCGGAAAAGTAAGATTTTCTGTGACACACTATATCTATAATGCAATAGATAATGTAATTATAAATCTATTCAGATCTTGGATCCGGTCTTAATTTTTATTTTATTTATTTATTCATTTAGTAATTGTCAGACGAGTTTATCAGAAATTATAGTACAGCTGGCTGCCTCGCTCGGCGATTCCCACAGTGACGTCACAGCTCGGCTAGCGACGGTGACAGATCATTCACTTCGCGATTTGCAATAGGGGTTAATTCGCGAAATTGAGGGTTTTATCTTACTTTGATGGTCGATAACCCTTCAGGAGACGTGAACTTAGCCTTGTGTGTGCCTTTTTATTGTCCTTTGTGTCGCATTATTGTTCACCCGGTCACTTGCACCATATCTGACCGGTTACTTCGGTCACTTTACCGAACTGCACTGAATGTTGCCTAATTTGACAATTTTATCGTTGGTTGGCACGTCGGTGGAGATCGTGCCTGTCTTACTTAACTCTTCACAAGGCTTTCTAAGTCACTTCTCGTTGTATTTGACGAGTTCTAAGTTCCCTTTTGACACACAATTTATAAGTTTTATTTTCACTATTTTATAAGTTCCACATGGTGCTAAATTTTATAAGTTCAATTGCAGCACAATTTTCCAAGGCCGAAGTGTCACAATTGTTTTAAATCCACTCGGTCCAATAACTTATAAGTCCTCACAGCACAGATATTTATGAGTTCCAATTGGTCCTAATTTTATAAGTCCGAATTGGTACCAAATTTTATAAGTCCAGACTGGCACCAAATTTTATAAGTCCGAATTGGCACAATTGTTATAAGTCCAAATTCACACAAAATTTTATAAGTCCTTTTTGGCATAAATTCACTTTTACTCACTTTCACTATTCACTATTCGCTATTCGCTATTCGCTATTCGCTATTCGCTATTCGCTATTCGCTATTCGCTATTCGCTATTCGCTATTCGCTATTCGCTATTCGCTATT
Source organism: Amblyjoppa fuscipennis (assembly GCA_963575735.1). Classification (NCBI taxonomy): domain Eukaryota; kingdom Metazoa; phylum Arthropoda; class Insecta; order Hymenoptera; family Ichneumonidae; genus Amblyjoppa; species Amblyjoppa fuscipennis. The sequence goes on along the minus strand of OY754492.1, from coordinate 7,648,846 downwards.
CGCTATTCGCTATTCGCTATTCGCTATTCGCTATTCGCTATTCGCTATTCGCTATTCGCTATTCGCTATTCGCTATTCGCTATTCGCTATTCGCTATTCGCTATTCGCTATTCGCTATTCGCTATTCGCTATTCGCTATTCGCTATTCGCTATTCGCTATTCGCTATTCGCTATTCGCTATTCGCTATTCGCTATTCGCTATTCGCTATTCGCTATTCGCTATTCGCTATTCGCTATTCGCTATTCGCTATTCGCTATTCGCTATTCGCTATTCGCTATTCGCTATTCGCTATTCGCTATTCGCTATTCGCTATTCGCTATTCGCTATTCGCTATTCGCTATTCGCTATTCGCTATTCGCTATTCGCTATTCGCTATTCGCTATTCGCTATTCGCTATTCGCTATTCGCTATTCGCTATTCGCTATTCGCTATTCGCTATTCGCTATTCGCTATTCGCTATTCGCTATTCGCTATTCGCTATTCGCTATTCGCTATTCGCTATTCGCTATTCGCTATTCGCTATTCGCTATTCGCTATTCGCTATTCGCTATTCGCTATTCGCTATTCGCTATTCGCTATTCGCTATTCGCTATTCGCTATTCGCTATTCGCTATTCGCTATTCGCTATTCGCTATTCGCTATTCGCTATTCGCTATTCGCTATTCGCTATTCGCTATTCGCTATTCGCTATTCGCTATTCGCTATTCGCTATTCGCTATTCGCTATTCGCTATTCGCTATTCGCTATTCGCTATTCGCTATTCGCTATTCGCTATTCGCTATTCGCTATTCGCTATTCGCTATTCGCTATTCGCTATTCGCTATTCGCTATTCGCTATTCGCTATTCGCTATTCGCTATTCGCTATTCGCTATTCGCTATTCGCTATTCGCTATTCGCTATTCGCTATTCGCTATTCGCTATTCGCTATTCGCTATTCGCTATTCGCTATTCGCTATTCGCTATTCGCTATTCGCTATTCGCTATTCGCTATTCGCTATTCGCTATTCGCTATTCGCTATTCGCTATTCGCTATTCGCTATTCGCTATTCGCTATTCGCTATTCGCTATTCGCTATTCGCTATTCGCTATTCGCTATTCGCTATTCGCTATTCGCTATTCGCTATTCGCTATTCGCTATTCGCTATTCGCTATTCGCTATTCGCTATTCGCTATTCGCTATTCGCTATTCGCTATTCGCTATTCGCTATTCGCTATTCGCTATTCGCTATTCGCTATTCGCTATTCGCTATTCGCTATTCGCTATTCGCTATTCGCTATTCGCTATTCGCTATTCGCTATTCGCTATTCGCTATTCGCTATTCGCTATTCGCTATTCGCTATTCGCTATTCGCTATTCGCTATTCGCTATTCGCTATTCGCTATTCGCTATTCGCTATTCGCTATTCGCTATTCGCTATTCGCTATTCGCTATTCGCTATTCGCTATTCGCTATTCGCTATTCGCTATTCGCTATTCGCTATTCGCTATTCGCTATTCGCTATTCGCTATTCACTTGTAGTCCTGGAGAGCTGGCCGATGGGAAAGTAGATCGTTGAACTGACGATCGGATGTCGAAATCGCCGTCTTTTATACCTCGCTCTCGTCAGTAGATAAACAGAGCGGGTTTTGACTCAAAGGATCTACCCCAACATTTACCGACACTTTTTAGCCCGGGCTCGAACCACTTAGCTTAGACTCGAACCACTTGGTGGGTGGGTGCGTGTGGGCGGTAGGTGGGAGGGTGGGTTGATTGCATTTGTTTATTTTGCATGAATCGGCGAGCGATATGCGGTGGGAGGCGAGGAGGTGGGAGGTGGGTGGTGGGTCGTTGAAATTTATTTTTTATAATTTTTTATGTGTGATCAGTCGGTGAGTTGGTCGGTGGATGGTTGGTCGGCGGGTTGGCGGGCGGCGGGTGAGGGGGACTACTCTGCTCGGTCTTTGGTGTTTCAAAAATAAACACTTCGGCGCTAAAATCGAATGTTAGTCGCGAAGGGTCAGAGTGATTCGAGTACCTCTCAACTTGAAATATATGACTCCGTATTGTATACATCCTCCGTATTTGTATATACAAATAAGAGGGTATGTGGTCCACCGAACGTTGTGTCTCGAAGAAAATCTTTCACAGGCTAGTTAAACTAAACAGTATCGGTCCGTTGTATATACCAAGCGCTAGTCAAGTGCTCATTCAAGTGTTGGATATGGTACGGCAGTGTGACATGCACTTGAGGCCCTGTCTTGGGGTCAAAACGTGCGTGCAACAACGTTCCTGTTACAAAGCCCATACTGCGGGTGGT